>CP092873.1:85961067-85983983 GCA_030710605.1 Cordylochernes scorpioides | reverse complement strand
TTCATCACTTTTTTTTTTCTAATTAAAAAAAATTTTCAATGGCCCCCGATTCTTGTCAAAGTCCAACCCTACCAGCGAGTGCAAGTAACCAAATGGGGCTCTGGCATATTTGTAAGTGCAAAAGTTGAACTGCTTTTCACATGTGTAAACATGTTGGACACTTATAGTAAAATCAGTTGCCAACTTCTTCCCACCATGATTATCATCCCTTGTACCACATGTACTAGGGATAATTTTAAAAAAAGGATACACTTTCTTCTTAATTTATCACCTGATACTAATACATTTTAAAAACATTTTCACTTTTGTTCTATATATACAGCAGAACCTCCATGAGAGGACACCTGCGCTAGAAGGCACACCTCTCTACAAAAGACAGTTTTCATTTTTGCAATATTACAATTTTTACTATTTAGCAACTCCGCCCTTGCCGGGCTTGGGATCAGATGAAAAAGGAGGAGGGGGAGCAGAAACAAGGTCACTAAAAAACCTGGGCTCTGCTGGCCAGGCTGATAGTACCCTGTAAGGGCTCCTAATCCAGTGATACAGGATGAGCAGCGTTTGTACTCCATGTTAGGAGCGGCTGCACATGGCATCTGTTCCTCATGTCAGAGGCGGCCATTTATTTTGGACAATGACAAAGGCAGACGCATTCTACTTCACCCAGTGTGGAGATAAGAAAGAAGAAGAAGAGAACTATTTAGCAACTCTCCAGTAGGAAGGCACCTCTTCCTAAAGGACACTTTGGCTCTTCAATTAAGTGTCCTTTACAGGGAGGTTCTACTGTACAATAAAGTATTAATCAATCTACTATGTATTTCTGTTGCAATAGCCCTTCTGGAAAGATGCAAAGTGAGGTCATTGTGGAAATATTAGAAACTTGCATTGCAGGGTGTTGCCCTGTGTAAATGCCATTTTCACACTTTGCACCTTTTCAGAGTTAATGCAACAGATGCACACAAACTCTTGCTTGCTCTTGGAATCAAAGCTGGGAAAGGGCTCTGTCTACCAGCTGATGTAGATGGAGGGGCATATTCTGGTCAGCCAATCCAGCTTGCAGCTCCCCAATAAGCTATCAAGGAGGGCCTTGAAATTAAAGATGCCCCCCTGTGTGCCTTTCCCCTGAGAAAAAGGGCCAAATATATTGTACTGGGAAAAGTCCTCTTCTTCGTGGAGGACACTGTTCTAGGCCCTATAGACAGGTGACTTACATTTTTCAGAAGATGATGGAAATTGGTGAATACTGCTAGGCTGATGCCCGTTGGGAAGGTTTCATTACTCTTTGAGACATGCTGGATGTTAAATCCAAGGGGATTGTCACCCATGTCTATATGACATACTGCATCAAGTGTTATGTAAGTGTGCTACAAACATGGGGCACAAGCGCAGCAACTGCTGTGAAACCTAGTACTCAATGGTGAAAAAACAAAGTGAATTTCCTTTTGTATCTCCAGATTGCCCTAATAAGAAGAGTCGCATATTCTTGTAATTTTTTTTTTAAATTACATTTTCCTTTATTTTTTTCTTGTAATAAATAATTTTAAAAGTTTCTTTTTGATTCACGAATG
The DNA here is from genome assembly GCA_030710605.1 of Cordylochernes scorpioides. NCBI lineage: Eukaryota > Metazoa > Arthropoda > Arachnida > Pseudoscorpiones > Chernetidae > Cordylochernes > Cordylochernes scorpioides. The sequence goes on along the minus strand of CP092873.1, from coordinate 85,982,415 downwards.
TCTTTTTAAAATATTAATGATATTGATCTTCAAATTGTATAGATAAGCACAGTTCTATAAAGTTCAAATTCAATTCAGGAAGAATTCTTTATCTATATTTCAAATATTGTATCAGCTCAAGGGCTCTATTTTGTGGAAAACAGGTAAATAATGATTTTAAAAAAGTGTGTGAGCTTAATTTTTATAACTTCAAATGTTCTAAGAAATAATTAGCAGGCGAATAAGCACTCTAGAGCTTATCTTTCTTACTTCCCATTATCTTTCATATCTTGAATAAATATCTACAGAGCAAATTTTGAAATCACTATCTAGAATTGCCTCCCTTCAAATTGAGTGAGAATTCCCTAATACAAGCTTAAACAGTGCAACAGCGGGAAAGCTGGTTTGGCGACTTAAAAGTGGTCGTGGAGAGGTGGCGTTGGTAAACAAGGAAAATACAGATAAATAAACAAGAAATGAAGAAATTAGTTGAACGTTGCCAATGGGCGCATGATTAGTCACCTAATAGATCGCCAAAAAATCGTCAAATGACTCCAAATTTTATCAATATTCTTCAAAGTATTTTTGTAGTAAAAAGAAGCATTTACTCAAACTTCAAGAAGAGAAAATCAACCACATGTATAGCAAAATTCATTAAGTCTTCGCGGTCTGCCTTTGGTTAAATATATTTTGGGTAGTACTTCGTGGTAAAATGGACATTACACCTTTCTTTGTAAACCCCCAAGGTAAGTTATTTAATATAAACTTTTTACACCTTGAATCATTAAATATGCTTATTATTCTTTGAAAAGAAAGCTCTTTAGTTTTCAAACCCATTTGAGGATATTAAAAAAAAAATAAAATATATTTAAACATGACATGAAATAGATGTTTGCCCTTTTATCAACGTCAGAAAAGTTGGGTTAATTCTGAAATATATTTTTGAATATTATACGATTTTTTTTTTTATATTTAAGATAAAACACATTATTTTCTTATAGATATGTAAGAAAAATAGCTCTTGTTTATATAAATTATTAGAATTTTTAAATACGCTTATTTTATATAATAAAGGAGATTTTTTCTTTTAGTGAAAAAAGGTTGAGCCTAAAAATTATATAAAAAGTTATGATACGAAGAGTATTTAAGCTTTGTTTTCAAAAGGAATAAGCCTTCGTTTCTAGTATTTTCCGTCAGACTGTTTTCCTTCTTACTTTTAGCGCGCATAATCCGCAACATTTTAAAGTTTTCGAACCCTTAGACTTGTTTATTTGTTATTCTTATCAAAATGAAGGCTGTTTGTTTAATTCAAGGAGATGCAAACGGAATTGTCCATTTTAACCAAGAGGTAATGTATATATATTAAATTACTTTTCAAGGTCGATCTTTTTTCGCCGGCTTATGAAGTAAGTTTAGTTTTGTGCAAAAGATAGTTGGAATAAAATTATTTATTTATCCTTTTAACCTAAAAATTGTGTAAATAAGATCTATAAACTATTTAAAAGTATTTAACAAGTACTCTTCTGAATCAAAAAAATATATCTCGTTACACTACCATTAAAAATGCGCAGTAATATAATTTTTAAAATTCTAGTCCATAAAATCAAAACTAAAACTTAAAAAAAGTTTTATTTCAAATTAATTCAAATATATTAGCACAAATTTACCATTTTTCACGACATCGTATTCTTTTCTTTTACACGTGATTTTTTAATGTCATAATTTACACGCAAACATAATTTATAGACCGACTTTAAAATCTAGATAATATAATATTTTTTCCACGTTTCAATTCGACCGGGCTATTTAATTACATATTCCTCAAGGATCAATATTCATTTTTATATATACCAAAAAGGTATTCATATCAAATAAATAAAATCAATAGCAAAAGCACAATTTGGATTATAGATTATAGCTACAAGGTAATAAGACCTAATCCAAATAATTTAATTGTGTATGACTTTTAGGTAACAATGCTGTTACCAAAACGTCACACACTATTAAATTATTTGGATTAGGTCTTATTTTATTGTAGCTATAATCTATAGCTAAAATATCAATTTAGATATTTTTCTAACTACTGTTTCATTTTTCCTTTTTAAAATATATTTAAACCTAATAAGGCTATAAATATAAAGTATTATTTTTCTAGGTTAAAAATAAAGAAAAGACAAACCTCAGAATTACAGCATTGTTACCAAAACGTCACAGACTATTTATTTATTTGTATTTGGTCTTATTACCTTGTGTTTATAATCTATAATCCAAATTGTGCCTTATCAAAATAATTATTAATAAAATGCCAGAGAGAGAGGTAAAGAGGGAAGTTTAAAGAATAGCAAAATATATTGATTAAAATTGTAAATATGTATATAAAATTTTTTGCCATATTTTCAGATTTTTAATTAAAAAGGACAAGGTAATAAGACCAAATCCAAATAAATAAATAGTGTGTGACGTTTCGGTAACAGTGTTACCGAACAGTAGCTATTTAAAACATGCTGTGGGAAAATTTCTCATTCACTACTTTTGTCTGAAGATGGTAACAACGCTGTTACCGAAACGTCGCACACTATTTATTTATTTGGATTTGGTCTTATTACCTTGTATTTATAATCTATAATCCAAATTGTGTGCCTTATCAATTAAAAAGGACATATATTGGATCAAAATATCATTTATTTTACCAATATTTCAGTTGGCTGAACGCCAACCTTTATCAAGGTGTTATAACATATTTAATGTGTGTCAACAACAAACTCAGTGCCACATAACGTCAACAGAATTAAGTATAAAAAAAAATATTTTTGTTTATATTCAATGGGGCTTTATAAACATTTTTATAAATGCATTTTATTTGTGTACAATGATTGTGTACTGTTTCTAAAACCTTTTGACATAATCATTATTATTATTATCCCATCATAAACACAAGGTAATAAGATCCAAATCCAAATAAATAATGTGTGACGTTTCGGTAACAGCGTTGTTACCATCTTCAGACAAAAGTACTGAATGGATTTATTTATTTGGATATTTGGTCTTATTACCTTGTGTTTATAATCTATAATCCAATTGCCTTATCATTATCCCATCATATGTTGTTGTTGTTTCTTATCCCCTTGTGTAAACATTACAAGAATTCCATGAGTCCATGCTCCTCGAGCTGTTTTATGATGAGCAGCGACCTCTCCCAAAGGTATCCCATTATACAGTTATACAAGGTCATGGAGACTGAAATAATGGATCAAATTTATAATCGTGGTATGGTTGTGTGGAATATAGGTCCTGTCTTGAGGCTCCCATACATTTTAAGAGGTGGTACAGTGAGGCCTTTTTAGGTCCTGTAAATGGTGCATTATGGGAAATTTGACATAATCTAACTATATGATAAGGCACAATTTGGATTATAGATTATAAACACCAAGTAATAAGACCAAATCCAAATAAATAGTGTGTTATGTTTTGGTAACAGCGTTGTTACCATCTTCACGCGTGTATGTCGATGGAAGGCTTAGTAAAATGGCTCTATTCTAATCAATGTCACCGATTTACCAGAAGTGTACCATTCTGGGAACCAGGTAAAACTGGTGGAAAATGGGCCCTTGACTATTAAAATCTGTGATGCTTTAACACTCATTGCAGAGCAGTTGAGCATTGGAATTGTATAGTAAATTTCAAAACCATTCAGTAATTTTGTCTGAAGATGGTAACATACGCTGTTACCAAAACATCGCACACTATTTATTTGGATCTTATTATCTTGTGTCAAACTATGTGTAAAATTCTACTGTCCTAAAATCTTATGTCCATAGTTTTCTTGAATACCATTTCTAAGATTTCCACCCTACAGTGTTGAATATATAAACAGAATCATCCAATACAGTATTTTAGTTTTTCTCTTGACCCCTTCTAGCCATCTCATTGGAGAGGTCTCATCCAGTAGAATATTAATCAATAAAAACAAGGTAGTAATACCAAATCCAAATAAATAAATAGTGTGTGATGCTTCGGTAACAACGCTGTTACAGAAACGTCACACACTATTTATTTATTTGGATTTTGTCTTATTACCTTGTGTTTATAATCTACTAGCCGAATGACCCGGGCAACGCCTGTGTTTTAATTTAGACACGTGGACCTGTTGGATCATTAACGCCCGTGTTTTACCCGATTGAATGTTTTTATTCAAATACTATTTGTTACAATTATAAATTGGCGCCTTAAATAAATGCATATTTTAGTTAATAACTATAGCCTATGTGCTTTATCTGTCTATGTACTGTTGGCTTCCGTAGGCGTCTCTTACTGGGAAAAAGAAAGAGAGGATTCCATTTAGTTATTAACTAATATATGCATTTATTTAAGGAGCGACCTGCTCCAACACAATAGTTACAAAAACCAAAAAGCGAGTGGGGGGGGCAAAGTCAAAAACAAAGTGTCTCGCGTAGTGGTGGCGTGATCGTAGCCAACCAATATGAGAGCGCCATTCCAAAAAAAAAAGCAAACAGTGACAGAGATGACGCTCGTAACTGTATATAGAATGATCCAAATTGTGCCTTATCAATCAATAAAAAAAAAAATTATCAGATTTTTTTATTCAACCAGTCTTGCGAGTGCATTTTTTGTTTGGAACCAAACGGTATAATTCTAAAGACAATTTTTTTTTACAGTAATGCTGAATAAAATGAGAAATCAGAGCGGATGTAATGTTGCACCACATTTTGCGGAGGTTTCCACCGCAGGCTTAAGCTGCCAAGGACATTGCACAATACATTCACACTTCCTGGAATCATCTCGAGCAACATCCTCTTTCCTTAAAGTCTCTTTTATCCTTCCAGGATGTCTTGTCCTTTATTCCACACATCTTAATTGGGTTTGTGGTTCCCTTTCAAAACCATATTTATAACCAGATTTTCCTATTAACATATCAGATGAATATCAAAAGAAGAACTATATATATAAATAACAAGGCGAAGAGTTTCTTATACAAGAAGTCTCTGTATCTCCTCATGCCGTACACTGTGTGACAAGGAAATTACCGAAGAACTCCCCCATTACCTGCTTAATTGTACAGTCCATGATGCAGAAAGGAAGACCCTATATCAACAAATTAAATGTACCAACACTTCACCCTACGTATTGCTTTCAGAAATATCAGCAAACAAATCTAAGGCAATAGCTTATTATACATTTTTTAGATCATCATTATGTAAAGACCAGTCAACAAGTGAATGACTTTGAGATGAAGAGTAAAGCCAGTTCAATTTCTATGTAAATAACACAAGATGATTATTACCTTACCCAATTGGGAGAATCTGTATGGGGCAAATCCCTAATAAAGGCTTTTGTGTGTGTGTGTATGTCCTCATGCCAGAGGAGGTGTTACAAAATACTCTATATATTTATAGGGTGTCTGTGTTATTCTCCTGCTGATTGGCCATCTTCCACTTCCCAGAGCAATCCAAGTGACACATGCGTAGCTCTCTTCTGCCGTTATTGTTTCATGCTGTTAACGGTGTTTACCTTATAACCCTGAACACTAGGATTTTCCTGGAAAATCTCTTAAAGATTTCTTGAAATAGCCATGGCCCACCTGTGCTGTGTGAGCAGAAGAGCTTAAATTGACTTGTTCCATATGTAAATACCTGTTTTCTTTCCTTTTTTTCGCTCTCCACTTCTCCCATCCATATTTCCAAATTTTTGTTTTTCTTATTTTTTATTCTTTCTTATAATCTGTATATATTTACCATATGTATATAATCTTTCTCCATTTTTTATTTCCCACTTTCATAGGTTTCCCCGTCTTGTAACCCCAAGGAGAATCCTCTGTAAGACCAGTGTGTCTTAATAAAGGCTTTTGTGTGTGTGTGTGTGTTTCATGCTGTTGGGCGGGTGTTTAATGATTTCCCTGCTAACAGGAAAGTACACCTGTTGCTGTTAATTGGTCGATGGAATATATTGTGCAAGCTAACTAGTCAAGTGCTGCCAGACTTCACAGACTTGAGCATTTTTAAGTAGAAATAGTTGCCTCTGAAGCTACATTTCCTTGCTACTATAATGTAGAATTTACTTCTTCTTCTTTCTTATCTCCACTCAATCATATTAGGGTATCAAGCTTGTAAAGCTTGAGATCATGACTGGGTGAAGTAGAATGCGTCTGCCTTTGTCATTAAGACTGGGAGCACTACTCAGTGGCAGGCCGACTTAGCTCCAAAAGAAATGGCCGCCTCTGACATGAGGAACAGACGCCATGTACAGCCGTTCCTAACATGGAGTACAAACTCATCCTGTTTACCTGGATTAGGAGCCCTTACAGGGTGCTATCAGCCGGGCCAGCTGAGCCCAGGTTTTTTAGCTAGCTTGTTACTGCTCCCCCTCCTCCTTTTTCATCCGGGCTTGGGACCGGCAAAGGCGGAGTTGTAGAATTTACTGTTATGGAAGAGTCCCCCCCCCCCATCTTTCTAAAGAATAACACCTAGTTGCCGAGCCAAAGCGTCCCTTAACGAGGAGTGTTCTCTCACCAGAGAACAGCCAATTGGTAAAAATGGTAATTTTAATGATAAAACTGTCCTTTGATAAGGCACAATTTGGATTATAGATTATACACACAAGGTAATAAGACCAAATCCAAATAAATAAATAGTGTGTGATGTTTCGGTAACAGCGTTGTTACCATCTTCAGACAAAAGTACTGAAAGATAAATTTTACCACAGCATGTTTTAAATTGTGTTGTTTTATAACAGTAACTATTTAAAACATGCTGTGGTAAAATTTCTCATTCAGTACTTTTGTCTGAAGATGGTAACAACGCTGTTACCGAAACATCACACACTATTTATTTATTTGGATTTGGTCTTATTACCTTGTGTTTAAAACTGTCCTTTATAGAGAGGTGTCCACTAGCAGGAGTATCCATTCATAGAGTTTCTACTGTATCTTTTTTTTTTTTTAGTTGAAGATTTAAACAAATTTATAGTATTTTGTATTTTATGTATATATATACCTTAATTTATCAGTCACCTGTGTGTGATGAGCTAATATAAATACACACAAGTTTTTTTCCTTCTTTAGCTTCCCTACTAAACAATGTCCTGTTGTGCCCAGAACCCCAACGACCCCGTAGTCATCACGGGAGAGATCAAAGGCTTGGCCCCTGGAAAACATGGCTTCCACATCCACGAATACGGAGATACCACAAACGGTAAGTTGGGAAACCACTTGGAGCAGGAGATACAATGGGGATATAGGTTTGTGGGATGGTTGCGTGATGGGTTGGTGTTGCTTGTGGAAAGGCCGCTGATAAAATTATAATTCATTTATTTAAAGCCAGAAATATATAAAGAGAAAAGAAGTAGTGGCCGTTGTAACAGCCTTTGGGATCAAGCCTTCTTGTTTACTGCGTGAGTTGCCAGAGTGTCCGGATGCTTGCGCATGCGTAGCAGGTTGCCGCTCGCTGTTGCCGAGGCCGTCACACTGCCCATGTGTGTAGTGGAGCTTTGTCCCAGTTCGCGCTTGCTGAAACAAAGTGTGGTCGCCACAGGTTTAAAAAATAAATAGGGGTAACAAGACCAAATAAGTGATTTATATGTGACAATTGACAATTAAACAACTTTATTGACATCTCGTCAATCTTTACACTCATAGAGAGTTATAAGGTAATAATAATGGTAGGAATGAAGAGAGATATATACAATCAACGTAGCCCTCTCCGAGGGCACGTCCGGATCAGGAGCTTAAAGCCGCCTTGAATCTAGACAGATCTCTACCATTTGGGGAGTTGATGTTCGGAACATGTATGATGAGAATGTCGAAGAATTTGTCTAGAAGAATCTTATCTTCAGGCGTGAGTAGTCCGAGGAGATGCTTCGTTTTCTTCTTCGTAATAGACCGTGAGTATGATATCCATCCTGATTTATATGTGGTGATGAGTTAAACTCCATCAAGCCCATTGAAGTATAATAGAAAGCTCTAAGGTTGAAAGAGATGTGCAAATTTTTTTTTCGATGACACAATTGTTAAAACACAAGCTTTCACGCCATTCTCTATTCTTCAATAGGTGTTATCTCAAATGAATATCACAAGAAAGACTATTTATTTATGAAAACTACAAGGTAATAAGACCAAATCCAAATAAATAGTGTGTGACGTTTCAGTAACAGCGTTGTTACCATCTTCAGACAAAAGTACTAAACATTCAGTAAAAATTCAGTACTTTTATCTGAATAAGATTAAGTACTTTTGTCTGAAGATCGTAACAACTCTGTTACACCAAAATGTCACACACTATTTATATATTTGGATTGGGTCTTATTACCTTGTGTTTATAATCTATAATCCAAATTGTGCCTTATCATGTCTGAAATATTGTTATTGAAAAGTCTCCTAATAATTTATTGATTTGAATTTGGTCTTGTTACCTTAAGAATTGTTATACCGCCCCCCTGTGTAAATTCCCCTCTAAATATTTGAGAGAGTAGTATTTTGTATTCCCCCCCTGACTTCCACACTTTGAGCCCTCTATTGTTCTAGTGAGATGACTAAACCATGTTATTGTTTCTCTCCCAAGGCTGAATCCTTCATTCAATTTAGGCCATTCAGAACTTGTGTCTCACTTGAGATAATTCTCAATATGCATCAGTCTTAACTCCCCAAATCCATAATCACAAAGGGGGGTCGGTGGAAGGCTGGTTAAACCGTTTGGTTTTCGACCACTACGACCCAGGTTCGATTCCCGCATTGGACTTTTTTTTTTTTTTCTGTTTAAAAAAAAAAAATGCTCCAATGGCCCCCGATTCTTACCAAAAGTCCAACCCTACCAGCGAGTGCAAGTAACCAAACGGACCTCTGGCACATTTGTAAGTGCAAAGTCGAACTGCTTTTCACATGTGGTGCTCTTACAGTAAAAGCAGTCGCTAACTACCCACCATGATTATCATGGCTTTGAGATTAGAAAGAAGAAGATAATCACAAAGTCTAGACCAGATCCTGAAGGCCTCTTTATCGCCTCAATGACCACAGCTGGGTCGGTGTAGATGTCTGTTCGGCAATGCCCGATGTGATGTGTTCTGGGTTCGCTGGAGAATCCTGACATTTGGGTGCAATTCGGAAAGGTTTTATATCCACTTGTGAAAATCATTGGACGTAGATGGCCTTGTTCTAAGACAGGAAAGCATGGTGAAGTTGTAATCACAAAGTAACAATACAGTCAAACCTCCCTCAGTTGCAAAGACTTAAGTGCCTTTTAGAGAGAGATGTCCTCTCTTACTGAAGAGTTGCTAATTGGGATTAAACAGAAAAGATGCTCATATTGGTGATGAAACTGTCATTTATACAGAGGTGTCTGCTAGCAAGAATGTACTCTCATGGAAGTTCCAAATTTTTTACCTTATCAACAATCATTTTTAAAAAAATAAATACAGTAGGTCGTTGGGTAAAGCATTACCTTTATTGGTGGATAAAACTCGAGCTTCGGAGAACAATGTTCTTCTATTGGATAAAGGCAATAGATATTTGATCTCTTTAACCAGAGTAGAAGCACAAGTTTACATCTTTTCTGCCAATTGGCTCCACAAGCCTTACTGTGAAGAACTACCAATTTATTCATTCTTACAACAACCAAGTCTTTATAAAGAGAAAGCCATCAGTAACTTTTTAGCTGCACAATCAGAAGATACCTCTCTTTTAACCTATCAGCTTGATCCCAGTACAATCTCACTTTTGTCTTCATCACAAGTCTTTGTTTCAAATATAAGGAACCATAGAGATAGTTTCCATCATTCTTGGTACCAAATAGAAAACCCCAAAAAACAGACCCTCCAACTAAACAGAAGGAAGTCGACACAGTTGGCCAGATGGAAATCTGATCACCTGCACCCTCTAGTCTATAAAGAGGGAGCCAAAAGCTTCCCCATGTGCACTAAGTGCAAAACCGAAGAGGCCACTCCCCAACATATACTAAATTGTATGGGAAAGGACAAAGGATCCCTGTACAGAGAACCAAGAAGAGTTCTTGAACTTCTTTATGAGCACGACCTCCAAGATCATGTCTAATTTAGACTAATAGAAGGATAAGAAAAAAAAATAGCTGTGTGCTGGAGAAAAAGAGATTATTTTGGAGTATAGAGAGTCGAGGGAGAGATGATATCAGAGTTGTTACGTCATCTCCAATGATAAGATACGCAACTAACTCTTATCTACTATGATTGTAGGATGTTTTTTGGTGGTCAATGTCACCATATTGATTTGTCCTTGTACTCCCATCTTCTTCTTTACTTCTCTTATACTAGGACTGAATAGCCTACACACATATTGCATGTACATTTTGTTATGCTTATAGAAAAATATATAATTATGGGAGAATGTTTAATGTATTTTTAATGGGAGAGGTGCCAATTTTGGTACATATACATTTATGAACAAAAGGAAGTGGATGAGGCACAATTTGGATTGTAGATTATAAACACAAGGTAATAAGACCAAATCCAAATAAATAAATAAATTTGGTCTTATTACCTTGTGTTTAAAAGGAAGTGGAAAGTCTTTGATGTCATCGTTTGTCTATTTTTTGAAGGAGACAGAGGCTGTTCACACTTGGTTATCTCGTGTGTCTTCAATAAAGGTCACTGTCATATCTTTCAGAGTTATTGTCTGAATCCCGATATACATGCTAAAAGGTCAAATTACTTTAGATTGGTCTACGAGTGTATATATACAGTATAACCTCTTTAATTCAATCTTTTTTTTTTTCAGATATCAATCAACCTATTAACTTGATTAAACAGAACTCTAATTCAACATCGCCTTTAATTCAACAGGGATCACCTTTCTCTTGGGTTGTTGAATTGGAGAGATTAGGGCAGGGAAAGATCCTAACCCATGGTAAAGGTTTATGTGTTTAATATGACAAAACCATAAACCACAGTAATACAAGAAAATAAGACCTAATCCAAATAATTTAATAGTGTGTGATGTTTCGGCAGCAGCATTGTCACTATCATCAGACAAAAGAATGATTTATTATTTCCATATATCCATTTATTCTTTTGTCTGATGATGGTCACAATGCTGTTGCTGAACTAATTAAATTATTTGGATTAGATCTTATTTTCTTTGTATTATAATCTATAATCCAAATTGTGATTTATCCCCTCACAGTAAATTTTGTGGACTCTTGTTCCACCCTTCCCATCAACATGGCTGCTGTGGTCTACAGGCTGTACCAGTGCGGGAGCCCACTTCAACCCCTTCAAGAAAGATCACGGTGCTCCAGAGGATGAAGTTCGGTGAGTACATACATTGTTCAACACTGACCACTGAGCCAAGACACACACAACACTGCCAATAAAAAGGAACAAAAGACCAAATCCAGATTTTAAGAAATGTTTGTTACATTTCGGTAACAGCGTTGTTACCATCATCAGACAAAAGTAATTTTTTTTTTTGCTTATCCCTAGTACACGTGGTACAGGCCATGATGATCATGGTGGGTAGAAGAAGGCGACTGCTTTTACTGTAAGTGCACCACATTTCTACACATGTGAAAAGCAGTTCGACTTTGCATTTACAAATGTACCAGCGCCCCGTTTGGTTACTTGCACTTGCTGGTGGGGTTGGACTTTTGCAAGAATCGGGGGCCATTGGAACACAAAAGTAATGAATTAGTGATGTTAGCTACAATACTGTTACCGAAATGTCGCAAAAATTTCAATAATTTGGATTTGGTCGTGTTACCATTGGTTCTAATTTATAATCCAAATTTTACCTTATCATTGTCACTACCCAAAATGAATAAAAAAAGGAGAAATCTTGAGAATCGAATTTGATATATTTGATATAATACTTTGTTACTCAAGCCATCACACTGCTCTGAGCTATAAAAAAAAAACATTATACAGTTAAACCTGTCTATAGCACCCCCTCTTGGAACTCACTAAAATAGAGTGCTATAGACAGGTCACTTTTAATGTTAATCGCATCGTACTACGTATTTAAAATCAGGCGCTATAGAAAGGAAGGCGCTATTTAGAGGGGGTGCTATAGACAGGTTTAACTGTATACGCAAATTAGTTAATGAACTCAATCCTGATTAACTCATTTAAGTCAAGTGATAATAGAGAACCAATCGATGGATGAATAAAACCATATAAAGGTTATAGCAGATGGACTATGGTTCTTATTTGGTACTTTTGTCTGAAGATGGTAATAGTGCTGTTGCCAAACTGCCACCTATTGGGTCTTGTTAACTTATTTATTTATTTTTTTGCTTATCCCTAGTACACGTGGTACAGGCCAGGATAATCATGGTGGGTAGAAGTTGGCGACCACTTTTACTGTAAGTGCACCACATGTCTACACATGTGAAAAGCAGTTCGACTTTGCACTTACAAATGTGCCAGAGCCCTGTTTGGTTGCTTGCACTTGTTGGTGGGGTTGGACTTTTGCAAGAAATGGGGGCCATTGGAGCATTTTTTTTTTTTTTTCATTTTTTAATCAGGAAAAAGTGCTCATTGCGGCGAGAATTGAACCCAGGTCGTAGCGGTCGAAAACCAAAGGTTTAGACCATCCTTCCAACAACCCCCTTGTAAACTTGTGATTTATTAAAGTGGGGGAAACACTGTCTGCCTAGAAAGGAGGTGAATGAAGAGGGCAAAAATGGACTTGGCAAATCGAGAGTAATCTGTGGCTGACTAGAGGTGAAGGTCAACTTATCATCACCAGTGATAGGCCAGGACTGCCTCCTCCCTCTCGGATATCTCTTATCTCTCGTATTGTGTCTCCATGCTACATATGCATCATTAGCAAATGAACCAACATGGTGGAATTATCCCTAAATGTTGGATACTACCCTTTAGTAATACAAAGTCCATAAGTCGCCTCAAGCTGTTTGATGATTAAACATCAACGAGGGTGTCTCCAATGGCTCCAATAGGAGCTCTCATATACCAGAATTATGAAAATTTTACCTACTAGATTATGCAAATCGTACTTAAAATAATCTAACTAGTATTCTAACAAAGGAACCAACATGGCAGAATTATCCCTAGGTGTTGGTTACTACCCTTAGTAATACCAAGTCCATAAGTCGTCTGTTGATGATAAAGCATCAACAATAGTATATCCAGTGGGAGTTGTCATATACCAGAATTATGCAAATTGTACATACTGGATTATGCAAATCATACTGAACAAAATCTAGCTAGTATTCCAACAAATGAACCAACATGGCAGAATTATCCCTAGATGTTGGTTGCTACCCTTAGTAATACAAAGTCCATAAGTCACCTCAAGCTGTTTGATGAATAAGCATTAACAATAGTATGTCCAGTGGGAGTTGTCATATACCAGAATTATGCAAATTGTACATACTGGATTATGCAAATCATACTGAACACAATCTAGATAGTATTCCAACATGGTAGAATTATCCCTAGGTGTTGGTTACTACCCTTAGTAATACAAAGTCCATAAGTCACCTGTTTGATGAATAAGCATCAACAATAGTATGTCCAGTGGGAGTTGTCATATACCAGAATTATGCAAAGTGTGTACCTATTAGATTATGCAAATCATATTGAACACAATCTAGCTAGTATTGTAACAAGATTTAATAATGTCTTTGACTTTCCCTCTCTCCAGTGTGTCTCTCCCAAACCTGCAGGAATGTGGATTTCTTTAATAGCTAATTATACTTTTTATTGCCGCACCATAAAACCTAAGGGTGTGAAGTATTCAAGGATATTGTTAGTGGAAGGAAGCCTTGGGAATTCAACAGAGGTTTAATTATGAAGCTGACAATGGTGGACATGGTTAGGTCTGTACAACATCCTGGTGGAGAGGAGGCTTGGCTGGAGGTGGGACTGAGGTTTAATTCAAAGGTTAGACCGTAACTGTCCATATAGGAAGAGGCCATTCTGCTAATCAGGAACACCTTGTTAGGCCGATCATCTCTTTACGTGTTATCCGTCAGTTCCCAATGTTACCTGACTAGCAGCAGTACCAGCCATACCTAAGGCATCAACCATGTGTCAGGATAGGCGTTATGGAATAAACAATCTTAGCTATGATAAGGCACAATATGGATTACTAGACGAATGGCCCGGGCAACGCCCGGGTTTTACCCGAGTGCGAATATATTTTAAAAACGTTGTCTTGGGTGGTCGCTATAGACAGGGTGGTCTGTATAGACAGGTGTATGTATCACACAGCCGATAACAGGGTTGCCTAGAGTGGCCGCTATAGACAGGGTGGTCTGTATAGACAGGTGGATGTATCACACAGCTGATAACAGGGTTGTCTAGAGTGGTCGCTATAGACAGGTGTATGTATCACACAGCTGATAACAGGGTTATCTGGAATGGCCGCTATATACAGGGTGGTCTGTATAGACAGGTGGATGTATCACACTGCTGGTAACAGGGTTGTCTAGAGTGGTCTGTATAGACAGGGTGGTCTGTATAGACAGGTGTATGTATCACACTGCTGATAACAGGGTTGCCTAAGGTGACCGCTATAGACAGGGTGGTCTGTATAGACAGGTGAATGTAACACACTGATGATAACAGGGTTGCCTAAAGTGACCGCTATAGACAGGGTGGTCTGTATAGACAGGCAGCTGATAACAGGGTTGTCTAGAGTGGTCGCTATAGACAGGGTGGTCTGTATAGACAGGTGTATGTATCACACTGCTGATAACAGGGTTGTCTAGAGTGGTCGCTATAGACAGGGTGGTCTGTATAGACAGGTGTTTGTATCACACTGCTGATAACAGGGTTGCCTAAAGTGACCGCTATAGACAGGGTGGTCTGTATAGACAGGCAGCTGATAACAGGGTTGTCTAGAGTGGTCGCTATAGACAGGGTGGTCTGTATAGACAGGTGTATGTATCACACTGCTGATAACAGGGTTGTCTAGAGTGGTCGCTATAGACAGGGTGGTCTGTATAGACAGGTGAATGTAACACACTGATGATAACAGGGTTGCCTAAAGTGACCGCTATAGACAGGGTGGTCTGTATAGACAGGCAGCTGATAACAGGGTTGTCTAGAGTGGTCGCTATAGACAGGGTGGTCTGTATAGACAGGTGTATGTATCACACTGCTGATAACAGGGTTGTCTAGAGTGGTCGCTATAGACAGGGTGGTCTGTATAGACAGGTGAATGTAACACACTGATGATAACAGGGTTGTCTAGAGTGGCCGCTATAGACAGGTGTATGTATCACACAGCTGATAACAGGGTTGTCTAGAATGGCCGCTATGAACAGGGTGGTCTGTATAGACAGGTGGATGTATCACAGCTGATAACAGGGTTGTCTAGAGTGGTCGCTATAGACAGGGTGGTCTGTATAGACAGGTGGATGTAACACACTGCTGATTACAGGGTTGCCTAAAGTGCCGCTATAGGCAGGGTGGTCTGTATAGACAGGTGGATGTAACACACTGCTGATAACAGGGTTGTCTAGAGGGGGGCAGGGAGGACACGTGTTCGCCGGCAGCCAATGGGCGCGCATTCTATCCGTGAGCTTCAGACATACAGACAGAATAAGGCAATTATATAAGTAGATAGATTATATACACAAGGTAATAAGACCAAATCCAAATAAATAGTGTGTGATGTTTCTGTGTAACAGCGTTGTTACCATCTTCAGACAAAAGTACTGAATGAATGAATGAATTCAGTATTCTCGTCTGAAGATGGTAACAACGCTGTTACCGAAACGTCACACACTATTTATTTATTTGGATTTGGTCTTATTACCTTGTGTATATAATCTTAGATATACAACTATCTCCTGATGTTGGGGAAATGTCACATATGACAGCAATATATTCCTTCTCAAGAAAGAATAGGGTTTATCAATAATAAGGTACAATTTGGATTATAGATTAGAAGAAAAAATGTAATAAGACCAAATCCAAATAAATAAATTGTGTGTGATATTTCGGTAACAACGTTGTGCACTATTTATTTATTTTGTTTTGGTCTTATTACCTTATAGTTCTAATCTATAATCCAGGCCTTGAGGGACTCTCTTTGGAGCTCTTTTTGAATGAGGTGGTGAGAAACAGAGCTGGAGCTTTTGCGTTGTTCAAATTTTGGAAGACGGCTGAAGAGAAGAGGAAGCTATATAAATAATCTAATTGATGTAAATAATTTTATATGTAAATAATCTTTGTCAGGATTAGAATGACGTATCCTGTATGGGACTTTGATTCCAGTAAAAGGCTTGTTGCTGCTGTTGTATATAGTCACAGTGTAGAAAATACTATACTATACCTACTACATATATCTCTGTATTCTTAGTTCTCTTCAATTACTCTGTAAACTGGCGAATCCTTTATAGGACGAGAGGTTCTCAATAAAGGCTTTTATTGTTGTTGTTGTTGTAATCTATAATCCAAATTGTGTGCCTTATCATGCTTAACAAGGATTATTTATTTAAGTGCACTGTTGGTAATACATGACAACATTAGATAGAGTGAGGAGGGGTGTAATAGACACAATATAGTGGATGTACTTACTATCTAGCTAGTGTGTTCCGCAGCAGTCAGTAGGTTGGGTGTGTGGCAGCCATCTTGGAGACCTGGGCAACGTGACAGTGGGCAGCGATGGCGTGGCCCACGTGGACAAGAAGGACCACGTCATCTCCCTGATTGGTCAGTTCTCCATCATCGGCAGGTCCCTGGTGGTGAGTGAATCTCTCTCTATCTTCATTTCATTTATATTTCTAAAACCCTCTCCTAAGGCGTCTTTGATGGAACTGAGGTTTTTGAGACCCAAACCTTTTTATAGATTGGTCATCTTTCAATAGACAAGACTAAAGTTGGATTGGCAATCTGGACCTTAGTAAATGAAAGAGCATTGCCAAATCTAGAAATCAACTGGGGATCTGGGAAAGAATGGTCTAAATTGTTGGTTTTCGACCGGTAAACCTGGGTTTGATTCCCACATTAGGCACTTTTTTTCTGATTAAAAAAAAATGCTCCAATGCCCCCCGACTCTTGCAAAAGTCCAACCCCACCAGCGAGTGCAAGTAATCAAACGGGGCTCTGGCACATTTGTAAGTGCAAAAGTTGAACTGATTTTCACATGTGTAGACATGTGGTGCAAGTCACCTACTTCTACCCACCATGATTATGATGGCCTGTACCACGTGTACTAGGGATAAGCAAAAAAAAAAAAAGAAACCAACTTCCAGTCATTCCACAATGGCTTCTAGACCATAATTGAATTTCCAGATACAAACTGGCAGACTCTCATAACCAAATCTGGCCACCTCAATGCTAGACAATCTACTAGATGAAAATGCCCACTTCTGTTCTATTAAGGCCCAATGACAATAGGTATCAGCTATGACTGGTACATGAAACCGTGAGGGACTAAAGAATGAAGGGAGATAAGTAGACCAAGGAAAGATTGGGGTTTGATACACTAATAGAATGGTGTCTGGAGTTTGAAGAGAAATACTCAGAGCAGAGTGAAATGTGGTGTTCCATATAATGGATGACCTCCATATCGGAGATAGCATGTTGATGATAAAGTGATAAATATTCATTTTACAATAGACAGTATTTTAGACAGTAAAGGACAGCTTTCATAGCCAAAATTATAATTTTTACTAAATAGTAACTCTCTGGTAAGAAGACACCACTCTCTAAAAGACACTTTGGTTCTGCACCTAGGTGTTCTTCACATAGAGGTTCTGTTGTTGTTTCTTATCCCCTTGTGTAAAGATTACTCGAATTCCATGAGTTCATGATCTCATGGAATGGGGTATAGGGGTGCAGCTTTCATTGATCATGGCACCATGATCCAGGCACACTTTGGTGAAAGTCTGACTTTGCCTGTGATTTGAGGCCATTCCAAATATGGAAGCCTTTGCTTCTGACTCCAACATGAGTACAGACGTAGCTCCTCTGTATCCCTGGAGTGGGACCATCGCTGAGGTCCATCAACCGGATCAGTTGAACTCAGGATTTTTAAAGAGTTTCTACTGTATATAGTTGCATCTTGGTTCATTTTCAAATTACATCAGTATTCCCCTCCCCCAGGTATTTATGCAAGCTTCACTCATTACCCTGCTATATTAGTAGTGTTGATATGGTTGATTCCTACATTGGGACACAAACTCTGATGTTGCCGCAGGTCCACGCAGATGAGGATGACCTGGGTCGCGGAGGACACGAGCTGAGCAAGACAACAGGCAACGCTGGAGGCCGCTTGGGCTGCGGTATTATCGGCATCTGCAACTGAAACATTCCCCTTGACTCACTCTCCCAGTCTGTCGTAGTTTGCTGGAGAGAGCCATTGGAAAATTTTATTTGGCTGTTGTTATAATAAAAGAATTTGCTTTCCAAATCTTGTTTTAATATGGTGTATGAGTGTTTTCTTGGATGTTTTTGTGCATCTACCTCCACTGGACATTAAATGTTGTCTTTTTCAAGACTATATGGGTGTTTTGGTCTTTCACACCATGTCCCTGTGCACAATTTATAACCTATACTAACAGGTGCCACTTGGTTACTAGTGAATGATTTTGAGACTTGACTCAGGGGCCAATAACCTCCTAGTGTGTGAATTGAACCTTTATATATGTGCTATATTCATTAACCAGTGTGTAAATTTTGAATGCTCACATAGGAGCCACTTGGCGTGTAATTTGAAACATATAATCTTTATGGTGTCTCACTACAGTAGAACCTCCCTTTATTAGAGGACAACATCTAGATGCAGAGCAAAAGTTTTCTTTAGGGAGAGGTGTCCTCTTGGTGGAGAGTTGCTAAATAGTAAAAATGGCAATTTTGGTAACGCTTGAACTGCCCTTGTAGAGATGTGGTCTCTAGCGGGAGTGTCCTCTCATGGAGGTTCTACTTTGGAATACAGGTTCAATTCCAGACCATTTTTTTAGGTTTAAAAGCATCTTCCATAATGTATATACACAAAGTCTTTATTAAGATGCCAATCTTATACAGATTCTCCTCTCTTATTGCCTGCTATCATGATGATCAATTATCTTCCATAATGCATCTTCATGACTATTTCTTTTTTATCCAATTTTCCAAAATATGACATAGTGTATTTGCTGGTTTATCACAAGAGGATGATATACCAAAATCAAACAACCAATAGAAAATACAATGAATACAAGGTAATAAGAACAAATAAACACTCCGCCTTTGCCGACCCCCCCCCCCCCCCCCCGGATGAAAAAGGAGGAGGGGGAGCAGTAACAAGCTCACTAAAAAACCTGGGCTCAGCTGGCCCGGCTGATAGTACCCTGTAAGGGCTCCTAATCCAGGGATACAGGATGAGCAGCGTTTGTACTCCATGTTAGGAGCGGCTGCACATTGCGTCTGATCCTCATGTCAGAGGCGGCCATTTCTTTTCGAGCTAAGTCGGCCTGCCACTGAGTAGTGCTCCCAGTCTTAATGACAAAGGCAGAACCATCCTACTTCATCCAGTGTGGAGATAAGAAAGAAGAAGAACAAATAAAAATTAGTGTGACCTTTCAGTAACAGTGTTTTTGTTACCATCTTGTTTCAGTAACAATGTTGTTGTTACCCTCTTTGGACAAAAGTACTGAATGCTTGAAAAGTATTTTTGTCTAAAGATGGTAACAACGCTGTTGCTGAAACATCAGACACAAATTTTTTATTCGGATTTGATCTTATTACCTTGTGTTTATAATCTATAAATTGCCGCCACTGTAATACCTTTTTAGTGGTAAAGTTGTGTGTAGTGCTCCCAGTCTTAATGACAAATGCAGACGCTTTCTACTTCACCCAGTCATGATTAATCTACCAATATATTCATCTGGCATTGTCACAGTCAAACTACATATATTGCTGTCTCCATATTTGCCAGATCAGGCCCTCTATGTGATCTGTTTTGTTTAAAGATATCAGTGATATATTATTACTTTACTCTGTTTTGATTCGAAACGAATCTGAACATTTTAATCATCATCTTGCAGATAACAAAATGTTTGTTATATAATGTGCACATGTGCAAGAATTGTAAAAAAAGAATAAAATAATTATAGCAGCATAAAAATGGTGTATCTTTCATTTATCTTTAAAGATATATAAATATATATAAAGTACAATTTCTTATAAAATAACTTTCACTATTAATATTCAACCTATAATAGAAATATATCACTATGATTTCTACTTGTTTCCAAAAACATGAAGAAATGACTAGCAGAAAATAAATTTGGCTCAAATGAACAGGTCAATGCTGAGATAGATTTTAGAGGCTCGAAAAATATAAAAATGTTGATTTAAAAAATTGTGTTTAAATAGGTACTTATTCTACAATTAAGACTAGTAGAGTTTGCAATGCTTAAAAAAAATATATAGAAAATATTCAATATTTCCCAATTGTGGAATTATTGTAGTTTGAACAAGAAAGTGGAAATTTTCAAATGCTGCACCTAGTGATAACCTGTCAAATAAGAGAACTGAAGCTTCAATTTACGTTTTTTTTTCTTCTAAAGATAGCTGTTAGTAAATTATATTATGTTCAAGGCCTGTATAAGAAAATAGCTTCCAAATTTAACTGAGTGTTGTGAATATTAATTCAGGTTGCATGAGTCTGTTCACTGTTCCTTCAAGATGATGAGTGCTGATGAAACCTACTGCAAGATTGACTTCTGAACGCTTCCAGGACCCCAGTACTACATTTCAGCTGAAGGAGATATCCTCACTGAATCAGAAACTATCATTGAAGTTGGGATATTATAAGTTGGAAAATTTGACCGAAATATCTCTTCTCATGTGGCAAGCAATCTGTGAGTGTGGTGATAAAATCAGATTTATTTACCAAAGGGATAGTCAACAAGAAAATTTATATCAGAAAATGTCTGAAGAAGAGACTGCCATTTATTAGAAAGCATGATTGTCCCCGACCTTGCACCAGCCTACTAAGCACCTGCCTGATGTGATACATGTAAGTTGAATAACGTGCCATAGTGCAGTTCAATTGAGTATAATTGGGGAGAAGTTAAAGGATGTAAAACAGGCCAAACTGCTACAGGTATATCAGATTACCGCAAGAAGTTCAACGCAGCTACCAGGAAGGTTACGAAGGACTCTGTAAAACCTGATATAAAGAACATTCAGAATAATCTTCACCAGGAAAGAGTACACAAAGTACCCAATCCTAAACATTATTTATGTTAAGTCTTGTATTATTAATAAATAAACAAATACTTTGATTAAAGTATTCTAAGAGATAATATCTATACTAATTAAAATTTGGCAATTATTTTCTTATACAGGCCTTAGAGGGAAGACATAATAAAAGTGCTAAAAATATATGTGAAAAGGCTTCATTGTTAGAGAGCACTTGGTAACAATAGG
>CP092873.1:85934335-85960967 GCA_030710605.1 Cordylochernes scorpioides | reverse complement strand
TTAGAGCTACAATAAAATAAGACCTAATCCAAATAATTTAATAGTGTATGATGTTTCAGTAACAGCATTGTTACCATCATCAGACAAAATAATAAAATGATTTTATTTTTTTGTCTGATGATGGTAACAAAGCTGTTATTGAAACGTCACACACTATTAAATAATTTGGATAAGGTTTTATTTTCTTGTAGCTATATCAATAACTCAAATAGAAATATAGATACATTTCTAACTACTGTTTCATTTTTCCTTTTTAAAATATATTTAAACCTAATAATGCTATAAATATAAAATAATTAATTTTTCTAAGTTAGAATTTCAAATTTTATGAATAATAATATTGTCACATTAAAAAAATAAAAAGAAACACAAACCTCAGGATTACAGCAATTTATTTAATGTAAAAACGATAAGGTACACAATTTGGATTATAGATTATAAACACAAGGTAATAAGAAAAAATCCAAATAAATAAATAGTGTGTGACGTTTCAGTAACAGCGTTGTTACCATCTTCAGACAAAAGTACTAAATTACTTTCAAAATTACTAACACATTCAGTACTTTTGTCTGAAGATGGTAACAATGCTGTTACTGAAATGTCACACACTATTTATTTGGATTTGGTCTTATTACCTTGTGTTTATAATCTATAATCCAAATTGTGCCTTATCAATCAATAAAAAAAAAAATTAAAAGGACACCCCTCTCCAATAGATGCTAAAATGTCCACAAGTTTGCTAAAATGGTCAATAGATGGCGCTGAATTTCTCTTTTGACAGGAGAGAGGGAACTAAAAACTTATTTACATATACACGGATGTTCATAAGATACAAATATATTCTATTGAAATAAAAATAATATATGATTTTTATTTTTAAATGCCTTTTTTAATGGGTCTTATTGTGATTGAACAAATGTGATTTTTTAAAAATTGCCTCATGTTTTATCTTTTGTAAATACATTGTACTTAATTGTTTTGAAAATAGAGTAATCCATATTTAATTCATTAGATAATAAAAGGCATATATTGGATTTAATAAAATATTTATTTTGCCAATATTATATTTTATGTACTTAATACAAATATTTTAAAATATAAGATAGACCTCATTATTTTTCCTTTAATATTTTAAGATATTTAACTTATTCTGATTGTAATTTTTAAATAATTTTTTGGTGCACACATTTTCCTCACCTACTTTGTATTTTAAATGATTTCAACTGTGATATTATAACACTATGCGGCGCTGAGTTTGTGTATACAAAAATGTAATGCCTTGATAAAGGTTGGCCTTCAGCCAGCCGAAATATTGACAAAATAAATCTTTTATTAAATCCAATATATGCCTTTTATTATCTTTTTTTCTTTTTACTTATCCTTCTAGTCTAAATTAAACAAGATTTTGGAGGTCGTGCTTGTAAAGAAGTTCAAGAACTCTTCTTGGTTCTCTGTACAGGGATCTCTTGTCCTTTCCAATGATATTTTAGTAAATGTTGGGGAGTGGCCTCTTCGGTCCTTTTATTATCTAATAGTACTTAATATGTTTATATATATATATATGGTATAAAAGGTGGTTAAATAAACACATCACAAGTTGGAAGAGGGACCCAGGCAACCAGAGAGAGAGAGAGACGGGACCGGCACAGCCGGGCGGCCATTCGTATCGCACACAATCCCAACTGTCTTAATAGTCCCGAGGTGTTAACTAACGGGCCCCAGGGGTCGCCCTTTGGAATGTCGCTGGTGTCTCAAGTGACCGTCTCTCTCTAGGTTGTCTGTAGGTTGGCTTTATTATTCCTGGAAGAGTATATATTATGACATATATATATAAGAGGCAATAGCGGGCTAACTATTATCAGATTTTTTTATTCAACCAGTCTTTGCCAGTGCGTTTTTTGCTTGAAACCAAACGGTATAAATTCTAAAGACAATTTTTTATTACAGTTATGTTGAATAAAATGAGAAATCAGAGCGGATGTAATGTTGCACCACATTTTGCAGAGGTTTCCACCGCAGGCTTAAGCTGCCAAGGACATTGCACAATACATTCACACTTCCTGGAATCATCTCGAGCAACATCCTCTTTCCTTAAAGTCTCTTTTATCCTTCCAGGATGTCTTGTCATTTATTCCACACATCTTAATTGGGTTTGTGGTTCCCTTTCAAAACCATATTTACATCCAGATTTTCCTATTTACATATCAGATGAATATCAAAAGAAGAACTAAATAATAAGGCGAAGAGTTTCTTATAAAAGAAGTCTCTGTATCTCCTCATGCCGTACACTGTGTGACAAGGAAATTACCGAAGAACTCCCCCATTACCTTCTTAATTGTACAGCCCTTGATGCAGAAAGGAAGGCCCTATATCAACAAATTAAATGTACCAACATTTCACCCTACATATTGCTTTCAGAAAACATCAGCAAACAAATCTAAGGCAATAGCTTACTATAAATTTTTTAGATCATCATGATGTAAGGACCAGTCAACAAGTGAATCACTTTGAGATGAAGAGTAAAGCCAGTTCAATTTCTATGTAAATAACACAAGATGATTATTACCTTACCCAATTGGGAGAATCTGTATGGGGTATGTCCCTAATAAAGGCTTTGTGTGTGTGTGTGTGTCCTCATGCCAGAGGAGGTGTTACAAAATACTCTATATATTTATAGGGTGTCTGTGTTATTCTCCTGCTGATTGGCCATCTTCCACTTCCCAGAGCAATCTAAGTGACACATGCGTAGCTCTCTTCTGCCGTTATTGTTTCATGCTGTTAACGGTGTTTACCTTACAACCCTGAACACTCGGATTTTCCTGGAAAATCTCTTAAAGATTTCTTGAAATAGCCATGGCCCACCTGTGCTGTGTGAGCAGAAGAGCTTAAATTGACTTGTTCCATATGTAAATACCTGTTTTCTTTCCTCTTTTCGCTCTCCACTTCTCTCATCCATATTTCCAATTTTTTTTTTTCTTATTTTTTATTCTTTCTTATAATCTGTATATATTTACCATATGTATATAATCTTTCTCCATTTTTTATTTCCCACTTTCATAGGTTTCCCCGTCTTGTAACCCCAAGGAGAATCCTCTGTAAGACCTGTGTGTCTTAATAAAGGCTTTTGTGTGTGTGTGTGTTTCATGCTGTTGGGCGGGTGTTTAATGATTTCCCTGCTAACAGGAAAGTACACCTGTTGCTGTTAATTGGTCGATGGAATATATTGTGCAAGCTAACTAGTCAAGTGCTGCCAGACCTCACAGACTTGAGCATTTTTAAGTAGAAATAGTTGCCTCTGAAGCTACATTTCCTTGCTACTATAATGTAGAATTTACTTCTTCTTCTTTCTTATCTCCACTCAATCATATTAGGGTATCAAGCTTGTAAAGCTTGAGATCATGACTGGGTGAAGTAGAATGCGTCTGCCTTTGTCATTAAGACTGGGAGCACTACTCAGTGGCAGGCCGACTTAGCTCCAAAAGAAATGGCTGCCTCTGACATGAGGAACAGACGCCATGTACAGCCGCTCCTAACATGGAGTACAAACTCATCCTGTTTACCTGGATTAGGATCCCTTACAGGGTGCTATCAGTCGGGCCAGCTGAGCCCAGGTTTTTTAGCTAGCTTGTTACTGCCTCCTCCTTTTTCATCCGGGCTTGGGACCGGCAAAGGCGGAGTTGTAGAATTTACTGTTATGGAAGAGTCCCCCCCCCCCCATCTTTCTAAAGAATAACACCTAGTTGCCGAGCCAAAGCGTCCCTTAACGAGGAGTGTTCTCTCACCAGAGAACAGCCAATTGGTAAAAATGGTAATTTTAATGATAAAACTGTCCTTTGATAAGGCACAATTTGGATTATAGATTATACACACAAGGTAATAAGACCAAATCCAAATAAATAAATAGTGTGTGATGTTTCGGTAACAGCGTTGTTACCATCTTCAGACAAAAGTACTGAAAGATAAATTTTACCACAGCATGTTTTAAATTGTGTTGTTTTATAACAGTAACTATTTAAAACATGCTGTGGTAAAATTTCTCATTCAGTACTTTTGTCTGAAGATGGTAACAACGCTGTTACCGAAACATCACACACTATTTATTTATTTGGATTTGGTCTTATTACCTTGTGTTTAAAACTGTCCTTTATAGAGAGGTGTCCACTAGCAGGAGTATCCATTCATAGAGTTTCTACTGTATCTTTTTTTTTTTTTTAGTTGAAGATTTAAACAAATTTATAGTATTTTGTATTTAATGTATATACCTTAATTTATCAGTCACCTGTGTGTGATGAGCTAATATAAATACACACAAGTTTTTTTCCTTCTTTAGGTTCCCTACTAAACAATGTCCTGCTGTGCCCAGAACCCCAACGACCCCGTAGTCATCACGGGAGAGATTAAAGGCTTGGCCCCTGGAAAACATGGCTTCCACATCCACGAATACGGAGACACCACAAACGGTAAGTTGAGCAACCACTTGGAGCAGGAGATACAATGGGGATATAGGTTTGTGGGATGGTTGCGTGATGGGTTGGTGTTGCTTGTGGAAAGGCCGCTGATAAAATTATAATTAATTTATTTAAGGCCAGAAATATATAAAGAGAAAAGAAGTAATGGCCGTTGGGATCAAGCCTTCTTGTTTACCGCGCTATTCGCCAGAGTGTCTGGATGCTCTCGCATGCGTAGCAGGTTGCCGTTCGCTGTTGCCGAGGCCGTCCACTGCCCGTGTGTGTAGTGGAGCTTTGTCCCAGTTCGCGCTCGCTGAAGCAAAGTGTGGTCGCCACAGGTTTAAAAAATAAATAGGGGTAACAAGACCAAATAAGTGATTTATATGTGACAATTGACAATTAAACAACTTTATTGACATCTCGTCAATCTTTACACTCAAAGGGAGTTATAAGGTATTAATAATGGTAGGAATGAAGAGAGATATTTACAATCGACATAGCCCTCTCTGAGGGCACGTCCGGATCAGGAGCTTAAAGCTGCCTTGAATCTAGACAGATCCCTGCCATTTGGGGAGTTGATGTTCAGAACATGTTTGATGATAATGTCGAAGAATTTGTCGAGAAGAATCTTGTCTTCAGGCGTGAGTAGCCTGAGGAGGTGCTCCGTTTCTTCTTCGTAATAGACCGCGAGTATGATATCCATCCTGATTTACATGTGGTGATGAGTTAAACTCCATCAAGCCCATTGAAGTATAATAAAAAGCCCTAAGGGTGAAGAAGAAGTGCAAATTTTTCTATGAACACAATTGTTAAAACACAAGCTTTCAAGCCTTTCTCTATTTTTCAATAGGTCTTATCTCAAATGAACATCACAGGAAAGACTCTTTATTTATGAGAACTACAAGGTAATAAGACCAAATTCAAATAAATAAATAGTGTGTGACTTTTCAGTAACAGCGTTGTTACCATCTTCAGACAAAAGTACTGATCGTTCAGTACTTTTGTCTGAATAAGATTCAGTACTTTTGTCTGAAGATGGTAACAATGCTGTTACACCAAAACATCACACACTATTTATTTGGATTTGGTCTTATTACCTTGTGTTTATAATCTATAATCCAAATTGTGCCTTATCATGTCTGAAATGTTGTATTGAAAAGTCTCATCACAATTTATAGATTTGATAAGGCACAATTTGGATTATAGATTATAAACACAAGGAAATAAGACCAAATCCAAATAAATAAATAGTGTGTGACATTTTGGTAACAGCATTGTTACCATCTTCAGACAAAAGTACTGAATGAGAAATTTTACCACAGCATGTTTTTAAATAGTTACTGTTATCAAGTGTGTAAACAAGATAACAGATAAGAAGATATTTATCTGAGAAACACGGAATATTATTCTTAGAATTAAAAGTGGAAAACATCACACACTATTTATTTATTTGAATTTGGTCTTGTTAGTTATACCAGTCCCTGTGTAAATCCCTCTCTAAATATTTGAGAGAGTAGTATGTATTCTTCCCCTGACTTCCACACTTTGAGCCCTATTGTTCTAGTGAGATGACTAAACCACATGTCATTGTCTCTCCCAAGGCTGAATCCTTCATTCAATTTAGGCCATTCAGAACTTGTGTCTCACTTGAGATAATTCTCAATATGCATCAGTCTTAACTCCCCAAATCCATAATCACAAAGGGGGGTCGGTGGAAGGCTGGTTAAACCGTTTGGTTTTCGACCACTACGACCCAGGTTCGATTCCCGCATTGGACTTTTTTTTTTTTCTGTTTAAAAAAAAAATGCTCCAATGGCCCCCGATTCTTGCAAAAGTCCAACCCCACCAGCGAGTGCAAGTAACCAAACGGAGCTCTGGCACATTTGTAAGTACAAAGTCGAACTGCTTTTCACATGTGTAGACATGTGGTGCTCTTACAGTAAAAGCAGTCGCCTACTTCTACCCACCATGATTATCATGGCTTTGAGATTAGAAAGAAGAAGATAAACACAAAGTCTAGACCAGATCCTGAAGGCCTCTTTATCGCCTCGATGAACACAGCTGGGTCGGTGTAGATGTCTGTTCGGCAATGCCCGATGTGATGTGTTCTGGGCTCGCTGAAGAATCCTGACATTTGGGTGCAATTCGGAAAGGTTTTATATCCACTTGTGAAAATCATTGGATGTAGATGGCCTTGTTCTAAGACAGGAAAGCATGGTGAAGTTGTAATCACAAAGTAACAATACAGTCAAACCTCCCTCAGTTGCAAAGACTTAAGTGTCTTTTAGAGATAGATGTCTTCTCTTACTGAAGAGCTGCTAATTAGGAGTAAACAGAAAAGATGCTCATATTGGTGATGAAACTGTCATTTATATAGAGGTGTCTGCTAGCAAGAATGTCCTCTCATGGAAGTTCCAAATTTTTACCTTATCAACAATCATTAAAAAAAAATAAATACAGTAGGTCGTTGGGTAAAGCATGTCCTTTATTGGTGGATAAAACTCGAGCTTCGGAGAACAATGTTCTTCTATTGGATAAAGGCAATAGATATTTGATCTCTTTAACCAGAGTAGAAGCACAAGTTTACATCTTATCTGCCAATTGGCGCCACGAGCCTTACTGTGAAGAACTACCAGGTAAAACAAGGTAATAAGACCAAATAAATAAATAGTGTGTGACGTTTCGGTAACAGCGTTGTTACCATCTTCAGACAAAAGTACTGAATGTATAGTAATTCTGAAAGTAATTCAGTACTTTTTTCTGAAGATGGTAACAACGCTGTTACCGAAACGTCACACACTATTTTTTTATTTGGATTTGGTCTTATTACCTTGTGTTTATAAGCTATAATCCAAATTGTGCCTTATCAACTACCAGGTAATTTATTCATTCTTACAACAACCAAGTCTTTATAAAGAGAAAGCCATCAGTAACTTTATAGCTGCACAATCAGAAGATACCTCTCTCTTTTAACCTATCAGCTTGATCCCAGTATAATCTCACTTCTGTCTTCATCACAAGTCTTTGTTTCAAATATTTATAGCTGTGTGCCCAACTAATAAGGAACCATAGTTTCCATCATTCTTGGTACCAAATAGAAAACCCCAAAAAACAGACCCTCCAACTAAACAGAAGGAAGTTGACACAGTTGGCCAGATGGAAATCTGATCACCTGCGCTCTCTAGTCTATAAAGAGGGAGCCAAAAGCTTCCCCATGTGCACTAGGTGCAAAACCGAAGAGGCCACTTTCCAACACTTACTAAATTGTATGGGAAAGGACAAAGGATCCCTGTTACAGAGAACTAAGAAGAGTTATTGAACTTCTTTATGAGCATGACCTCCAAGATCATGTCTAATTTAGACTAATAAAAGGATAAGAAAAAAAAAAAGCTGTGTGCTGGAGAAAAAGAGATATTTTTGGAGTATAGAGAGTAGAGGGAGAGATGATATCAGAGTTGTTACATCATCTCCAATGATAAGATATGCACTTAACTCTTATCTACTATGATTGTAGGATGTTTTTGGTGGTCAATGTCACCATATTGATTTGTCCTTGTACTCCCATCTTCTTCTTTACTTCTCTTATATTAGGACTGAGTAGCCTACATACATATCGCATGTACATTTTGTTATGCTTATAGAAAATATATATAATTATGGGAGGATGTTTATATGTATCTTTAAAGGGAGAGGTGCCCATTTTGATACATATACACTTATGGACAAAACTTGAGGAAGTAGAATGTCGCCGGTAGTCTATTTTTTGAAGGAGACAGAGGCTGTTCACACTTGGTTATCTCGTGTGTCTTCAATAAAGGTCACTGTAATATCTTTCAGAGTTATTGTCTGAATCCCGATATATATGCTAAAAGGTACAACTTCCATAAGTTTTGTCCATGAGTGTAGTTATCTCGTGTGTCTTCAATAAAGGTCACTGTAATATCTTTCAGAGTTATTGTCTGAATCTCGATATACATGCTAAAAGGTACAACTTCCTCAAGTTTTGTCCATGAGTGTAGTTATCTCGTGTGTCTTCAATAAAGGTCACTGTAATATCTTTCAGAGTTATTGTCTGAATCCCGATATATATGCTAAAAGGTACAACTTCCTTTAGATTGGTCTATGAGTGTAGTTATATAACACACAATATAACCACGTTAATTCAATCATTTTTTTTTTTTTTTTTTTTAGATTTCAATCAACCTATTAACTTGATTAAACAGAACTCTAATTCAACATCGCCTTTAATTCAACAGGGATCACCTTTCTCTTGGGTTGTTGAATTGGAGAGATTTAGGGCGGGGAAGGACCCTAACCCATGGTAACAGTTTATGTGTTTAATATGACAAAACCATAAACCCCCCTCACAGTAATACAAGAAAATAAGACCTAATCCAAATAATATAATAGTGTGTGACATTTCCGCAACAGCATTGTCACCATCATCAGACAAAAGAATGATTTATTATTTCCATATATCCATTTATTCTTTTGTCTCATGATGGTGACAATGCTGTTGCGGAAACGTCACACACTATTAAATTATTTGGATTAGGCCTTTTTTTCTTGTATTATAATCTATAATCCAAATTGTGATTTATCCCCTCACAGTAAATTTTGTGGACTCTTGTTCCACCCTTCCCATCAACCCGGCTGCTGTGGTCTACAGGCTGTACCAGTGCGGGAGCCCACTTCAACCCCTTCAAGAAAGATCACGGTGCTCCAGAGGATGAAGTTCGGTGAGTACATACATTGTTCATTACTGGCCACTGAGCCAAGACAAACACAACACCACCAATAAAAAGGTAACAAAAGACCAAATCCAAATTTTAAGAAATGTTTCTTACATTTCGGTAACAGCATTGTTACCATCATCAGACAAAAGTAATTCTTTTTTTTTTTTTGCTTATCCCTAGTACATGTGCTACAGGCCATGATCATGGTGGGTAGTTAGCAGCGACTGCTTTTACTGTAGGTGCACCACATTTCTACACATGTGAAAAGCAGTTCGACTTTGCATTTACAAATGTACCAGCGCCCCGTTTGGTTACTTGCACTTGCTGGTGGGGTTGGACTTTTGCAAGAATCGGGGGCCATTGGAACACAAAAGTAATGAATCTCTGATGTTAGCTACAATACTGTTACCGAAACATCACAAAAAATCTCAATAATTTGGATTTGGTTGTGTTACCTTTATTTGGTTCTATAATCCAAATTGTACCTTATCATTGTCACTACCCAAAATGAATAAAAAAAGGAGAAATCTAGAGAAGCGAATATGATATATTTGATATAATACTTTGTTGCTCGAGCCATCACTCTGCTCTGAGCTAGAAAAAAAAAAACATTATACAGTTAAACCTGTCTATAGCGCCCCCCTCTTGGAACTCACCAAAATAGAGTGCTTTAGACAGGTCACTTTTAATGTAAATTGCATCGTACTACGTATTTAAAATTGGCCGCTATAGAGAGGAAGGCGCTATTTAGATGGGGTGCTATAGACAGGTTTAACTGTATATGCTAATTAGTTAATGAACTCAATCCTGATTAACTAATTCAAGTCAAGTGATAATAGAGAACCAATCAATGGATGAATAAAACCATATAAAGGTTATAGCAGATGGACTATGGTTCTTATTTGGTACTCTTGTCTGAAGATGGTAATAGTGCTGTTGCCAAACTGCCACTATTGGATCTTGTTAACTTATTTATTTTTTGCTTATCCCTAGTACACGTGGTACAAGCCAGGATAATCATGGTGGGTAGAAGTTGGCGACCGCTTTTACTGTAAGTGCACCACATGTCTACACATGTGAAAAGCAGTTTGACTTTTGTACTTACAAATGTGCCAGAGCCCTGATTGGTAACTTGCACTCGCTGGTGGGGTTGGACTTTTGCAAGAATCGGGGGGCCATTGGAGCATTTTTTTTTTTTTTTTAATCAGGAAAAAGTGCTCATTGCGGGAATTGAACCCGGGTCGTAGCGGTCGAAAACCAAAGGTTTAGACCCTCCTTCCAACAACCCCCTTGTAAACTTGTGATTTATTAAAGTGGGAAGGAAAACACTGTCTGCCTAGAAAGGAGGTGAATGAAGAGGGCAAAAAGGGACTTGGCGAGAGTAATCTGTGGCTGACTAGAGGTGAAGGTCAACTTATCATCACCAGTGATAGGCCAGGACTGCCTCCTCCCCTCTCGGATATCTCTTGTCTCTCGTATTGTGTCTCCAGGCTACATATGCATCATTAGCAAATGAACTATCATGGTGGAATTATCCCTAGGTGTTGGTTAATACCCTTAGTAATACAAAGTCCATAAGTCGCCTGTTTGATGATAAAGCATCAATGATAGTATATCCAATGAGAGTTGTCATATGCCAGAATTATGCAAATTGTACCTACTGGATTATGCAAATCATACTGAACACATTCTAACTAGTAGTCTGACAAAGGAACCAACATGGCAGAATTATCCCTAGATGTTGGCTGCTACCCTTAGTAATACAAAGTCCATAAGTCACCTGTTTGATGATTAAGCATCAACGATAGAATAACCAATGAGAGTTGTCATATACCAGGAATTATGCAAATTGTACCTACTGGATTATGCAAATCATACTGAACACATTCTAACTAGTATTCCAACAAAGGAACCAACATGGCACAATTTTCCCTAGATGTTGGCTGCTACCCTTAGTAATACAAAGTCCATAAGTCACCTGTTTGAAGATTAAGCATCAACGATAGTATATCCATTGGGAGTTTTCGTATACTGAATTTATGCAAATTGAACCTACTCTCTCTGGATTATGTGAATCATGCTGAACACTAGCTGGCTAATAGTCTGACAAAGATTTAATAATGTCTTTGACTTTCCCTCTCTCCAGTGTGTCTCTCCCAAATCTGCAGGAATGTGGATTTCTTTAATAGCTAATTATACTTTTTATGGCCGCACCATAAAACCTAAGGGTGTGAAGTATTCAAGGATATTGTTGGTGGAAGGAAGCCTTGGGAATTCAACGGAGGTTTAATTATGAAGCTGACAATGGCGGACATGGTTAGGTCTATACAACATCCTGGTGGAGAGGAGGCTTGGCTGTAGGTGGGACTGAGGTTTAATTCCAAGGTTAGACCGTAACTGTCCACATAGGAAGAAGCCATCCTGCTAATCAGGCACACCCTTTAGACTGATCATCTCTTTATGTGTCATCCGTCAGTTCTTGATGTCACGTGACTGGCAGCACCAGCCACACCTGAATACACTCCCTGTGTCAGGATAGGCTGCTATGGAATAAACAATCTTAGATATGATAAGACACAATTTGGATTATAGATTATAAACACAAGGTAATAAGTCCAAATCCAAATAAATAGTGTGTGACGTTTCGGTGTAACAGCATTGTTACTATCTTCAGACAAAAGTCATAATGAATGAATGAATGAATTCATTACTCTCGTCTGAAGATGGTAACAATGCTGTTACCGAAACGTCACACATTATTTATTTATTTGGATTTGGTCTTATTACCTTGTGTTTATAATCTTAGATATACAACTATCTCCTGATGTTGGGGATATGTCACATGTGACAGCAATATATTCCTTCTCAACAAAGAATAGGGTTTATCAATAATAAGGTACAATTTGGATTATAGATTAGAAATAAAATGTAATAAGACCGAATACAAATAAATAAATTGTGTGTGATGTTTCGGTAACAATGTTTTGCACTATTTATTTATTTAGATTTGGTGTTATTACCTTATAGTTCTAATCTATAATCCAAATTGTGTGCCTTATCAGGCTTAACAAGGATTATTTATTTAAGTGCACTATAAACACAAGGTAATAAGACCAAATCCAAATAAATAGTGTGTGACGTTTCGGTAACAGCATTGTTACCAAAACGTCACAAATTGTGTCATATCATTAAAGTGCACTGTTTGTGTTGGTACTACATGACAGAGTAGATAGAGTGAGGAGGGGTGTAACAGACACAATATAGTGGATGTACTTACTATCTAGCTAGTGTGTTCCGCAGCAGTCAGTAGGTTGGGTGTGTGGCAGCCATCTTGGAGACCTGGGAAACGTAACAGTGGGCAGCGATGGCGTGGCCCACGTGGACAAGAAGGACCATGTCATCTCCCTGATTGGTCAGTTCTCCATCATCGGCAGGTCCCTGGTGGTGAGTGAATCTCTCTCTATCTTCATTTCATTTATATTTATCAAACCCTCTTCTAAGGCATCTTTGATGAAACTGAAGTTTTTGAAACCCAACCTTTCTATAGATTGGTCATTCTTTAATAGACAAAACTAAAGTTGGATTAGCAATCTGGACCTTAGTAAATGATAGAGCATTACCAAATCTAGAAATCAACTGGGGGTCTGTGGAAGGATGGTCTAAACTGTTGGTTTTCGACCGCTACAACCTGGGTTTGATTCCCGAATTGGGCACTTTTTTCCTGATTAAAAAAAAAAAAAATGCTCCAATGACTCCCGACTCTTGCAAAAGTCCAACCCCACCAGCGAGTGCAAGTAATCAAATGGGGCTCTGGCACATTTGTAAATGCAAAAGTTGAACTGATTTTCACATGTGTAGACATGTGGTGCAAGTCACCTACTTCTACCCACCATGATTATCATGGCCTGTACCACGTGTACTAGGGATAAGCAAAAAAAAAAAAAAGAAACCAACTTCCAGTCATTCCACAGTGGCTTCTAGACCATATTGGGATTTCCATATACAAACTGGCAAGACTCTCTTAACCAAATCTGGCCATCTAATAGCCAGACAATCTACTAGATGAAAATGCCCACTTCTGCTCTATTAAGGCCCAATGGCAATAGGTATCAGCCATGACTGGTACATCAGGAACTAAAGAATGAAGGGAGAGAAGTAGACCAAGGAAGGATTAGTGTTCGATACTCTAATAGAATGGTGTCTGGAGTTGGAAGAGAATTACCCAGAGCAGGGTGAAATGTGGTGTTCCATATAATGGCTGACCTCTATATCGGAGTTAGCATGTTGATGATAAAGTGATAAATATTCATTATACAATAGACAGTAAAGGACAGCTTTCATAGCCAAAATTATAATTTTTACTAAATAGTAACTCTGGTAAGAAGACACCACTCTCTAAAAGACACTTTGGTTGTGCACCTAGGTGTTCTTCACATAGAGGTTCTGTTGTTATTGTTGTTTCTTATCCCCTTGTGTAAAGATTACACGAATTCCATGAGTTCATGATCTCATGGAATGGGATGTAGGGGTGCAGCTTTTGTTGATCATGGCACCATGGCACACTTTGGTGAAAGTCTGACTTTGCCTGTGATTTGAGGCCATTCCAAACATGGAAGCCTTTGCTTCTGACTCTAACATGAGCACAGACCTCCGTATCCCTGGAGTGGAACCATTGCTGAGGTCCATCAACTGGGTCAGTTGAACTCGGGATTTTTAAAGAGGTTCTACTGTATATAGTTGCATCTTGGTTCATTTTCAATTTACATCAGTATTCCCCTCCCCCAGGTATTTATGCAAGCTTCACCCATTACCCTGCTATAATAGTACTGTTGATATGGTTGATTCCTACATTGGGACACAAAACTCTGATGTTGTGCACAGGTCCACGCAGATGAGGATGATCTGGGTCGCGGAGGACACGAGCTGAGCAAGACAACAGGCAACGCTGGAGGCCGCTTGGGCTGCGGTATTATCGGCATCTGCAACTGAAACATTCCCCTTGACTCACTCTCCCAGTCTGTCGTAGTTTGCTGGAGAGAGCCATTGGAAAATTTTATTTGGCTGTTGTTATAATAAAAGATATTGCTTTCCAAATCTTGTTTTAATATGGTGTACGAGTGTTTTCTTGGATGTTTTTGTGCATCTACCTCCACTGGACATGTTGTCTTTTTCAAGACTATATGGGTGTTTTGGTCTTACACACCATGTCCCTGTGCACAATTTATAACCTATACTCACAGGTGCCACTTGCGTACTAGTGAATGATTTTGAGACTTGACTCAGGGGCCAATAACCTCCTAGTGTGGGAATTGAACCTTTATATATGTGCTATATTCATTAACCAGTGTGTAAATTTTGAATGCTCACATAGGAGCCACTTGGCGTGTAATTTGAAACATTTAATCTCTCTCTTTATGGTTTCTCAATACAGTAGAACCTCCCTTTATTAAAGGACAACATCTAGATGCAGAGCAAAAGTTTTCTTTAGAGAGAGGTGTCCTCTTGGAGGAGAGTTGCTAAATAGTAAAAATGGCAATTTTGGTAACTCTTGAACTGCCCTTGTAGAGATGTGGTCTCTAGCGGGAGTGTCCTCTCATGGAGGTTTTACTTTATAATACAGGTTCGATTCCAGACCATTTTTTTTTAGGTTTAAAAGCATCTTCCATAATGTATATACACAAAGTCTTTATTAAGATACCAATCTTATACAGATTCTCCTCTCTTATTGCCTGCTATCATGATGATCAATTATCTTCCATAATGCATATACACAAAGTCTTTATTAAGATACCAATCTTATACAGATTCCCCTCTCTTATTGCCTGCTATCATGATGATCAATTATCTTCCATAATGCATATACACAAAGTCTTTATTAAGATACCAATCTTATACAGATTCTCCTCTCTTATTGCCTGCTATCATGATGATCAATTATCTTCCATAATGCATATACACAAAGTCTTTATTAAGATACCAATCTTATACAGATTCTCCTCTCCAGATTCTCCATCTTCATGACAATTTCTTTTTTATCAAATTTTCCAAAATATGACATAGTGTATTTGCTGGTTTATCACAAGAGGATATACCAAAATCAAACAACCAATAGAAAATAAAATGAACACAAGGTAATAAGACCAAATCCAAATAAAAAAAATAGTGTGTGATATTTCAGTAACAGAAAACGTAACAAACTATAATCCAAATTGTGTCTTATCAAAATACAATGAATTTATATTTTTACTCTGTTTTTTTTTTTTTTTTGCAAATACTTTGTTTCAAGTTTTTAAAACACATTGTGAAAATGTGCATCACTCACTAAATGTGCAAGAATATTGTTTTTAATTGAATTTGAAATTGCCATCAAAATGTTTCACCTATATAAGGACTGGTACAGTATCCATTTTGTTAAAATTCCTTATGGATCAATAATATATTTATTATTTCTAATATATACAGGATAAAAGATCTATTGGGTGAACATTGTTAAAACTATTTTTATTAGTTAATTATTGATCTACCTTCAAGTCGGCTTACCACAGAGTAGTGCTCCCAGTCTTAATGACAAAGGCAGACACTTTCTACTTCACCCAGTCATGATTAATCTAAAAAAAAAAATGCTCCCCCCCCCCCCAGCGAGTGCAAGTAACCAAACGGAGCTCTGGCACATTTGTAAGTGCAAAGTCAAACTGCTTTTCACATGTGTAGACATGTGGTGCCTTTACAATAAAAGCAGTCGCTAACTACCCTCCTTGATTATCATGGCCTGTACCATGTGTACTAGGGATAAGCAAAAAAAAAAAAGAAATGATTAATTTACCAATATATTCATCTGGCATTGTCACAGTTAAACTACATAAATTGCCATTTCCTCCCTTGCCAGATCAGGCCCTCTATGATTTCTACTTGTTTCCAAAAACATGAAGAAATGACTAGCAGAAAATAAATTTGGCTCAAATGAACAGGTCAATGCTGAGATAGATTTTGGAGGCTCGAAAAATATTAAAATGTCGATTTAAAAAATTGTGTTTTCATTCTGAACATAGGTACTTATTCTACAATTAAGACTAGTAGAGTTAGCAATACTTAAAAATATATATATAGAAAGCTATATAATATTTCCCAATTGTGGAATTGTAGTTTGAACAAGAAAGTGGAAATTTTCAAATGCTGCACCTAGTGATAACCTGTCAAATAAGAGAACTGAAGCTTCAATTTACGTTTTTTTTCTTCTAAAGATAGCTGTTAGTAAATTATATTATGTTCATGGCCTGTATAAGAAAATAGCTGTCAAATTTGTGTGCGAAGTGTTGTGAATATCAATTCAAGTTGCATGAGTCTGTTCACTGTTCCTTCAAGAATGTTTCTGAGTGATGATGAAACCTACTGCAAGATTGACTTCTGAACGCTTCCAGGACCCCAGTACTACATTTCAGCTGAAGGAGATATCCTCACTGAATCAGAAGTTGAGAAATTCTAAGTTGGAAAATTCGACCTAATATCTCTTCCTCATGTGGCAAGTAATCTGGGAGTGTGGTGATAGAGTAAGATTTAGTTACCAAAGGGACAGTCAACAAGAAAATTTATATCAGAGAATGTCTGAAGAAGAGACTGCCATTTATTAGAAAGCATGATTGTCCCCCGACCTTGCACCTGCCTGATGTGATACACGATGCGTAATACATGTAAGTAGAATAACGTGCCATAGTGCAGTCCAATTGAGTATTATTGGGGAGAAGTCAAAGGATGTAAAACAGGTCAAACTGCTAAAGGTATCTCAGATTACTGCAAGAAGTTTAACGCAGCTACCAGGAAGGTTACGAAGGACTCTGTAAAACCTGATATAAAGAACATTCAGAATAATCTTCACCAGGAAAGAGTACACAAAGTACCCAATCCTAAACCATTATTTATGTTAAGCCTTGTATTATTAATAAAATAAATACTTTGATTAAAGTATTCTAAGAGATAGTGTCTATACTAATTAAAATTTGGCAATTATTTTCTTATACAGGCCTTAGAGGTAAGATATAATAAAAGTGTATATATGGAACTACTTTATTGTTAGAGAGCACTTGGTAACAATAAGGGTCCTGATACATTTTTGCCTTGAAGAATATTTTTATAGATGGTGTTACTAGACAGTGAATTTATTCAAAATCATAATTTAGTTCTGATGTCAAACTTCGATTTTAGAAAAGGACAAAGATGCAAAATCTGTTCAATTTTTAAAAGGCTGCACATAGCGAGAGCATTGATCAGGGCGGCACAGCAAATACAAGAACTGACCGCTTGCTTTAGAAACCATTTCGAAAGCTCAAGGAATTGATTAGGCTGGCACAATGGCTGCAACATCTGGCCATTGGTTTTAGAGGCCACATGTTCTGATGGTTCAGAATACTGATCAAGGCAGCACCATGGCTCTAATAAGTCTTCTGCTTTTAAAATTTCGAAAAAGCTCAATCAATTGATCATGGCTTTACAAACTAAAAGATTTGGACTTGTAGTGTTAGAGAACAAACAAACGATCAAGTAATTGATCATGATGTCACAACATTTGATAGTTGTGGTCTGTGATTCCAAAGCCCTCACGATGCAATGACTCAGGGTATTGATCTGGACAGCACCACTACTGCAAGATCTGTAGAGATATCGTTGGGCTCAACTTTATATAGGCCCAATCAGAATTCTTAGTGATATTCAATAAAATAATCAATGAATATATGCTATCTGGGTGAAATCGCATTTATACATAATCAAAATCTGCCAAATGTATAAAAATGATATCCCTATTTAATATATGGGTAAAATATTAAATCTTTTAAATACATTTTTATCTTTATATATATATATATATATATATATATTTATTGGCTTCTAATTAATTTCTTGAACTATAAGGATAATTATCAAGAAAAAATAAAAGCGATAAGAGAAACTTTATATAAATAAATGATAATATAGGCATAGAGAAAACAATGTAATAATTTAAATTCATAATTATTAAATAGCTCAAATTACTAATGGCTAGATTAAGACGCAATTTGAAAAATATCAATAAAAATCGTCTGGGATACAATCACTATGGCAACAGATGTAAATAAACTTTTGGATAACTGACTGCTGTTACCTCTCTATATAGGTATTTTTTTGGAATATATTTAATAATACATATTTTAAAGAGGCGATATATTATATATACACCAATAAATAAAATTTTGAAGGCTCCTTTATGAATAGAGTTTGAATAATTAATATTTAAATTTATATAACTTCATCATTTGGGAGATTTTTTTTTCATTACAGTTGCGTAATTTAAAAAGCAATTCTAAAATTGGCAAGTAAACGAAAGCGGATAATATTATATGTAATAGAATGAATTGAATTTGTTATCTCTATAAATTATAATTAAACACATATAATGAGTTTTTTTTTCATTGAAAAAAAAGCCAATATATTAAAAAAATAATAATAATAAAAAAAAAAAAACATAATATTGAAAGTGTGCTTAATATATCAGTAGATTCTTGCACAAATTTTATTTGACAGGTTGTACAAATTTAAATTATAATAATAATCCAAATTGTACCTTATCATTTGGATGTGGTCTTGTTACCTTATGTTTCTAATCTATATTCAAAATTGTACCTTATCATTTGGATGTGGTAAGGCACAATTTGGATTATAGATTATAAACACAAGGTAATAAGACCAAATCCAAATAAATAAATAGTGTGTGACGTTTCGGTAACAACGCTGTTATCGAAACGTCACACACTATTTATTTATTTGGATTTGGTCTTATTACCTTGTGTTTATTTGGATGTGGTGTCTTGTTACCTTATGTTTCTAATCTATAATCCAAATTGTGCCTTATCATTTGGATTTGAAGAGTTAGCTTTTTTGAATTTTAGATGTTGATTGTAAACACAAGGTAATAAGACCAAATCCAAATAAATAAATAGTGTGTGACGTTTCGGTAAAACAGCGTTGTTACCATCTTCAGACAAAAGTTCTGAATGGTGTGTGTGGTTTAATCTATAATCCAAATTGTGCCTTATCACTTGAATTTTTGATGTTGATTGTTTTTCTA
The DNA here is from genome assembly GCA_030710605.1 of Cordylochernes scorpioides. Taxonomy (NCBI): domain Eukaryota; kingdom Metazoa; phylum Arthropoda; class Arachnida; order Pseudoscorpiones; family Chernetidae; genus Cordylochernes; species Cordylochernes scorpioides. The sequence goes on along the minus strand of CP092873.1, from coordinate 85,941,687 downwards.
CTTGTTGCCTTGTCACACCATCAGCAGAGCCAAGCTGTGTGATACCAGGACATGGCCAAGACAGCGGTGGCCCTGCAGAATCTACAAATGTTGTCGGAGGAAGATGACATCTACTCTGGCTACAACAACTTCCATCCCAACCTGGCCATTGAGGTAGTGTGTTACCTGTCTTCTTAACTCTTTGTGTGGATGTAAAGATGTCTTCATTTCTTCATTGTTGCCACAGAAGTGGTTTCTCTCCTTTATTGTTGTAATGGAAGCGGCTTCTCTCCATTATTGTTGTCATAGAAGTGGCTTCTCTCCTTTATTGTTGTCATGGAAGTGGCTTCTCTCCTTTATTGTTGTCATGGAAGTGGCTTCTCTCCTTTATTGTTGTCACGGAAGTGGCTTTTCTCCCCTTTATTGTTGTCATAGAAGTGGCTTCTCTCCTTTATTGTTGTCACAGAGGTGGCTTCTCTCCTTTATTGTTGCCACAGAAGTGGTTTCTCTCCTTTATTGTTGTCACAGAGGTGGCTTCTCTCCTTTATTGTTGTCACGGAAGTGGCTTTTCTCCCCCCTTTATTGTTGTCATAGAAGTGGCTTCTCTCCTTTATTGTTGTCATGGAAGTGGCTTCTCTTCTTTATTGTTGTCATGGAAGTGGCTTCTCTCCTTTATTGTTGTCATGGAAGTGGCTTCACTCCTTTATTGTTGTCATGGAAGTGGCTTCTCTCCTTTATTGTTGTCATAGAGGTGGCTTCTCTCCTTTATTGTTGTCATTGAAGTGGCTTCTCTCCTTTATTGTTGTCACAGAGGTGGCTTCTCTCCTTTATTGTTGTCATGGAAGTGGCTTCTCTCCTTTATTGTTGTCACAGAGGTGGCTTCTCTCCTTCATTGTTGTCATGGAAGTGGCTTCTCTCCTTTATTGTTGTCACAGAGGTGGCTTCTCTCCTTTATTGTTGTCATGGAAGTGGCTTCTCTCCTTTATTGTTGTCACAGAGGTGGCTTCTCTCCTTTATTGTTGTCACAGAGGTGGCTTCTCTCCTTCATTGTTGTCACGGAAGTGGTTTCTCTCCTTAATTGTTGCCACGGAAGTGCTTCTCTCCTTCATTGTTGTCACGGAAGTGGCTTCTCTCCTTTATTGTTGCCACGGAGGTGGCTTCTCTCCTTCATTGTTGCCACGGAAGTGGCTTCTCTCCTTTATTGTTGCCACAGAAGTGGCTTCTCTCTTTCATTGTTGCCACGGAAATGGCTTCTCTCCTTTATTGTTGTCATGGAAGTGGCTTCTCTCCTTTATTGTTGTCACAGAGGTGACTTCTCTCCTTTATTGTTGACATGGTCGTGGCTTCTCTCCTTTATTGTTGTCACAGAGGTGGCTTCTCTCTTTTATTGTTGTCACAGAGGTGACTTCTCTCCTTTATTGTTGTCATAGAGGTGGCTTCTCTCCTTTATTGTTTTCACAGAGGTGGTTTCTCTCCTTTATTGTTGTCACAGTGGTGGCTTCTCTCCTTTATTGTTGTCACAGTGGTGGCTTCACTCCTTTATTGTTGTCACAGAGGTGGCTTCTCTCCTTTATTGTTGTCATGGAAGTGGCTTCTCTCCTTTATTGTTGTCACAGAGGTGGCTTCTCTCCTTTATTGTTGTCACAGAGGTGGCTTCTCTCCTTTATTGTGGCTTCTCTCCTTTATTGTTGTCACAGAGGTGGCTTCTCTCCTTTATTGTTGTCACAGTGGTGGCTTCTCTCCTTTATTGTTGTCACAGAGGTGGCTTCTCTCCTTTATTGTGGCTTCTCTCCTTTATTGTTGTCACAGAGGTGGCTTCTCGCCTTTATTGTTGTCATGGAAGTGGCTTCTCTCCTTTATTGTTGTCACAGAGGTGGCTTCTCTCCTTTATTGTTGTCACAGAGGTGGCTTCTCTCCTTTATTGTTGCCACAGTTATACCCTACTTTTTCATCATACGATTTATTTCTTCTTTTAAACATGATTCAAAGACAAAAAAGTGTCATCCCACTCTCACATCTCCCCCAACTAACAGATAAGGATTGCAGGATCTTCACCAGGACGTGGGATTCCAACAAGCCATCAAGACCAGCTATGGCCGTCCACCTTTGGTAGGTCTATCTCAACACTTGGTCAGTGGGATGTTGACGGCTGTTCCTGCAGGTACCTGGCACTACTGGACAGGGTCCATCTACCTCCAGACTGACCACTGGGGTAGGTACTTAGTGTTCCCTGGTTCTGTCTTAGATCTTATTTGGTGAGATGGTAATATTGAACTGTCTTTTTTTCTTTTTTTACATTCCTCCTTTTGTACATTCAGCTTAATGAAGTTTATTCAATCTTTTTTTTTTATATTGTTGCATTGTTAGTCTGTCTCAGATCTTATTTGGTGAACTGTGGGCTTGTAATATAGAACTGTCTTTCTTTCTTTTTTTTACATCCTCCTTTTGGACATTCAGCTCAATGAAGTTTATTCAATCTTTTTTAAAAATATTGTTGCGTTGTTGCCTGACAAAAAATAAATTCCATGGGTACAAAGGATCTTTAGGGTTTATTTAAGCCAACTGCAGCACAGTGAAGGAAAACAGAAGCAGAACAGGAGATAGAAGTTGGTAGAACCTTCTAGATTCTGCTAAGTACACTGGCTTCGGCGGTAAGCAGCAGTCTGACCTCTTGAGACAGCAGATCGTGCTTGCTTCGAACACACCATGTAGCTTTGTTCTTCTTCTCTCTTTCTTCTTCTTCTTCTGCATGAGCTCCTCATCCCTATATATCTCGGAGTAGATCTTTCCAGAACGCTCAAGGTTAGTCAGCCAATCAGAAAGTAGCCAGCACCAAGCCTTGCACAATCGCTTTAAATTGGCAATCAGTTGTTCTCCGATTTTTATACATTGTTCGAGAATGTTCTAAAACATTCTATTCTAGAATGTGCTTTTTTTTTTCTTCTACATATCAATATTAATATGAGGACTAAGAGTGTCGAGAGAACAGGCTTCTTTTTTTTTTTTTTGGGCTGTTTAAAGCATTTATTCAATTCAACCATCACACATACCAACATCTGTTGTTGTTGTTGTTGTTGTCGTGTTCAAAGAAGAGTCTCAGATGTCTCCATGCATCTCCATCACATCAGCAGCAATATCCACTATCTTGCTCTTCATTGGAAAATGGGTGCCGTTGCCACGTTAGTCACCTTGGAAGCGAACCAGAATTTGGTCAAATATTCCAAGGGTCCAGGGGGGACCGCAGGGAGGTGTGGTCGGACTTCTCCCCCCCCCCCATACCAACATCTATTTTATCTATTTGAATAAATGATTACTTTTATCTAACTTCCTGTGATGATAGAAAATTTAGAGTAGAATAACCTACATGAGAGGACACTTACGCTAGAGGACACCTCTATACAAAGGATAGTTTTCATTTGTAAAAATGACCATTTTCACAATTTTGAAACTCACCGGAAAGAGGATACTTCTCCTTAAAAGACACTTTGGCTCTGAAATTAGGTGTTTCCTTTACAGGGAGCTTCTACTGTAGCTGCTCTTCAGTAAGAAGAGACTGCTTTTCACGTGTGTAGACATGTGGTGCACTTACAGTAAAAGCAGTCACCTACTTATACCCACCATGATTTGATAATGGCCTGTACCACGTGTACTAGGGATAAGCAAAAAAAAAAAAAGTAAGAAGACACTTCTCTCTAAAGGGCACTTTGGCTCTGTAACTAGGTTTTGTCCTTTACAGAGAGGTAGTTCTACTGTAGCAGCTCTCCAGTAAGAGGACACCTCGCCTTAAAGGACACTTTGGCTCTGAAATTAGATGTTGCCTTTACAGGGAGGTTCTACTGTAGCTGCTCTCCAGTAAGAGGACACCTCTCTCTAAAGGACACTTGGCTCTGTAACTAGGTTTTGTCCTTTGCAGAGAGGTAGTTCTACTGTAGCAGCTCTCCAGTATGAGGACACCTCTCCTTAGAGGACACTTTAGTTCTGTAATTCCTTTACAAAAGAAGGTTCTATACTGTATTAAATGAGAGGGTTTGATGTGTTCTTCAAACCTCACATTTATTCTGTCTATCATCATAGGAAGGTTTGCAGAAGTAGATTTTGAGAGGATTTATTTGAAAACAAGTAGAATAAATGTAACAGAAAAACATATTGAACACACGCCCGCTATCTTAACTAGCAAGGCTCACGATTTTGAAATTTTTAAAATATTAATTAATTTTAAACTCTCTCTGTGAGTCATCGAACAACAGAGTTCGGTGAGAAATTGCACTTTGACCACGGACCAACTTTCTTGCTTGCTCTCTTTACTTTTTTTTTTATTTTGGACGGAGGCTCCATTTCTCTCTTTTGGATGAACGGAAAATGAAGACGGCCCGACCCGCACCGACCGACCCTACAGAGGACCGACCCGAGTGCCAAGAAGCTACAGACATCCCCGGACCAGCCCCAACCCTGGCACCAATAAAAAGTTACATCCCTTAGTACGGTCCTGTGACTTCCAGGCTCCCACACAACAATATTAATATTTGCTTAGATGGAATTTTAAAATTTGATTTGTTACACACCCAGTTGATTTAGCCCGCCTTTCCTATTGGGTATCTGGTTGTGTCCAGTACGGTGCAGGAGGTCAGACCACCTCAGACAACTCTAGAGTCCAGGCTAGACCAATGACTGCAGTCCGGGGTGCCGGCTACTCCTCTCTGGGAACTCGAGGTGGGTGGTGCTCTCTGCCTGGTTAGGGCAGAACTCATCTATAAAATCCTATGGGGGTCGGTGGAAGGATGGTCTAAACTGTTGGTTTTTGACCGCTACGACCCGGGTTTGTATCCCGCATTGGGCACTTTTTTATGATAAAAAAAAAAAAAAAGCTTCAATGGCCCCCGATTCTTGCAAAAGTCCAACCCTACCAGCGAGTGCAGCAAGTAAACAAACAGTGCTCTGGCATATTTTGTAAGTGCAAAGTCCTTAAACTGCTTTACACATGTGTAGACATGTGGTGCACTTACAGTAAAAGCAGTCGCCTACTTCTATCCACCATGATTATCATGGCCTGTACAACATGTTTTTTTTTTTGCCTATCCCTAGTACACGTGGTACAGGCCATGATAATCATGGTGGGTAGAAGTAGGCGACTGCTTTTACTGTAAGTGCACCACATATCTACACATGTGAAAAGCAGTTCGACCTTGCACTTACAAATGTGCCAGAGCCCCGTTTGGTTTCGTTAATTAATGAAAGTTTATAAATGAAACTCATGCTCTCACCTCTATAAAACTGAAATGTTGTTCTAACATCCTATAATTTATAAAGTCTCCTTCACAACAACATACAGTTATAACAACAGAAGATCTTCACCGAAAAATAAAAATCTGAAAATATTTATCCATACAGTCACCAAAACTTGAACTTGATGAAAGCTAACAGCATCAAAGTCATAGTAACAACATGGTTTATAACAACAAAAAAAAAATATATATATATATTATATCTATAAAAAAAGATAAGATTTCTGTTGTTTTGGATCTTCTGGTTGAGCAGTCGTGGCATAAATATTGAAAGAATAAAAATAGTTTTGATAATAGATTGCTTTAATTGAGCTTTAGAATAATATATAAAACATGTAATTTGGGTAAGTACCACCTGGCTTAAGGCGTAAGAATAAATAAAACAAAATATTATTTACATAATTACAAAGTTTTGGGTCGGCCATCGGGGAAGAACAACAATCAGTTTATATAGTAGAAGCGTGACCTCTGGCGGTCGATTTATACAGAGTATTTATATCTATGAAATTATAATTTTAAATAAAATAACATTTTAATACATAACATTTTAAAATAAAATATTTCAATACAACATTTCAAATAATAATTTTATATAACATTTCCCCCCTGTGAAAAGAATAATATGGGCAGAGAGAAAAGTGAAAAAATATAGTTAAAAAAAAGATAAAATGATGATAAAGAGAATAAAGTGAGAGGTGATATTCCATGATCATATTGGTTTTTTATATGGTAACCAATAGACAGGAAAGTACAAAATGGTATAAATGTAAATGATTACAAAAATTATTGGTAGAGTGTGAAAATGAAATGCATGATTATCAAAAGTGAAAATAAAAGAGTGATATTCCTTGATCATATTGGCTTGTTGTTAACCAATAGATTGGAAAAGACATGAAAAATAGTACACATATATTATTAATGAGGAAGAAAAGAAAATGAATGAAAATTAAAAAGTGAGAAATAAAAGGATGATATCCCTTGATCATATTGGCTTGTTGTGAGCCAATAGATTGGGAAAAACATGAGAAAATGACATTATGAAAAAGCAATAAATTGTAGGCAAAGGGTAATATGTAAAAAAAAGGCAAAATGCAAAAACAAAGAATGAACATGTAAAGGTAAAAGTAATGGTAAGAATAAAGAATGATCATTTGTGAAAAGCAAGAAGTTGGGACAAAGTTTATGTACAAAAAGGCAAAATGTGAAAAAAAGGGTTGAACATGTAAAGACTTAAAAAAGATAATGGTAAGAAAAGAGAATGGTCATTTGGGAAAAAGAAATAAGAATCAAGGTGAACAAAAACAAAAGTTAAAATTTACATATGTTGGTATCGCTAAATTTACATATTAGTTAGGTACGCTTTCGGATATTTATATTGGAAATAAGCAATGGGGGTAAAAATGAAAAATTTTGAAAATAAAACATTACTTAATGAAATTAAATAAGAAAATTATCAAATTATTAAAAGAGAGTCTGGTAATTTCAAATATAAGATAGAAATGTGAAACTATAGGGTATTGTGGTCATTAACAAAATATATAATGGAAAATATGATAAACAATGTACAAGATTAGTGAATTAAAATATTGAAAATGTGAGAAATATTTATTATTTTGTTGTTGTCCTCCTGGCCGACTGTTTTACATATGCTGTATTAAAAATGATAGTTGTAAATGGTTTAGCTTAAAATGCAAAAGTTTAAAGGTAAAAATATGGAATGAGAAATATTATATTTAGGTACAAATTATGCAAAGCCAAATAAGATAAAAGGATTAAAGGTATGGTGTAATTTAAAAAGGCAAAAACGGCTATGGTAAAATTGGTATTTGAGATGGATTGAACAAAAAGGGAAAATAACTATAAAAAGCGATTGAAAACTATTGTAAACATGAATGAGAATTAAAAAGTTAAACTAAAGGTAACTGTGAAAAATGGTAGATACAAAGTACCTTGAAATGGATGATAGGCTGGGTTTGAAGACCTCGGGAGATTGCTGGCGTTAGGCGGAAGATGTGATGGCTGGAGATGGAAGGGAGAAGGCTATGTTTTCTTGAATTGGGCTTGGTTGTTTGTGGAGATGGCTATGTTTGT
>CP092873.1:85861350-85934235 GCA_030710605.1 Cordylochernes scorpioides | reverse complement strand
GTTCGTAAATCTGAGGACTGGTTTTTAACCCGAAAGGTAATCGAGTGGGTTGGTATAACCCTTCGAGGGTGGTAAATGCTAACAGTGGTCGAGAATCGGGGTGTATCGGGACTTGCCAATACGCGGAGGATATATCTGCCGTGGAGAAATATTTGGCCTGTGCGAGGCGGTCTAGGATATCCTCGATTCTCGGGAGGGGATGGACATCAGAGCTGATTAGCTCGTTCACCTTCCTATAATCGATACAAAACCGTTTGGTCTTGTCGCGCTTAGTGACGAGGGTGACAGGGCTCGAGAAAGGTGAAAAAGATTGTTCTATGATGCCGTTCTCCAGCATTTGTTGTATTTGGTTACGGATTTCTTGTTGGTCACATATCGGAACACGATATGGACGTATGGTGATTATTTTTTCGGAATTCGTGGGTATTTTTACTGGTGGAATCCGTAAGCATGGTACGTTGAATTTGTCCTGTGAAAAAATGTGAGTGTACCTTTGTAGAAGTGTTGTGAACTGTGGTGTATAGTGAGTGTTAGGTGTTGTGTTGTAGTATGCATGTGGTAAAGGGTTTTGTTGTGTATTAGTGTGAGTGTCGAGTTCGTTGTGTGGGTTGGTCATGTGAGAGTTGTGCAACGGTGTGTGATCACCTATGTTTTTGGTATGCGAGTTATCCCGCTGTGTGGGTGCGTTTTGGACAGGTTCATAAGTTGAAGTTGTTGTGGTTTGATTATTTGAGGGCATGTAAAAAAGGCAATTGGCTTTAGTGAAAAAGGGGCATGTAGATAAGCGGGTTTTTTTCAATGAATGCACGCAATGGTTGTCATAGGCGGAAAGTTGGGATGCGGGGAAAATTTTTTGTGACATCGCCTGACACTGCCAGTACGTGCATACATTGGACACATGATTAAAATGGTAGGAAAGGGTAGACAATGGGGCGCCCAGCTGGAATATAGTGCATTTATTAAAATCTATGGTTAATCTGAATTTATGGAGGCTATTGATACTAAGAATTCCAAATGGCAATGGTGCATTCACTACATGGAAATTCTCCTTTCGTGATATTTGTCCTATTGTCAGTGGGATAGATAGTTTACCCATGGTTTTTGCAAATCCGTTTAGGGTTTGGAGGTGCAGTGAATGTCCCTCAAGGGTTAAATTAGGCAGGTGGGTTTTTAGCATATGATAAATATTATATGGCACTATACTCAGGCTGGCGCCTGTATCAATTAAAAAGGGGCATGATATATTAGGGGCTAGAAAAAGTTTGATAGTCAGTTGGTTTAGGGATCCTACCTCAGTCTCGAAAGGGCTGCTCGGCTGGGGTGTCCCTGGCTTGACTTGGTTGTTGTGGAATCGGAACTGGTGATTTTGGGACCGTTTGCACTGTCCGGACTTTTTCGTGGGTCGTCGGGACTGGTCGACGTCGGCATTCGCTGTGCCAGTGTCTCGCGCCGCAGAACTTGCAGTTGGACGGCGGAAGAGGTGCATTCCATGCACCTGGGCGTCGGGGTGTGCTGTGGTACGGACCCGACATTGTGGGTGGTTGATCTTCTCTGGGTCGCGTTGTCGGTACACTGGGCCCGTGGATCCGCTGTACAAGTCGGAACCACTCTCCTAGGTTCTCGGGAGGCACTACGCGGACTAGGCGCTGGTCGTTGAATGGCAGTCCTTCTGTCAGTGTCTCGAGGATCACCTCTTGTGGAAGTCCTAGTTGCAATCCCATGGCGTTTTTTTCCCGGTAGTAGGTCTCTAGGTTGGCTTGTCCAGTAAGTTTCATGGCGAAATATTTCGCAAAGGACGCTTCGCTTGACTCAGGGTAGAGATCTAGGAGGATTTGTCTCACCTGGAAATAACTCCGGTCGGCCAGCCGAAGTTTCCTGAAGAGCTCCAGGGGTTGTCGCACCAGGTAGTTTGGCAGGCGCAGTAATTTTTCTTGTTCTCCCATGGATGCGTCTTCCATTTTTCGGTCGAACGTCTGGAAGAACTGTGTCGCGCTGTATGTGCCGTCGAAAGGCGGGATTGTCGCCTCAGATCCATCAGAAATTTTTACTCGGGTCAGGAGTGTTGACAGCTGGGTGACGACGTCCGCTAGGGGCGCAGTTGTCTCGCCCGTCTCTCTTACTTCCTGCCTCCCTTCCGTTGTTGTTTCCGTCGGGCCGTCCGACTTTACGCCTATGGGATCCTGATTAAGCTCCATAATATCACTATCCTGTCGACTTAACCGTTCTGTGGTAATATCGTTGCGGAATTTCTTGTTGTTGGATGCGAATGGTGAGATTTGATTGAAGCGCAGTCGTTTGAGTGGAAGTTGCAGCATACAGTTAGGAATAATCAGGACACGTGATGGGGTTTAAAAATGAAAGGCAACTGGATTGGAGGAAAGAAAGCTTGAGAAGAGCTGAGCGATTTGACTTATTAATTATCTGTTCACATGGCGGTGATTGAACTTAGCTGTGGGATGAGCAGAGGGAGAGAGGCCTCGAGAGTAGATGTTACCTTGTTGGAAGCGAAGGAGCAACTGTAGGTGTTGTTCCTATGAGAGCCAAATCACTACTAGGTCCGAACTCGGCGAGAACGAGTGAACAACTGACCATTCTTGCTTTTCGATTTAACACCAAGACTCAGTTTCTTTTTGATTGGTCGAGAGATGTCACATGATCTTTTCCTATTGGTCGACCTATTTAGGTACTGTCTTCTGATTGGCCGGCGGTTTGCTTTGGTGTTGCTTTTGCCGGAAGATATATCCGATTTCGTCAGGAAGTGTTGGGTAGCTCGACGCTTATAACTTCGGCGGATATTAGATACTTATAACTTCGGCGGATATTAGATACGTCCTGTCTTTGCCGGAAATATTGGGCGTTAGCTTAACATTTATAACTTCTGCGGTCACTAGATACGTCCGGTCCTTGCCCCTGCAATATTGACGGGGGTGCCAAGAATAGTCGTGCCAGCTTTAGGCCTACTTCCTATGTCTTATTGCTACTTGCTTTCCTCCAGTTACCTTGTTCTTTATTAAGTCTTTGAAAATCATACATTGTACATGCATAGTGGGTCGGGGGGGGGGGGGGGGGGGGGGGGGGGGGGGGGGGGCATACAATTATATACAAATTATGACATATACATATTAAGATTTTATTGATTAATTGAGAAAGATTATTTTACTATTATTCAGGAATAATTTATAAAATCAATGATTAATTGTTATGGTATTTGACCAATGGTGCAAAACATCAGCAACTTTATGTTGCATAACCAGGAAATGCTTTCTTCTTAAAATTTCATTGTTGTCTTTTGCCTTTAACACCTTTTTTTTTTACTAATTTTTCCCATTATTTTTAGAATTAAATATAGATATTTCAAGCTTTTCTATAGATGAAATTTTCTTTAGGTTTATAAATACGTAATTAGTTAAAAAGCAATGGAAAAATATATACAGTAGAACCTCCATGAGAGGACACCTGCTCTAGAAAACACACCTCTTTACAAAGGAGAGTTTTCATTTGCAATATTACCATTTTTACTATTTAACAACTCTCCAGTTGGAGGACACCTCTCCCTAAAGGACACTTTGGCTCTGCAATTAGGTGTCCTTTACAGAGAGGTTGTTTCTTATCCCCTTGTGTAAAGATTACACGAATTCCATGAGTTCATGCTCCTCAAGCTGTTTTAAGATAAGCAGTGGCCTCTCCCAAAGGTCCTGTTACAGGGAGGTTCTACTGTATAATAAAGTATTATTTAAGCTACTATGTATTTCTGTTGCAATAGCCCTTCTGAAAAGGTGAAAAGTGAGGTCATTGTGGAAATATTAGAAACTTGCATTGCAGGGTGTTGTCCTGTGTAAATGCCATTTTCACACTCTGCACCTTTTCAGAGTTAATGCAACAGATGCACACAAACTCTCTCTCTTGGAGACAAAGCAGGGCAAGGGCTCTGTCTACCAGTTGATGTAGATGGAGGGGCATATTCTGGTCAGCCAATCCAGCTTGCAGGTCCCCAATAAGTTAATCAAGGAGGGCCTTAAAATTGAAGATCCCGCCCTATGTGCCTTTCCCCTGAGAAAAGGGGCCAAATATATTGTGCTGGGCAACGTCCTCTTCTTCTTCCTCTTCTTTTTGGAGGACACTGATCTAGGCCCTACTGAGAGGTGACTTCCATTTTCCAGAAGATGATGAAAATTGGTGAATACTGCTGAGCTGTTACCGTTGGGAAGGTTTCATCACTCTTCGAGATGTGTTGGAAGTCAAATCCAAGGGGATTGTCACCCACATCTATGTGACATGCTGCATTAAGTGTTATGTAAGTGTGCTACAAACATGGTCCACAAGCGCAGCAACTGTCTGTGAAACCTAGTACTCAATGGTGAAAAAATAAAGTGAAGCCTCCTTGTATCTCCAGATTGCCCTAAAAAGAAGAGTCGATTATTCTTGTGATTTTTTTTAATTACATTTTTTTTTGTAATAAATAATTTTAAAAGTTTCTTTTTGATTCACGAATGTCTTTTTAAAATATAAATGATATTGATCTTTAAATTGTGTAGATAAGCACAGTTTTATAAAGTTCAAATATTTTATCAGCTCAATGGCACTATTTTGTGGAAAACGGGTAAATAATGATTTAAAAAAGTGTGTGAGCTTAATTTTTATAACTTCAAATGCTCTAAGAAATAATTAACAGGCGAATAAGCACTCTAGAGCTTATCTTTCTTACTTCCCATTATCTTTCATATCTTGAATAAATATCTACAGAGCAAATTTTGAAAATCACTATCTGGGATTGCCTCCCTTCAAATTGAGTGAGAATTCCCTAATACAAGTTTAAAAGGTGCAACAGTGGAAAGCTGGTTTGGCGACTTAAAAGTGGGCGGGGAGAGGTGGCGTTGGTAAACAAGGAAAATACAGATAAATAAACAAGAAATGAAGAAATTAGTTGAACGTTGCCAATGGGCGCATGATTAGTCACCTAATAGATCGCCAAAAAATCGTCAAATGACTCCAAATTTTATCAATATTCTTCAAAGTATTTTTGTAGTAAAAAGAAGCATTTACTCAAACTTCAAGAAGAGAAAATCAACCACATGTATAGCAAAATTCATTAAGTCTTCGCGGTCTGCCTTTGGTTAAATATATTTTGGGTAGTACTTCGTGGTACAATGGACATTACACCTTTCTTTGTAAACCCCCAAGGTAAGTTATTTAATATAAACTTTTTACACCTTGAATCATTAAATATGCTTATTATTCTTTGAAAAGAAAGCTCTTTAGTTTTCAAACCCATTTGAGGATATTAAAAAAAAAATAAAATATATTTAAACATGACATGAAATAGATGTTTGCCCTTTTATCAACGTCAGAAAAGTTGGGTTAATTCTGAAATATATTTTTGAATATTATACGATTTTTTTTATATATTTAAGATAAAACACATTATTTTCTTATAGATATGTAAGAAAAATAGCTCTTGTTTATATAAATTATTAGAATTTTTAAAATACGCTTATTTTATATAATAAAGGAGATTTTTTCTTTTAGTGAAAAAAGGTTGAGCCTAAAAATTATATAAAAAGTTGTGATACGAAGAGTATTTAAGCTTTGTTTTCAAAAGGAATAAGCCTTCGTTTCTAGTATTTTCCGTCAGACTGTTTTCCTTCTTACTTTTAGCGCGCATAATACGCAACATTTTAAAGTTTTCGAACCCTTAGACTTGTTTATTTGTTATTCTTATCAAAATGAAGGCTGTTTGTTTAATTCAAGGAGATGCAAACGGAATTGTCCATTTTAACCAAGAGGTAATGTATATATATTAAATTACTTTTCAAGGTCGATCTTTTTTCGCCGGCTTATGAAGTAAGTTTAGTTTTGTGCAAAAGATAGTTGGAATAAAATTATTTATTTATCCTTTTAACCTAAAAATTGTGTAAATAAGATCTATAAACTATTTAAAAGTATTTAACAAGTACTCTTCTGAATCAAAAAAATATATCTCGTTACACTACCATTAAAAATGCGCAGTAATGTAATTTTTAAAATTCTAGTCCATAAAATCAAAACTAAAACTTAAAAAAAGTTTTATTTCAAATTAATTCAAATATATTAGCACAAATTTACCATTTTTCACGACATCGTATTCTTTTCTTTTACACGTGATTTTTTAATGTCATAATTTACACGCAAACATAATTTATAGACCGACTTTAAAATCTAGATAATATAATATTTTTTCCACGTTTCAATTCGACCGGGCTATTTAATTACATATTCCTCAAGGATCAATATTCATTTTTATATACCAAAAAGGTATTCATATCAAATAAATAAAATCAATAGCAAAAGCACAATTTGGATTATAGATTATAGCTACAAGGTAATAAGACCTAATCCAAATAATTTAATTGTGTATGACTTTTAGGTAACAATGCTGTTACCAAAACGTCACACACTATTAAATTATTTGGATTAGGTCTTATTTTATTGTAGCTATAATCTATAGCTAAAATATCAATTTAGATATTTTTCTAACTACTGTTTCATTTTTCCTTTTTAAAATATATTTAAACCTAATAAGGCTATAAATATAAAGTATTATTTTTCTAGGTTAAAAATAAAGAAAAGACAAACCTCATAATTACAGCATTGTTACCAAAACGTCACACACTATTTATTTATTTGGATTTGGTATTATTACCTTGTGTTTATAATCTATAATCCAAATTGTGCCTTATCAAAATAATTATTAATAAAATGCCAGAGAGAGGTAAAGAGGGAAGTTTAAAGAATAGCAAAATATATTGATTAAAATTGTAAATATGTATATAAAATTTTTTGCCATATTTTCAGATTTTTAATTAAAAAGGACAAGGTAATAAGACCAAATCCAAATAAATAAATAGTGTGTGACGTTTCGGTAACAGTGTTACCGAACAGTAGCTATTTAAAACATGCTGTGGGAAAATTTCTCATTCACTACTTTTGTCTGAAGATGGTAACAACGCTGTTACCGAAACGTCGCACACTATTTATTTATTTGGATTTTGTCTTATTACCTTGTATTTATAATCTATAATCCAAATTGTGTGCCTTATCAATTAAAAAGGACATATATTGGATCAAAATATCATTTATTTTACCAATATTTCAGTTGGCTGAACGCCAACCTTTATCAAGGTGTTATAACATATTTAATGTGTGTCAACAACAAACTCTGTGCCACATAACGTCAACAGAATTAAGTATAAAAAAAATATTTTTGCTTATATTCAATGGGGCTTTATAAACATTTTTATAAATGCATTTTATTTGTGTACAATGATTGTGTACTGTTTCTAAAACCTTTTGACATAATCATTATTATTATTATCCCATCATAAACACAAGGTAATAAGATCCAAATCCAAATAAATAATGTGTGACGTTTCGGTAATAGCGTTGTTACCATCTTCAGACAAAAGTACTGAATGGATTTATTTATTTGGATATTTGGTCTTATTACCTTGTGTTTATAATCTATAATCCAATTGCCTTATCATTATCCCATCATATGTTGTTGTTGTTTCTTATCCTCTTGTGTAAAGATTACATGAATTCCATGAGTCCATGCTCCTCGAGCTGTTTTATGATAAGCAGCGATCTCTCCCAAAGGTATCCCATTATATAGTTATACAAGGTCATGGAGACTGAAATAATGGATCAAATTTATAATCGTGGTATGGTTGTGTGGAATATAGGTCCTGTCATGAGGCTCCCATACATTTTAAGAGGTGGTACAGTGAGGTCTTTTTGGTCCTGTAAATGGTGCATTATGGGAAATTTGACATAATCTAACTATATGATAAGGCACAATTTGGATTATAGATTATAAACACCAAGTAATAAGACCAAATCCAAATAAATAGTGTGTTATGTTTTGGTAACAGCGTTGTTACCATCTTCACGCGTGTATGTCGATGGAAGGCTTAGTAAAATGGCTCTATTCTAATCAATGTCACCGATTTACCATAAGTGTACCATTCTGGGAACCAGGTAAAACTGGTGGAAAATGGGCTGTTGACTATTAAAATCTCTGATGCTTTAACACTCATTGCAGAGCAGTTGAGCATTGGAATTGTATAGTAAATTTCAAAACCATTCAGTAATTTTGTCTGAAGATGGTAACATACGCTGTTACCAAAACGTCGCACACTATTTATTTATTTGGATCTTATTATCTTGTGTCAAACTATGTGTAAAATTCTACTGTCCTAAAATCTTATGTCCATAGTTTTCTTGAATACCATTTCTAAGATTTCCACCCTACAGTGTTGAATATATAAACAGAATCATCCAATACAGTATTTTAGTTTTTCTCTTGACCCCTTCTAGCCATCTCATTGGAGAGGTCTCATCCAGTAGAATATTAATCAATAAAAACAAGGTAGTAATACCAAATCCAAATAAATAAATAGTGTGTGATGCTTCGGTAACAACGCTGTTACAGAAACGTCACACACTATTTATTTATTTGGATTTTGTCTTATTACCTTGTGTTTATAATCTACTAGCCGAATGACCCGGGCAACGCCTGTGTTTTAATTTAGACACGTGGACCTGTTGGATCATTAACGCCCGTGTTTTACCCGATTGAATGTTTTTATTCAAATACTATTTGTTACAATTATAAATTGGCGCCTTAAATAAATGCATATTTTAGTTAATAACTATAGCCTATGTGCTTTATCCGTCTATGTACTGTTGGCTTCCGTAGGCGCCTCTTACTGGGAAAAAGAAAGAGAGGATTCCATTTAGTTATTAACTAATATATGCATTTATTTAAGGAGCGACCCGCTCCAACACAATAGTTACAAAAACCAAAAAGCGAGTGGGGGGGGCAAAGTCAAAAACAAAGTGTCTCGCGTAGTGGTGGCGTGATCGTAGCCAACCAATATGAGAGCGCCATTCCAAAAAAAAAAGCAAACAGTGACAGAGATGACGCTCGTAACTGTATATAGAATGATCCAAATTGTGCCTTATCAATCAATAAAAAAAAATTATCAGATTTTTTTATTCAACCAGTCTTGCGAGTGCATTTTTTGTTTGGAACCAAACGGAATAATTCTGAAGACAATTTTTTTTTACAGTTATGTTGAATAAAATGAGAAATCAGATCGGATGCAATGTTGCACCACATTTTGCGGGGGTTTCCACCGCAGGCTTAAGCTGCCAAGGACATTGCACAATACATTCACACTTCCTGGAATCACCTCGAGCAACATCCTCTTTCCTTAAAGTCTCTTTTATCCTTCCAGGATGTCTTGTCATTTATTCTACACATTTTAATTGGGTTTTTGGTTCCCTTTCAAAACCATATTTCTCTATTTACATATCAGAGATGAATATCAAAAGAAGAACTAAATAACAAGGCGAAGAGTTTCTTATACAAGAAGTCCCTGTATCTCCTCATGCCGTACACTGTGTGACAAGGAAATTACCGAAGAACTCCCCCATTACCTGCTTAATTGTACAGCCCTTGATGCAGAAAGGAAGTCCCTATATCAACAAATTAAATGTACCAACATTTCACCCTACGTATTGCTTTCAAAAATATCAGCAAACAAATCTAAGGCAATAGCTTACTATAAATATTTTAGATCATCATTATGTAAGGACCAGTCAACAAGTGAATGACTTTGAGACGAAGAGTAAAGCCAGTTCAATTTCTATGTAAATAACACAAGATGATTATTACCTTACCCAATTGGGAGAATCTGTATGGGGCAAGTCCCTAATAAAGGTTTTTGTGTTGTGTGTATGTCCTCATGCCAGAGGAGGTGTTACAAAATTCTCTATATATTTATAGAGTGTCTGCGATATTTTCCTGCTAATTAGCCATTTCCCACTTATCTGAGCCATCTAGGGGGCACATGTACAGCTCTCTTCTGCCATTATTGTTTCATGTTGGGCAGGTGTTGAATGATGTGCCTGCTAACAGGAAAGTACACCTGCTGCTGTTGATTGGTCGATGGAATTTATTGTGCAAGCTAACTAGTGAAGTGCTGCCAGACCTCACAGACTTGAGCATTTTTAAGTAGAAATGTTTGCCTCTGAAGCTACATTTTGTTGCTACTATGATGTAGAATTTACTTCTTCTTCTTTCTTATCTCCACTCAATCATATTAGGGTATCAAGCTTGTAAAGCTTGAGATCATGACTGGGTGAAGTAGAATGCGTCTGCCTTTGTCATTAAGACTGGGGGCACTACTCAGTAGCAGGCCGACTTAGCTCTAAAAGAAATGGCCGCCTCTGACATGAGGAACAGACTCCATGTGCAGCCGCTCCTAACATGGAGTACAAACGCTGCTCATCCTGTATCCCTGGATTAGGAGCCCTTACTGGGTGCTCTCAGCCGGGCCAGCTGAGCCTAGGTTTTTTAGTGAGCTTGTTACTGCTCCCCCTCCTCCTTTTTCATCCGGGCTTGGGACCGGCAAAGGTGGAGTTGTAGAATTTACTGTTATGGAAGAGTCCCCCCCCCCCTTCTCTCTAAAGAACAACACCTAGTTGCCGAGCCAAAGCGTCCCTTAGGGAGGAGTTTTCTCTTACCAGAGAACAGCTAATTGGTAAAAATGGTAATTTTAATGATAAAACTGTCCTTTGATAAGGCACAATTTGGAATATAGATTATAAACACAAGGTAATATGACCAAATCCAAATAAATAAATAGTGTGTGACGTTTCGGTAACAGCGTTGTTACCGTCTACAGACAAAAGTACTGAATGAGAAATTTTACCACAGCATGTTTTAAATTGTGTTGGTTTATAACAGTAACTATTTAAAAACATGCTGTGGTAAAATTCTCTCATTCAGTACTTTTGTCTGAAGATGGTAACAACGCTGTTACCGAAACGTCACACACTATTTATTTATTTGGATTTGGTCTTATTACCTTGTGTTTAAAACTGTCCTTTCTAGAGAGAGGTGTCCGCTAGCAAGGAGTGTCCATTCATAGAGGTTCTACTGTATCTTTTTTTTTTTTTTTTTTTTAAGTTGAGAGAAGATTTAAATAAATTTATAGTATTTTGTATTTTATGTATATACCTTAATTTATCAGTCACCTGTGTGTGATGAGCTAATATAAATACACGCAAGTTTTTTTTTTTTTTTTTTCTCTTTTTTAGCTTCCCTACTAAACAATGTCATGTTGTGCCCAGAACCCCAACGACCCCGTAGTCATCACGGGAGAGATCAAAGGCTTGGCCCCTGGAAAACATGGCTTCCACATCCACGAATACGGAGACACCACAAACGGTAAGTTGAGCATCCACTTGGAGCAGGAGATACAATGGGGATATAGGTTTGTGGGATGGGTGCGTGATGGGTTGGTGTTGCTTGTGGAAAGGCCGCTGATAAAATTATAATTCATTTATTTATAGCCAGAAATATATAAAGAGAAAAGAAGTAGCGGCCGTTGTAACAGCCTTTGGGATCAAGCCTTCTTGTTTACCGCGCGTGTCGCCAGAGTGTCCGGATGCTTGCGCATGCGTAGCAGGTTGCCGCTCGCTGTTGCCGAGGCTGTCACACTACTGCCCATGTGTGTAGTGGAGCTTTGTCCCAGTTCTCGCTCGCTGAAGCAAAGTGTGGTTACCACAGGTTAAAAAAATAAATAGGGGTAACAAGACCAAACAAGTTATTTATATGTGGTGATGTCCATCAAGCCCATTGAAGTATAATTAGAAAGCTCTTAAGAGTGAAGAAGAAGTGCAATTTTTTTTTTCTTTGACACAATTGTTAAAACACAAGCTTTCAAGCCATTCTCTATTTTTCAATAGATGTTATCTCAAATTAACATCACAAGAAAGATAATTTATTTATGAGAACTACTAGGTAATAAGACCATTTCCAAATAAATAAATAGTGTGTGACTTTTCAGTAACAGCGTTGTTACCATCTTCAGACAAAAGTACTGAATGAGAAATTTTACCACAGCATGTTTTAAATAGTTACTGTTATAAACCAACGCAATTTAAAACATGCTGTGGTAAAATTTCTCATTCAGTACTTTTGTCTGTAGATGGTAACAACTCTGTTACCAAAATGTCACACCCTATTTATTTATTTGTATTTGGTCTTATTACCTTGTGTTCTTCTTCTTCTTATCTCCACACTTGGTGAAGTAGAATGCGTCTGCCTTTTTCATTAAGACTGGGAGAACTACTCAGTGGCAGGCCGACTTAGCTCCAAAATAAATGGCCGCCTCTGACATGAGGAACAGACGCCATGTGCAGCCACTTCTAATAAGGAGTACAAACGCTGCTCATCCTGTATCCCTGGATTAGGAGCCCTTACAGGGTACTATCAGCCGGGCCAGCTTAGCCCAGGTTTTTTAGTGAGCTTGTTACTGCTCCCCCTCCTCCTTTTTCTTCCGGGCTTGGGACCGGCAAGGGCGGAGTTAACCTTGTGTTTATAATCTATAATCCAAATTGTGCCTTATCATGTCTGAAATGTTGTTATTGAAAAGTCTCCTAATATTTTATTGATTTGAATTTGGTCTTATTACCCTAAGAATTGTTATACCACCCCCCTGTGTAAATTCCCCTCTAAATATTTGAGAGAGTAGTATTTTGTATTCCCCCCCCCCTGACTTCCACACTTTGAGCCCTCTATTGTTCTAGTGAGATGACTAAACCATGTTATTGTTTCCCCCAAGGCTGAATCCTTCATTCAATCAAGGCCATTCAGAACTTGTGTCTCACTTGAGATAGTTCTCAATATGCATCAGTCTTAACTTCCCAAATCAATAATCACAAAGGGGGGTCGTTGGAAGGCTGGTTAAACCGTTTGGTTTTCGACCACTACGACCCAGGTTCGATTCCCGCATTGGACTTTTTTTTTTTTTTCTGATTAAAAAAAAAAAAATGCTCCAATGGCCCCCGATTCTTGCAAAAGTCCAACCCCACCAGCGAGTGCAAGTAACCAAACGGAGCTCTGGCACATTTGTAAGTGCAAAGTCGAACTGCTTTTCACATGTGGTGCTCTTACAGTAAAAGCAGTCGCTAACTACCCACCATGATTATCATGGCTTTGAGATTAGAAAGAAGAAGATAACCACAAAGTCTAGACCAGATCCTGAAGGCCTCTATATCACCTCAATGACCACAGCTGGTGTAGATGTCTGTTCGGCAATGCCCGATGTGATGTGTTCTGGGCTCGCTGGAGAAACCTGACATTTGGGTGCAATTCTGAAAGGTTTTATATCCACTTGTGAAAATCATTGGACGTAGATGGCCTGTTCTAAGACAGGAAAGCATGGTGAAGTTGTAATCACAAAGTAACAATACAATCAAACCTCTCTCGGTTGCAGAGACTTATACTTAAGGTAATAGGATTTAGAGAGAGATGTCCTCTTTACTGAAGAGCTGCTAATTAGGATTAAACAGGAAAGATGGTCATATTGGTGATGAAACTGTCATTTATATAGAGGTGTCTGCTAGCAAGAATGTCCTTCTCATGGAAGTTCCACTCACTGGGTGTATGTTGAAATATGTTCACATTCACTATATTTTCTTAAATTTTATTGCCATCTATCGTTAAAATATTACACAAATAAATTTATTGGCAATGCGTTTCTTTTAAATATCATCAAATATTATCTCTACAGACCTTACTGCAATGTTATATTATATGTATGTACCTCTACAGACCTATAAGCTTATGTCCATAGTTCACTAAACACCCCTAAGCTGCCTTCCATAGAAAATGCAGGGTATATAACAAAACCAGTCCAATACAATAGTAGAGCGGTCTAGAGATTAATTTGGCGAAACCGCTGAGAGGGTTCACTACTGATGAGCCAAGCCCTCTCATTCAATAACTAATAACATTGCAGTAAGGTCTGTAGAGATAATATTTGATGATATTTAAAAGAAACGCATTGCCAATAAATTTATTTGGGTAATATTTTAACTATATTTTCTGTCTGAAGATTTGTTTATAACAAAAGGTCTACTTCTTTCTTATCTCCACTCAATCATATTAGGGTATCAAGCTTGTAGAACTTGAGACTTGACAACCATCATGACTGGGTGAAGTAGAATACGTCTGCCTTTGTCATTAAGGATGGGAGCACTACTCAGTGGCACCCCGACTTAGCTACAAAAGAAATGGCTGCCTCTGACATGAGGAACAGACACCATGTGCAGCCGCTCCTAACATGGAGTACAAACGCTGATCATCCTGTATCCCTGGATTAGGAGCCCTTACAGGGTACTATCAGCCAGGCCAGCTGAGCCCAGGTTTTTTAGTGAGCTTGTTACTGCTCCCCCTCCTCCTTTTTCATCTTGGCTTGGGACCGGCAAAGGCAGAGTTATAACAAAAGGTAACAAGACCAAATCCAAATTAATTGAAATGTTTATGACATTTCAATAATTTAGAGATTTGATCTTGTTACCTTTTTATTTTTTTCTAATCTATAATTCCAAGTTGTACCTTATCATCTGTTTGAAGATTATAATAATGTTGTTACATCACTTAAATAATAGGTTTCCTTTGGATTTTGCCGGATTACCTTAATTCCTATATGTATTCCAAATTTTTACCTTATCAACAATCTTCTTTTTTTTTAAATAAATATAGTAGGTCGTTGGGTGAAGCATGTTCTTTATTGGTGGATAAAACGGCAAGGTTTGGAGAACAATGTTCTTCTACTGGCTAAAGGCAATAGATATTTGATCTCTTTAACCATTAGAAGCACAAACACAAGGTAATAAGACCAAATCCAAATAAATAAATAGTGTGTGACGTTTCGGTAACAACGCTGTTACCGAAACGTCACACACTATTTATTTATTTATTTGGATTTGGTCTTATTACCTTGTGTTTGTGCTTCTAATGGTTAAATGGTAACAGCGTTGTTACCGAAACGTCACGCACTATTTATTTATTTGGATTTGGTCTTATTACCTTGTGTTAAATAATCTATAATCCAAATTGTGCCTTATCAGTAGAAGCACAAGTCTACCAATAAAAGATACATTTGAATGACCTCTACCTACTATATTTAAGAACTACCAGGTGATTTATTCATTGATACAGCAACAACCAAGTCTTTATAAAGAGAAAGCCATCAGTAATTTTTAGCTGCACAATCAGAACCTACCTCTCTTTTAACCTATCAGCTTGATCCCAGTACAATCTCACTTTGTCTTCATCACAAGTCTTTGTTTCAAATATAAGGAACCATAGAGATAGTTTCCATCATTCTTGGTACCAAATAGAAAACCCCAAAAAACAGACCCTCCAACTAAACAGAAGGAAGTCGACACAGTTGGCCAGATGGAAATCTGGTCACCTGAGCCCTCTAGTCTATAAAGAGGGAGCCAAAAGCTTCTCCATGTGCACTAAGTGCAAAACCGAAGAGGCCACTCTGTTCACTGTACAGAGAACCAAGAAGAATTCTTGAACTTCTTTATGAGCATGACCTCCAAGATCTTGTCTAATTTAAACTAATAAAAGGATAAGAAAAAAAAAAAGCTGTGTGCTGGAGAAAAAGAGATATTTTTGGAGTATGGAGAGTCGAGGGAGAGATGATATCAGAGTTGTTACGTCATCTCCAATGATAAGATACGCAACTAACTCTTATCTACTATGATTGTAGGATGTTTTTTGGTGGTCAATGTCACCATATTGATTTGTCCTTTCACTCCCATCTTCTTTACCTCTCTTATACTAGGGCAGTAGCCCATCGTATGTGCATTTTGTTAAGCTTATAGAAAAATATATAATTATGGGAGAATGTTTAATGGATCTTTAATGGGAAAGGTACCTATTTTGGTACATATAAACACTTATGGACAAAACTTTAAAAAATGGAAAGTCTTTGATGTCGCCGGTAGTCTATTTTTTAAAGGAGACAGAGGCTGTTCACACTTGGTTATCTCGTGTGTCTTCAATAAAGGTCACTGTAATATCTTTCAGAGTTATTGTCTGAAACCCGATATACATGGTAAAAGGTACAACTTCCTTAAGTATTGTCCATGGGTGTAGTTATCTCGTGTGTCTTCAATAAAGGTCACTGTAATATCTTTCAGTGTTATTGTCTCAATCCCGATATACATGGTAAAAGGTACAACTTCCTTAAGTTTTGTCCATGAGTATAGTTATCTCGTATGTCTTCAATAAAGGTCACTGTAATATCTTTCAGAGTTATTGTCTCAATCCCGATATACATGCTAAAAGGTACAACTTCCTTAAGTTTTGTCCATGAGTGTAGTTATCTCGTATGTCTTCAATAAAGGTCACTGTAATATCTTTCAGAGTTATTGTCTCAATCCCGATATACATGCTAAAAGGTACAACTTCCTTAAGTTTTGTCCATGAGTATAGTTATCTCGTATGTCTTCAATAAAGGTCACTGTAATATCTTTCAGAGTTATTGTCTCAATCCCGATATATATGGTAAAAGGTACAACTTTCTTAAGTTTTGTCCATGAGTATAGTTATCTCGTATGTCTTCAATAAAGGTCACTGTAATATCTTTCAGAGTTATTGTCTCAATCCCGATATACATGCTAAAAGGTCAAATTACTTTAGATTGGTCTACGAGTGTTTATATACAGTATAACCTCTTTAATTTAATCATTTTCTTTTTTCAGATTTCAATCAACCAATTAACTTGATTAAACAGAACTCTAATTCAACATCACCTTTAATTCAACAGGGATCACCTTTCTCTTGGGTTGTTGAATTGGCGGGGGAGGATCCTAACCCATGGTAAAGGTTTATGTGTTTAATATGACAAAACCATAAACCACAGTAATACAAGAAAATAAGACCTAATCCAAATAATTTAATAGTGTGTGATGTTTCGGCAGCAGCACTGTCACTATCGTCAGACAAAAGAATAATTTATTATTTCTATATATCCATTTATTCTTTTGTCTGATGATGGTGACAATGTTGCCGAAATGTCACACACTATTAAATTATTTGGATTAATCTTATTTTCTTTGTATTATAATCTATAATCCAAATTGTGATTTATCTCCTCACAGTAAATTTTATAGAAAACTCTTGTTCCACCCTTCCCATCAACACGGCTGCTGTGGTCTACAGGCTGTACCAGTGCGGGAGCCCACTTCAACCCCTTCAAGAAAGATCACGGTGCTCCAGAGGATGAAGTTCGGTGAGTACATACATTGTTCAATACTGACCACTGAGCCAAGGCACAACACAACACTGCCAATAAAAAGGTAACAAAAGACCAAATCCAAATTTTAAGAAATGTTTGTTACATTTTGGTAACAGCGTTGTTACCATCATCAGACAAAAGTAATTTTTTTTTTGCTTATCCCTAGTACACGTGGTACAGGCCATGATGATCATGGTGGGTAGAAGAAGGCGACTGCTTTTACTGTTAAAGTACACCACATATCTACACATGTGAAAAAGCAGTTCGACTTTGCACTTACAAATGTGCCAGAGCCCCGTTTGGTTACTTGCACTCGCTGGTGGGGTTGGACTTTTGCAAGAATCGGGGGCCATTGGAACACAAAAGTAATGAACTACTGATATTAGCTACAATGATGTTACCGAAACGTCAATAAAATTTCAATAATTTGGATTTGGTCGTGTTACCTTTAGTTCTAGCTTATAATCCAAATTGTACCTCATCAATGTCACCACCCCCAAAATGAATAAAAAATGGAGAAATCTTGAGAATCGAATATGATATATTTGATATAATACTTTGTTACTCAAGCCATCACTCTGCTCTGAACTAGAAAAAAAAAAAACATTATACAGTTAAACCTGTCTATAGCACCCCTTCTTGGCACTCACCAAAATAGGGTGCTATAGACAGGTTACTTTTAATGTAAATCGTATTGTACTACATATTTAAAATCGGGCGCTATAGAAAGGAAGGCGCTATTTAGAGGGGGCGCTATAGACAGGTTTAACTGTATATTCAAATTAGTTAATGAACTCAAGCCTGATTGACTAATTTAAGTGTCAAGTGATAATAGAAAACCAATCAGCGGATGAATAAAACCATTTAAACTTTAAGGTTATAGCAGATATATGCTATGGTTCTTATTTGGAACTCTTGTCTGAAGATGGTAATAGTGCTGTTGCCAAACTGCCACCTATTGGGTCTTGTTAACTTATTTATTTATTTTTGCTTATCCCTAGTACACGTGGTACAAGCCAGGATAATCATGGTGGGTAGAAGTAGGCGACTGCTTTTACTGTAAGCGCACCACATGTCTACACATGTGAAAAGAAGTTAGACTTTGCACTTACAAATATGCCAGAGCCCTGTTTGGTTATTTGCACTCGTTGGTAGGGTTGGACTTTTGCAAGAATCGGGGGCCATTTGAGCATTTTTTTTTTTTTTTATTCAGGAAAAAGTGCTCATTGCGGCGGGAATTGAACCCGGGTCGTAGCGGTCGAAAACCAAAGGTTTAGACCATCCTTCCAACAACCCCCTTGTTAACTTGTGATTTATTAAAGTGGGAAGGAAAACACTGTCTGCCTAGAAAGGAGGTGAATGAAGAGGGCAAAAAGGGATTTGGCACATTGAGAGTAATCTGTGACTGACTAGAGGTGAAGGTCAACTTATCATCACCAGTGATAGGCCAGGACTGCCTCCTCCCCTCTCGGATATCTCTTATCTCTTGTATTGTGTCTCCATGCTACATATGCATCATTAGCAAATGAACTAACATGGTGGAATTATCCCTAGGTGTTGGCTACTACCCTTAGTAATACCAAGTCCATAAGTCGCCTGTTTGATGATAAAGCATCAACAATAGTATATCCAATGGGAGGGGTCATATACCAGAATTATGCAAATTGTACTTACTGGATTATGCAAATCATACTGAACACCATCTAACTAGCAGTCTGACAAAGGAACCAGCATGGCAGAATTATCCCTAGGTGTTGGCTGCTACTCTTAGTAATACCAAGTCCATGAGTCGCCTGTTTGATGATTAAGCATTAACAATAGTATATCCAGTGGGAGTTGTCATTACCAGAATTATGCAAATTGTACATACTGGATAATGCAAATCACAACACAATCTAGCTAGTATTCCAACAAAGGAACCAACATGGCAGAATGTCAGTATGTTGGTTACTACCCTTAGTAATACAAAGTCCATAAGTCGCCTCAAGCAGTTTGATGATTAAGCATTAACACCCTGAAGTATTGGCTGCGGGTGTTGAATATGAGCAGTGACAGATTGCCACGTATATGTTTTAATAGAACACTGGAACTGTCTAATGCTTCGGGCACACCCATCGGTTTCATTAAAAAGCTCACCAATCTGCTTAACAATAATGGATCCCCTGCACTTGTTTCCTGTGATGACCCTGAAACGCTGAGGAGCGCGATTACAGGGCTCTTAAAAACAGCGGCAGACTAATCTATATAAAACGACCTTACAAGAATGGATAAATCTAAGCTATACTCTCACTACAAAGACATTCACATATCTTTCATGACGGAGGGATACCTTTTAGGGGATTTTCCTTTCCCGGTTGTAAGACTACTCGCACAAGTTAGAATACTTTCAAGTTTTTTTAGAGAAAACCACACCAAGATGCTCTGCGGTGAGGACCCGACTTGTACCTTCTGTAATTCAAAACTAAAAAATGAAATCACTCACTATATTTTTGATTGCTCTGCTCTGAAAGAAGAAAGAAGAACCCTTATGCTCAAAACTGGGCAACTCTGTGCTTCACTTCCATCAATAATTGACAATATGACCCAGAATAAGTATATTGCTACGGCGTTTTATGGTTTCCACAAGTCCATATCTCAGAAGAAGGCCAAGTGATACTCACTCCTCACTTTCTTACTGCTACTCTTTTTGTGTTGATTTCTTGCTTCCCTCTTTCTTCTTCTTCTTATTATTATTTTTATTTTTTTCCTTTTTTTTTTTTTTTTTCTCTCTTTCTCTTTTTACTCTGTATATATTGTTATTTCCTTTGTCTAACTGCTTTGTTCTTATGCATACCTCTGGTGAATCCTGTATAGGGTCAGTGGCCCTAAATAAAGGCTTTTTTGTTGTTGTTTGTTGATAAAGCATCAACAATAGTATATCCAATGGGAGTTGTCATATACTAGGAATTATGCAAATTGTACATACTGGATTATGCAAATCATGCGGAACCACTAGCTAGCTAGTATTCTAACAAAGGAACCAACATGGCAGAATTATCCCTAGGTGTTGGCTGCTACCCTAGTAATACAAAGTCCATAAGTTGTCTCAAGCTGTTTGATAGTATATCCACAATATTATATCCATTGGGAATTTTCGTTTACTGGATTTATGCAAATTGTACATACTGGATTATGCAACTCATACTGAACACAATCTAGCTAGTAGTCGGGACAAAGATTCCCTCTCTCCAGTGTGTCTCTCCCAAACCTGCAGGAATGTGGATTTCTTTAATAGCTAATTATACTTTTTATGGCTGCACCATAAAACTTAAGGGTGTGAAGTATTCAAGGATAATTGTTGGTGGAAGGAAGCCTTGGGAATTCAACAGAGGTTTAATTATGAAGCTGACAATGGCGGACATGGTTAGGTCTGTACAACATCTTGGTGGAGAGGAGGCTTGGCTGTAGGTGGGACTGAGGTTTAATTCCAAGGTTAGACCGTAACTATCCATATAGGAAGAGGCCATCCTGCTGAACAGGCACACCTTGTTAGACTGATCATCTCTTTACGTGTTATCCATCAGTTCTTGATGTTACCTGACTGGCAGTACCAGCCATACCTGAATGGCACTCCCTGTGTCAGGATAGGTCGCTATGGAATAAACAATCTTAGATATGATAAGGCACAATTTGGATTATAGATTATATACACAAGGTAATAAGACCAAATCCAAGTAAATAAATAGTGTGTGACGTTTCGGTAACAATACTTTTGTCTGAAGATGGTAACAATGCTGTTACCGAAACGTCACACACTAATGAATTCAGTACTTTTGTCTGAAGATGGTAACAGCATTGTTACCGAAACGTCACACACTATTTATTTATTTGGATTTGGTCTTATTACCTTGTGTTTATAATCTTAGATATACAACTATCTCCTGATGTTGGGGATATGTCACATGTGACAGCATTATATTCCTTCTCAACAAAGAATAGGGTTTATCAATAATACAATTTGGATTATAGATTAGAAAAAAAATGTAATAAGACCAAATCCAAATAAATAAATTGTTTGTGATATTTCGGTAACAACGTTGTGCACCATTTATTTATTTTGTTTTGGTCTTATTACCTTATAGTTCTAATCTATAATCCAGGCCTTGAGGGACTCTCTTTGGAGCTCCTTTTGAATGAGGTGGTGAGAAAGAGAGCTGGAGCTTTTGCGTTGTTCAAATTTTGGAAGACGGCTGAAGAGAAGGGGAAGCTATATAAATAATCTAATTGATGTAAATAATTATATGTAAATAATCTTTGTCAGGATTAGAATGACGAATCCTGTATGGGACTTTGATTTCAGTAAAAGGCTTGTTGCTGCTGTTGTATATAGTCACAGTGTAGAAAATACTATACTATACCTACTACATATATCTCTGTATTCTTAGTTCTCTTCAATTACTCTGTAAACTGGCGAATCCTTTATAGGACGAGAGGTCCTCAATAAAGGCTTTTATTGTTGTTGTTGTTGTAATCTATAATCCAAATTGTGTGCCTTATCATGCTTAACAAGGATTATTTATTTAAGTGCACTGTTGGTAATACATGACAACATTAGATAGAGTGAGGAGGGGTGTAATAGACACAATATAGTGGATGTACTTACTATCTAGCTAGTGTATTCCACAGCAGTCAGTAGGTTGGGTGTGTGGCAGCCATCTGGGAGACCTGGGCAACGTGACAGTGGGCAGCGATGGCGTGGCCCACGTGGACAAGAAGGACCACGTCATCTCCCTGATTGGTCAGTTCTCCATCATCGGCAGGTCCCTGGTGGTGAGTGACTCTCTCTCTATCTTCATTTCATTTATATTTCTAAAACCCTCCCCTAAGGCGTCTTTGATGGAACTGAAGTTTTTGAGACCCAAACCTTTCTATAGATTGGTCATCTTTCAATAGACAAGACTAAAGTTGGATTGGCAATCTGTACCTTAGTAAATGGTAGAGCATTACCAAATCTAAAAATCAACTGGGGGTCTGTGGAAGGATGTTCTAAACTATTGGTTTTCGACCGCTACGATCTGGGTTCAATTCCCGCATGGGGCACTTTTTTTTTATAAAAAAAAAAAAAAAAAAAAAAGCTCCAATGGCTCCCAACTCTTGCAAAAGTCCAACCCCACCAGCGAGTGCAAGTAACCAAACAGGGCTCTGGCACATTTGTAAGTGCAAAAGTCGAACTGCTTTTCACATCTATAGACATGTGGTGTACTTACAGTAAAAGCAGTCGCCTACTTCTACCCACCATGATTATCATGGCCTGTACCACATGTACTAGGGATAAGCAAAAAAAAAAAAAAAAAGAAACCAACTTCCAGTCATTCCACAATGGCTTCTAGACCATAATTGAATTTCCAGATACAAACTGGCAAGACTCTCTTAACCAAATCTGGCCATCTAATAGCCAGACAATCTACTAGATTAAAATGCCCACAGCTTTCATAGTTAAAAATGATCATTTTTACTAAATAGTAACTCTCTGGTAAGAAGACACCACTCTCTAAAAGACACTTTGGTTCTGCACCTAGGTGTTCTTCACATAGAGGTTCTGTTGTTGTTTCTTATCCCCTTGTGTAAAGATCACACGAATTCCATGAGTTCATGATCTCATGGAATGGGGTATAGGGGTGCAGCTTTCATTGATCATGGCACCATGATCCAGGCACACTTTGGTGAAAGTCTGACTTTGCCTGTAGTTTGAGGCCATTCCAAACATGGAAGCCTTTGCTACCGACTCTAACATGAGTACAGACACAGCTCCTCCATATCCCTGGAGTGGGACCATTGCTGAGGTCTATCAACCGGGTCAGTTGAACTCGGGATTTTTAAAGAGGTTCTACTGTGTATAGTTGCATCTTGGTTCATTTTCAATTTACATCAGTATTCCCCTCCCCCAGGTATTTATGCAAGCTTCACCCATTACCCTGCTATATTAGTAGTGTTGATATGGTTGATTCCTACATTGGGACACAAAACTCTGATGTTGCTGCAGGTCCACGCAGATGAAGATGACCTGGGTCGCGGAGGACACGAGCTGAGCAAGACAACAGGCAACGCTGGAGGCCGCTTGGGCTGCGGTATTATCGGCATCTGCAACTGATACATTCCCCTTGACTCACTCTCCCAGTCTGTCGTAGTTTGCTGGAGAGAGCCATTGGAAAATTTTATTTGGCTGTTGTTATAATAAAAGAATTTGCTTTCCAAATCTTGTTTTAATATGGTGTATGAGTGTTTTCTTGGATGTTTTTGTGCATCTACCTCCACTGGATATTAAATGTTGTCTTTTTCAAGACTATATGGGTGTCTTGGGTCTTTCACACCAGATTATGTCCCTGTGCACAATTTATAACCTATACTAACAGGTGCCACTTGCGTACTAGTGAAGAGCCTGAGACTTGGCTCAGGTGCCAATAGCCTGCTAGTGTGTGAATTGAACCTTTATATATGAGCTATATTCGTTAGCCAGTGTGTAAATTTTGAATGCTCACATAGGAGCCACTTGGCGTGTAATTTGAAACATTTAATCTTTATGGTGTTTCACTACAGTAGAACCTCCCTTTATTAAAGGACAACATCTAGATGCAGAGCAAAAGTTTTCTTTAGGGAGAGGTGTCCTCTTGGCGGAGAGTTGCTAAATAGTAAAAATGACAATTTTGGTAACCCTTGAACTGCCCTTGTAGAGAGGTGGTCTCTAGGGGGAGTGTCCTCTCATGGAGGTTCTACTTTGGAATACAGGTTCGATTCCAGACCATTTTTTTAGGTTTAAAAGCATCTTCCATAATGTATTTACACAAAGTCTTTATTAAGATACCAATCTTATACAGATTCTCCTCTCCCATTGCCAGCTTGAAAAGATATATGGATGATCAATTATATAATGCATTTTCATGACACAATTTATTTTTTATCCAATTTTCCAAAATATGACATAGTGTATTTGCTGGTTTATCACAAGAGGATATACCAAAATCAAACAACCAATAGAAAATACAGTTAACACAAGGTAATAAGACCAAATCCAAATAAAAAATTAGTGTGTGACATTTCGGTAACAGAAAACATAACACACTAATTTTTTATTTGGATTTGATCTTATTACCTTATGTTTATAATCTATAATCCAAAATGTGCCTTATCAAAATATAATGAATTTATATTTTTACTCTGATGGTTTTTTTTTTGCTAATACTTTGTTTCAAGTTTTTTAGAACACATTGTGAAAATGTGTATCACTAAATGTGCAAGAATATTGTTTTTAATTGAATTTGAAATTGCCATCAAAATGTTTCACTTATATAAGGACTGGTACAGTATCTATTTTGTTAAAATTCCTTATGGATCAATAATATAATTATTATTTCTAATATATACAGGATAAAAGATCTATTAGGTGAAAATTGTTAAAACTATTTTTATTAGTTAATTTTTGATCTACCTTCAACAAAATATTTTTCAATGTTGAAATTATTATAATATTATTAATTATCACACAAAGCCTAAATTCCCGCGTTAAAAAAAAAAATAATAATAATAACACTGGCGACATTGCGCAACAACGGAACTGTAAAGTGAAACTTAAATTGACCAGAAACCAAAAGTGCGCAGGCGCGATCCAAACCGCTTGCCGCCACTGTAATACCTTTTTAGTGGTAAAGTTGTATGTAGTGCTCCCAGTCTTAATGACAAAGGCAGACTTTCTACTTCACCTAGTCATGATTAATCTACCAATATATTCATCTGGCATTGTCACAGTCAAACTACATATATTGCTGCCTCCATATTTGCCAGATCAGGCCCTCTATGATTTCTACTTGTTTCCAAAAACATGAAGAAATGACTAGCAGAAAATAAATTTGGCTCAAATGAACAGGTCAACGCTGAGATAGATTTTGGAGGCTCGAAAAATATTAAAATGTTGATTTAAAAAATTGTGTTTTCATTCTGAACATAGGTACTTATTCTGCAATTAAGACTAGTAGAGTTTGCAACACTTTAAAAAAAAATAGAAATCTATATAATATTTACCAATTGTTGAATTATTGTAACAAGAAAATAAATTTTCAAATGCTGCATATAATGAAAAGCTGTTAAATAAGAGAACTGAAGCTTCAATTTATGTTTTTTTTTCTTCTAAAGATAGCTATTAGTAAATTATATTATGTTCAAGGCCTGTATAAGAAAATAGCTGTCAAATTTGTGTGTGAAGTGTTGTGAATATCAATTCAAGTTGCATGAGTCTGTTCACTGTTCCTTCAAGAATGTTTTTGAGTGATGATGAAACCTACTGCAAGATTGTGACTTCTGAACGCTTCCAGGACCCCAGTACTACATTTCAGCTGAAGGAGATTTCCTCACTGAATCAGAAACTATCATTGAAGTTGAAAAATTCTAAGTTGGAAAATTCGACCGAAATATCTCTTCTCATGTGGCAAGCAATCTGTGAGTGTGATGATAGAATCAGATTTAGTTACCAAAGGGATAGTCAACAAGAAAATTTATATCAGAGAATTTCTGAAGAAGAGACTGCCATTTATTAGAAAGCATGATTGTCCCCGACCTTGCACAAGCCTAGTAAGCACCTGCCTGATGTGATACATGTAAGTTGAATAATGTGCCATAGTGCAGTTCAATTGAGTATTATTGGGGAGAAATCAAAGGATGTAAAACAAGTCAAACTCTTACAGGTATCTCAGATTACCGCAAGAAGTTCAACGCAACTACCAGGAAGGTTACGAAGGACTCTGTAAAACCTGATATAAAGAACATTCAGAATAATATTTACCAAGAGTACACAAAGTACCGAATCCTAAACCATTATTTATGTTATGCCTTGTATTATTAATAAAATAAATACTTTGATTAAAGTATTCTTAGAGATAATGTCTATACTAATTAAAATTTGGCAATTATTTTCTTATACAGGCCTTAGAGGTAAGATATAATAAAAATGATAAAAATATATATATGTGAAAAGGCTTTATTGTTAGAGAGCACTTGGTAACAATAGGGATTCTGATACATTTTTAACTTGAAGAATATTTTTATAGATGGTATTACTAGAAAGTGAATTCAATCAAAATCATAATTTAGCTCTGATGTCAAACTTCAATTTGAGAAAAGGCCAAAGATGCAAAATCTGTTCAATTTTTAAAAGACTGCACATAGCGAAAGCATTGATCAGGGCGGCACAGCAAATACAAGAACTGACCACTTGCTTCAGAAGCCATATCAAAGCTCAAGGAATTGATTAGACTGGCACTATGGCTGCAATATCTGGCCATTGGTTTTAAAGGCCGCATGTTCTGATGGTTCAGAATATGGATCAAGGTGGCACCATGGGCTCTAATATGTCTACTGCTTTTAAAGTTGCGAAAAAGCTCAATCAATTGATGATTTCAAACTACAAGATTTGGACTTGCATTGTTATAGAACAGACAAGCGGATCAAGTAATTGATCATGATGTTACAACATTTGATAGTTGTGGTCTGTGATTTCAAAGCCCTCACCATGCAATGACTCAGGGTATTGATCTGGACAGCACCATTACTGCAAGATCTGTAGAGGTATCGTTGGGCGCAACTTTTTATAGGCCCAATCAGAATTCTTAGTGATACTCAATAAAATAACCCATGAATGTATGCTATTTGGGCGAAATCACATTTATACATAATCAAAATCTGCCAATTTTATAAAAATTATATATCTCTCTATTTAATATATGGGTAAAATTTTAAATCTTTCAAACCCATTTTTGTCTTTAGAATCTATATAGGATCATAATTAATTTCTAGAACCATGATATAAATACCAAGAAAAAATAAAAGCTATAAAAAAAGAGACTTTATATATGAAATAAATTAAAATAATAGGCATATAGAAAACAACGCTCACTTTAAATTCGTATTTATTAAATAGCTCAAATTACTAATGGCTAGATTACGACGCAATTTGAAAAATATCAATAAAAATCGTCTGGGGTACAATCACTATGGCAACAGACGTAAATAATCTTTTGGATAACTGACTGCTGTTACCTCTCTATATAGGTATTTTTTAGAATATATTTGATAACACATATTTTAAAGAGGCGATATATTATATATACACCAATAAATCAAATTTTGAAGGCTTCTTTATGAATAGAGTTTGAATAATTAATATTTAAATTTATATAACTTCATCGTTTGGGAGATTATTTTTCATTGCAGTTGCGTAATTAAAAAAGCAATTCTAAAATTGGCAAGTAAACGAAAGCGGATAATATTACATGTAATATAGA
Source organism: Cordylochernes scorpioides (assembly GCA_030710605.1). Classification (NCBI taxonomy): domain Eukaryota; kingdom Metazoa; phylum Arthropoda; class Arachnida; order Pseudoscorpiones; family Chernetidae; genus Cordylochernes; species Cordylochernes scorpioides. The sequence continues at coordinate 85,906,775 of CP092873.1, read as the reverse complement.
AATGAATTTGTTATCTCTTAAAATTATAATTAAAAAATATAATGATGTTTTTCTTTTGGCATTGAAAAAAAGGCCGAAATATTAAAAAGAAAAATAAATTGATAAACATGACAAATATAGAGAATGGGGTGAATATTAATCAGTAGATTCTTGTACGAATTTTATTTGACAGGTTGTACAAATACCATACACACACACTATATGGAAAAATATTTTGGAGGGGGCCAAATGGTGTTAATAAATATATAAAATATATTTATTGGGTTTTTATATGTAGCACAACATTATAAAAGTAAGAAATGATTAAATGCAAAAGATTATAACTAAATATATGAAAGGTTATTTAAAAATTATAAAGATCATCCTTTGTTCTTAATATCAAAACATTCTTCTTTGTTCTTTATGATTTTTATTGATGTTCCTTTTTCACAGACATTATAACTTCAAATAGGTTGACAGATCACTTTAACATCCCCAAGGGATCAGAGCATTGATTGAGTTGAAGTGTTGAATTTTATTCTGTTAGATTATCAATTAAACACAATATTTACTGCAAGTGGACATTTTTTAGGGTATCAGTGGAAGAATGATCTAAACCGTTGGTTTTCGACTGCTAAGATCCGGGTTCGATCCCCGCATTAGGATTTTTTCTGATTAAAAAAAGAATGCTTCAATGGCCCCTGATTCTAGCAAAAGTTCAACTCTACCAACGAGTGCAAGTAACCAAATGGGGCTCTGGCATATTTATAAGTGCAAAGTTGAACTACTTTTCACATGTGTAGACATGTGGTGCACTTACAGTAAAAACAATCACCTACTTTTACCCACCATGATTATCATGGCCAGTACCATGTGTACTAGGGATAAGCAAAAAAAAAAAAAAGACATTATCTAAAGCCCCCCAACAAAAATATAAAAATTAATAAATTAATGAATAGTGAATGATGTTTCAGTATCAGCATTGTTATCATCATTTTATCTGATGATGATAACATGTTAGCACAATGACACTCACTTCTTCTTCTTTCTTATCTCCACTCAATCATATTAAGATATCAAGTTGTGACCCTGATGGTGTCTGTTTGACAACCATTATGACTGGGTGAAGTAGAATGTGTCTGCCTTTGTCATTAAGACTGGGAGCACTACTCAGTGGCAGGCCGACTTAGCTCCAAAAGAAATGGCCGCCTCTAACATGAGGAACAGACGCCATGTGCAGCTGCTCCTAACATGGAGTATAGACTCATCCTGTATCCCTAGATCAGGAGCCCTTACAGGGTACTATCAGCCAGGCCAGCTGAGCCCAGGTTTTTTAGTGAGCTTGTTACTGCTTCCTCTCCTCCTTTTTCATCCGGGCTTGGGACCTGCAAAGGCGGAGTTAGTTTGTCCATGAGTGTAGTTATCTCGTATGTCTTCAATAAAGGTCACTGTAACATCTTTCAGAATTATTGTCTCAATCCCGATATACATGCTAAAAGGTACAACTTCCTTAAGTTTTGTCCATGAGTGTAGTTATAATTGAGAGAGAGAGATTGAGATTGAAACTGATTTATTATAACGTCCATATAAGATTATATAAGATTAAATACAGATTAAATAAAAATATGAATAAATAAGATTATATAATGAAAAATACAAGAATAAATAGATATAAATATATAAAGCAATTGATAAATATACATATATATATAAAATATATACAAGGTCTTCATTGGTGGCGCCCACCGCGAGAAAGACTCCGCCACCGATGGACTGCGAGAGTTCTTTCCCACAGGGTGGGCAGGTCGATGTGTTGGCTGGCATTACCCAACTCAAGACCAAGATGGTACTTGTAGATGGTAGCCTTCGCCACACTTGTTAGCTTCATTGCCTCGGGATGGAGGCCGACGCCGAAGAGCCAGGCCTGCAGATCCAGGGGCAAGTCGCAGGAAGCGAACACTTCCCGGAGCAGGGTTCGCACGGCTCGGCAACTCCAATATCTGTGGGCCAGCGACCCGTCGCTGGACCCACAGGCGGCACAGTTGGCACGCCTCGAGGCAGGATGGTCAGGATGTGGTAGGGCATGGAGGGCCAGCCGTAGGGCGACATCTGCGTCGTGCCCCGAGAAGCAGTTCCGACGCAGGTCGGCCCAGGGGATGGAGCGGGGCACATCCACGGTGGGGGTCCACCGGGCAGCCAGCTCTGCAGTAGGATGGGCCTGGAGCCGTGCCGAGTCCAATGCCCGGCGCGCCCTCTGGCTGGGTAGGCGGGTGATGGGGGTCGCCGATCTCCGCAGGACGATGGTCTCCGCCTCGTACTCCGCATGATAGCTGGAGCTGGCGTTTTCCCGCAGGAGACGTTGGCAGAAGGCCCCCAGGTGCTGCGCATCTAGGAGCGCGGCCCGTGTTGAGCGCGCAAGTGCAGGGGCGCCATCGGAGAAGTCCCCGACAGTCGCCTGTAGCCAGCGCTCGGGAGCCAGCAAGTCTGGCGGCCGCAGGAACCTGTTGTCACCTCGAAGACGCAGGGACCTCAGACTGGCGGGATGAAGAACCCGGTGGTCAAGCTCGAGGACGCTGGACGCGGCCTCCCACAGGCTCAGTAGTCTCCTCCTCCTAGGCGAGTGCCAGACGTCAGGAGCCGGCGGTGTCAGCCACGCCCGGCTGCGGACCAGCCAAGAGAAGCCGTTGGCGGCGCCGCGAAGAGAGGCCTGGACCCCCTTCAGGCAGGCGAGCCGAAGCTGGCCCGCGATGTCAAGCAGGCCGACGCCACCATCGGAGACTGGACGAACCAGAATGCGTCCGGGAGCCACGAGACTCGGCTCGTACCCCACACGAAGCGCGCCAACCGCGCCTGCAGCCGGCCGATGGTGGTTTCAGGTGGAAGGTAGCCATGGAGGTGGTGCAGGATGGAACCCAGGACCAGGCTGTTGGCCGCGCGAGCATGACCCACCAGCGACAGTCCGCGGGTGAAGGGCGACCACCTCGCGATGGCTCGCTCCAGCAGCCCCATCAGGTGTGAGGTCTGGGAGGCGACGGTGTTCCTGGTGGTGATGGTGCAGCCTAAGACGGTCAGCGACTCGGACGTCCAGGAGATTCCCAGAGGAGAATCCGTCCGGTGCTTCCAGGAACCGCACCAGAGCCCGCAGCTCTTCTTGAAGTTGACAGCCACCCCGGAGGACATGCGGAACTCTTCAAAGATCAGGGGCACGAGCTCAAACTGAGCGTCGTCCCTGATGAAGAGTACGATGTCGTCCGCATAGGCGACCACGTTGCCACGGCCCAAGGTCCTCTCGAGGCGGCGTAGCAAAGGTCCAACTCCGATGCTGAAGAGCGCGGCGCTGAGACGGCAGCCCTGCCTCACCCCGTTGAGAAGCGGGAAGGCCTTGGTGTAGACATCTCCGACCCGGATGGAGGCGTCTGCTTCCCCGTAGAGGACAGCAATCCACCCTAGGAAGGTAGATGGTAGGCCCAGCTTCTCCAGCAGGGCGAACAGGTAGCTCCTGCTCAGGGTGTCGAAGGCCGACTTCAGGTCCAAAGAGATGACAGCCAGCGGCGTGTCATATCTGGATGCCCCGGCGGCTTCGTCAGACACTCGCGCGATATTCCAGGAAGATGACCGTCCTGGAACGGCGTAGGTCTGACATTGGGGCACCAGGTCTGGTAGATGACGTCGCAGACGAGCCATGAGCACGCCGCTGAGGACCCTGTAGTCGGTCGTTGGCAGGCTGATTGGCCGGAATGCCTGTAGACCCGAACCACCGTGCACTTTCGGCAGCAAGAACACCTTGCTGCGCCTTGAGGATGGAGGTAAGGCCCCGCGGAGCCGAGAAGCCTCGAAGACTTGCCAAAGAACTTCGGCGAAGAAATCTTCAAAGGCTTTGACAAACTCGCAAGGTAGTCCGTCCCATCCCGAGGCACGGCCTTCAATTTTTGATAATATGATTCTTATGATATTTATTATCAAATATTATCTCCCTGCAGAGCTTACTGAGAATGATAAAAATTCTTAGATAAGAGAGAACATAGTTTATCAATAGTGAATCCTCTCGGTAGTTTCACCAAATTAACCTCTAGACCGCTCTACTATTGTATTGGATCAATTTTGTTATATACCCTGTATATATCTACTATGGAGGCAGCTTAGGGGTAACTAATAAATTCAGTAAGGTCTGTAGGGAATATTCTATATACAGTTACGAGCGTCATTCTTCATCTCTTAATCAGTTTTCAACTCTGTCACCGTTTGCTTTTTTTTTTTTGGAATGGCGCCCTCCTATTGGTTGGCTACGATCACACCACCTTTGCCCCCCCCCCCCCCCCCCCCCCCCCCCCCATCATGCCCCCCCCACTCGCTTTTTCGTTTTTGTAACTATTGTGTTGGAGCGGGTCGCTCCTTAAATAAATGCATATATTAGTTAATAACCAAATGGAATCCTCTCTTTCTTTTTCCCAGTAAGAGACGCCTACGGAAGCCAACAGTACATAGACAGATAAAGCACATAGGCTATAGTTATTAACTAACATATGCATTTATTTAAAGCGCCAATTTATAATTGTAACAAATAGTATTTGAATCAAAACATTCAATCGGGTAAAACACGGGCGTTGCCCGGGTCATTCGGCTAGTTTCATGATAAATATCATAAGAAACATATTGCCTAAAATAATGATAAGGCACAATTTGGATTTATAGATTATAAACACAAGGTAATAAGACCTAATCCAAATAAATAAATAGTGTGTGACGTTTCGGTAACAGAGCGTTGTTACCATCTTCAAACAAAAGTACTGAATCTGAAGATGGTAACAATACTGTTACCGAAACGTCACACACTATTTATTTATTTGGTCTTATTACCTTGTGCCTAAAATAATAGTTATAAATTTTAATTTTATAAATTCAATTGCCATCTATCGTAAATGATAAATCACAATTTGGAATATAGATTATAGCCATAAGAAAAATAAGACCTAATCCAAATAAATTCATAGTGTGTGAGATTTCGGTAACAGTGTTGTTGCCATCATCAGACAAAAGAATAAAGGATTTATTTGTCTGATGATGGTTACAATGCTGTTATCAAAACCTCACACACTATGAATTTATTTGGATTAGGTTTTATTTTTCTTTGTATATAAAATAAAAGGATTTAAAAGCGCGAATGTTTCTTTTATACATAAAACGAACTTCTACTGTCCTTACTGCGATGAAAAATATATTGGGAGGGCTTGGCTCATCAGTGGTGAACCCTCCCAGCGGTTTCGCCAATTTAATCCACCAGACCGCATCTCAGAGCTCTAATACTGTATTGGATCATTCTGCTTATATATGCTACACTGAAGGATGGAATCTTAGAAATGGTTTTCAAGTAAACTATGGACATAAGCTTATAGGACAGTAGAATTACATTCAAATATTTGCTTCGAGCAATGCTCTTCAGCAAACTATAAAGACAAGGCCAGTTAGGCATAAATTAACACAAAGCAATAACGCGCCATCCTTCTATGTAGCATATAAAAGCAGAATGATCCAATACAGTATTAGAGCTATGAGAAGCGGTCTGGTGGATTAAATTGGCGAAACCGCTGGGAGGGTTCACCACTGATGAGCCAAGCCCTCCCAATATATTTTTCATCGCAGTAAGGACAGTAGAAGTTCGTTTTATGTATAAAAGAAACATTCGCGCTTTTAAATCCTTTTATTTTATATGTATAGATGGTGCGTTATTGCTTTGTGTTAATTTTTCTTTGTAAAACGACATTTGAAAATTATCCCGCATGTGTTTCTTTTCAACGAAAAATCAAAATTTATCCCAAGGAGGAATAACGATTATTTCTAACCCTATGGATGAGGCATGAAAGGATGAATTGTGAAGAGTAATGATAAACGGAAAAATAAAAGTGTCCAGGGATGGGAATCGAACCCACAATGTTCCGCTTACCGGGAAGATGCCATGTCCACTGGGCTACCGTGGACGTATTTTTCCATTTGTAAATAATACATAAAGTAGTTTATAATACAATATAATGCGGCTTGTGATTGTAAAACGACATTTAAAAATTATCCCGCATGTGTTTCTTTTCAACGAAAAATCAAAATTTATCCCAAGGAGAAATAATTTTCAAATTTCGTTTTACAATCACAAGCCGCATTATATTATATTGTATTATAATTTATTTTTCTTGTTGCCATCTATCGTTAAAATGTATTTGTAACAAATTTTATAAATTTTATTGTTTGATGGCAATATCAAAAGTATAATACAATATTCAGAATTATAGATTAAAAATAATATGATAACAAGAACATATACAAATCAATAAAACGCTGTGCCATGCACAATTTATAGGTTTGATCTTAGATACAAGAAAATAAGACCTAATCCAAATATTTTAATAGTACGTGATGTTTTGGCAACAGCATTGTTACCATTATCAGACAAAAGATTTTTTTTATTCATTCTTTTTCAATTTTCTTTTGTCTGATAACAGTAACAATGCTGTTGCCGAAATGTCACACACTATTAAAATATTTGAATTAGGTCTTATTTTCTTGTATCTATAATCCAAATTGTACCTTATCATTTGGATGTGGTCTTGTTACCTTATGTTTCTATTCTATAATCCAAATTGTACCTTATCATTTGGATGTGGTCTTGTTACTTTTAGTTTATAATCTATAATCAAAACTGTACCTTATCATTTGGATTTGAAGATTTGACTTTTGAATTTTAGATGTTGATTGTTTTTATACTTGTTGCCTTGTCACACCATCAGCAGAGCCAAGCAGTGTGATACCAGGACATGGCTAAGACAGCAGTGGCCCTGCAGAACCTACAAATGTTGTCGGAGGAAGATGACATCTACTCTGGCTACAACAATTTCCATCCCAACCTGGCCATTGAGGTATTGTTCCACCTGTCTTCTTAACTCTTTGTGTGGATGTGAAGATGTCTTCACTTCTTTATTGTTGTCACAGAAGTGGCTTCTCTCCTTTATTGTTGTCATGGAAGTGGCTTCTCTCCTTTATTGTTGTCACAGAGGTGGCTTCTCTCCTTTATTGTTGTCACAGAGGTGGCTTCTCTCCTTCATTGTTGTCATGGAAGTGGCTTCTCTCCTTTATTGTTGTCATGGAAGTGACTTCTCTCCTTCATTGTTGCCACGGAACAATGCCACTAACATATATTCTCCTTTATTGTTGTCACGGAGGTGGCTTCTCTCCTTTATTGTTGTCATGGAAGTGGCTTCTCTCCTTTATTGTTGTCATGGAAGTGGCTTCTCTCCTTTATTGTTGTCACAGAAGTAGCTTCTCTCCTTTATTTTTGTCACAGAAGTGGCTTCTCTCCTTTATTGTTGTCATGGAAGTGGCTTCTCTCCTTTAATGTTGTCACAGAAGTGGCTTCTCTCCTTTATTGTTGTCATAGAAGTGGCTTCTCTCCTTTATTGTTGCCACAGAGGTGGCTTCTTTCCTTAATTGTTGTCACAGAAGTGGCTTCTCTCCTTCATTGTTGCCACAGTTATACCCTACTTTTTCATTATATGATTTATTTCTTCTTTTAAGCATGATTCAAACACAAATGTGGTCTCTCAATATCTCCCAGTTAACAGATAAGGATTGCAGGATCTCCACCAGGACGTGGGGTTCCAACAAGCCATCAAGACCAGCTATGGCCGTCCACCTTTGGTAGGTCTATCTCAACACTTGGTCAGTGGGATGTTGACGGCTGTTCCTGCAGGTACCTGGCACTACTGGACAGGGTCCATCTACCTCCAGACTGACCACTGGGGTAGGTACTTGATGTCCCCTGCTTCTGTCTTAGATCTTATTTGGTGAGCTGGTAATATTGAACTGCCTTTCTTTCTTTTTTTACATTCCTCCTTTTGTATATTCAGCTTAATGAAGTTTATTCAATATTTTTTTATATTGTTGCATTGTTAGTCTGTCTCAGATCTTATTTAGTGGGCTGTGGGCTTGTAATATTGAACTGTCTTTCTTTTTTACATTCCTCCTTTTGTACATTCAGCTTAATGAAGTTTATTCAATTTCTTTTTATATTGTTGCATTGTTAGTCTGTCTCAGATCTTATTTGGTGGGCTGTGGGCTTGTAATATTGAACTGTTTTTCTTTACATTCCTCCTTTTGTACATTCAGCTTAATGAAGTTTATTCAATTTCTTTTTATATTGTTGCATTGTTAGTCTGTCTCAGATCTTATTTGGTGGGCTGTGGGCTTGTAATATTGAACTGTTTTTCTTTCTTTACATTCCTCCTTTTGTACATTCAGCTTAATGAAGTTTATTCAATCTTTTTTTAAATTTTTGCATTGTTAGTCTGTCTTAGATCTTATTTGGTGAACTGTGGGCTTGTAATATTGAACTGTCTTTCTTTTTTACATTCCTTCTTTTGTATATTCAGCTTAATGAAGTTTATTCAATCTTTTTTTTTATATTGTTACATTTTTAGTCTGTCTCAGATCTTATTTAGTGGGCTGTGGGCTTGTAATATTGAACTGTCTTTTTTTTTCTTTTACATTCCTCCTTTTGTATATTCAGCTTAATGAAGTTTATTCAATATTTTTTTATATTGTTGCATTGTTAGTCTGTCTCAGATCTTATTTGGTGGGCTGTGGGCTGGTAATATTGAACTGTTTTTCTTTCTTTACATTCCTCCTTTTGTACATTCAGCTTAATGAAGTTTATTCAATTTCTTTTTATATTGTTGCATTGTTAGTCTGTCTCAGATCTTATTTGGTGGGCTGTGGGCTTGTAATATTGAACTGTTTTTCTTTCTTTACATTCCTCCTTTTGTACATTCAGCTTAATGAAGTTTATTCAATCTTTTTTTTTTTTATGTTGTTGTGATGTTGTTTGACAAAGAATAACTTCCATGGGTACAAAGGATCTTTAGGACTTTATTTAAGCCAACTGCAGCACAGTGAAGGAAAACAGGAGCAGAACAGGAGATAGAAGTTGGTAGAACCTTCTATAATCTTCCCTGAAGTACACTGGCTTCGGCGGTAAGCAGCAGTCTGACCTCTTGAGACAGCAGCTCGCACTTGCTTCGAGCACACCATGTAGCTTTGTTCTTCTTCTCTCTTTCTTCTTCGACATGAGCTCCTCATCCCTATATATCCCGGAGTAGATCTTTCCAGAACGCTCAAGGTTAGTCAGCCAATCAGAAAGTAGCCAGCACCAAGCCTTGCGCAATCGCTTTAAATTGGCCAATCAGTTGTTCTCCGATTTTTCTACATTGTTCAAGAATGTTCTAAAATATTATCTTCTGGAATGTGCTTTTTTTTTGACTACGTAACAATTATAATGTGAGGACTGAGGAGAGAGTCAAGAAAACAGGCTTCTTAGGACTGTTTAAAGCATTTATTCACTTCAACCATCACACATACTAACATTTATTCAATAACAACAACACTAAGCAATACAAAACAATGCAATATATACTGCTCATGTCATCATGTGACTTATGCATGACTCATGCCGCCTGGCAGCAGGTAGCTGCTTTTCCTACATTAATGCTTCTTTTTGAATAAATGATCAAAAACTACTTTTATCTAGCTTCCTGTGATGATAGAAAATACAAGGTTGTCCCAAAAGTTCGTAAACACTTGCAAAAATTGAAATACCAATTATATTAATCATAATATTATTCCCCGTTATGTATGTCTTTGTATTATGTATAAAGTAATTGTATTTTGTATTATTATTATGTATTCGCTGCAATAATATTATTCGGCAAGTAATAAGTAAAACATAAACTTTTGGGACAACCTTATATACTGTAGAATCTCCATGAGAGGACACTCAAGCTAGAGGACACCTCTATACAAAGGATAGTTTTCATTTGCAAAAATCACCATTTTCACTATTTTGTAGCTCTCCGGTAAGAATACACTTCTCCTTAAAGGACACTTTGGCTCTGAAATTAGGTGTTGCCTTTACAGGGAGGTTCTACTGTAGCTGCTCTCCAGTAAGAGGACACTTCTCTCTAAAGGACACTTTGTCTTTATAACTATGGTGTTGTTCTTTACAGAGAGGTAGTTCTACTGTAGCAGCTCTCCAGTAAGAGGACACCTCTCCTTAGAGGACACTTTAGCTCTGTAATTCCTTTATAAGAAGGTTCTATACTGTATTAAATGAGAGGGTTTGATGTGTTCTTCAAACCCTCACATTTAATTTGTCTATCATCACAGGAAGGTTTGCAGAAGTAGATTTTGTCCCATGCTTACCCCTCTGTACCTGGCCTGTGGTGCAGTGGACATTGTTGGGAGGTACAGTAAACCCTCTACATGATCGTAACTTGTTCTGGTAGACTTGATGCTGTAACCAGGAGGGACACTCCCTCTTTAAAAATCCTGAGTTCAACTGACCCGGTACTCCAGGAATACAGAGGAGTTGCATCTGTACTCATGTTAGAGTTGGCAGCAAAGGATTCCATGTTAGGAACGGCCTCAAATTACAGGCAAAGTCAAACTTTCACCAAAGTGTGCCTGGATCATTGTGCCATGATCAAAGAAAGCTGCACCCATACATCCCATTCCATGAGGTCATGAACTCATGGAATTTGTGTAATCTTTACACAAGGGGATAAGAAACAACAACAGATTTTGAGAGGATTTATTTGAAAACAAGTAATGTAACATAAAAAAACATTTGGAATATTAATATTTGCTTAGAGATGGCATTTTAAAATTTGATTTGTTACACACCCAGTTCATCTAGCCTGTATTCCCCATTGAGTATCTAGTTGTGTCCAGTATGGTGGAGGAGGTCAGACCACTTCAGACAACTCTAGAGTCCAGGCTAGACCAATGACTGCAGTCCGGGGTGCCGGCTACTCCTCTCTGGGAACTCGAGGTGGGTGGTTCTCTCTGCCTGGGAAGCCTGAACTCTCATCTATAAAATTCTATTCAATAAACTCTTTAGAACTGGGGGGGCTATCTGGGGAAACAGTACATTGTCCGGTAGTGTGACATGGAGAACAGTAAGTTCGGCTATAGGCTTATTGATAGAAATAAATAATACAAATGAAAGCACCAAAACTCGAATGTTTCTCTTCACAAATAAATCAAACTTCTACTGTCCTTACTGCGATAAAAAAAAATATTGGGAGGGCTTTTGGCTCATCAATGGTGAATCTTCCCAGCAGTTTCGCCAATTTAATCTACCAGACCGCTTCTTCAGAGCTCTAATACTGTATTGGATGATTCTGCTTTTATATGCTACACTGAAGGGTGGAATCTCAGAAATGGTATTCAAGCAAACTATGGAAATAAGCTTTTAGTACAGCAGAATTACATTTAAATATTTGCTTCGAGCAATGCTCTTCCGCAAACAATAACAATAGTAAGAATAGTAGAAGTTTTTGAATTGTATATAAAAGAAACATTTGTGGTTATATCCTTGGAGCAATATTGCTTTATGTTAATAGAGTAGATATACACACAAGGTAATAAGACCAAATAAATAAATGGTGTGGGACATTTCGGTAACAGCGTTGTTACCATCTTCAGACAAAAGTACTGTAGATCCAGTACTTTTGTCTGAAGATGGTAACAACGCTGTTAACGAAATGTCACACACTATTTATTTATTTGGATTTGGTCTTATTACCTTGTGTTTATAATCCAAATTGTGCCTTATCAGTACAATAACAAAAGTAATGATAAGGCACAATTTGGATTATAGATTATAAACACAAGGTAATAAGACCAAATCCAAATAAATAAATAGTGTGTGACGTTTCAATAAAAATGCTGTTACACAATAAGGCACAATTTGGATTATAGATTATAAACACAAGGTAATAAGACCAAATCCAAATAAATAAATAGTGTGTGACGTTTCAATAAAAATGCTGTTACACAAATGTCACACTTATTTAAACATAAAAACTTTCTCCTTGGAATATAAATACTATAAAATAAAGTGCCAGGAGAAAATGTTTTTCTCTCTCCTGGCACTTTATTTTATAGTATTTACAAATGTCACACACTATTTCTTTATTAAGATTTGGTTCTTTTACCTTGTAGTTAATAATAAAAGTATTTTTTCCTATTAGCAGTTGTCCATAATTAACGAAGGTTTATAATTGAACCTTATTCTTACTCCTCTATAACTGTAACTCAAGCAAGAAGTTGAAAATTCTTTGAGTGTGAAAGCTTGCAAAAAATAGGAACTTACCCTCTATTATAAATTTGTTTATTCTTTTCTTTGTCGTCTGTTTTCACAAGTTGAATCTGGTTAGAAAATGTATAAAAATTAGATGAATCTTTTGTTGCCTTAAATAGGAGATAATTAACTCGTTTCTATATATATCTAAAAATGTTTAATGTTTTTAATAAAATACTTTTATAAATCTGAGAATTGTCTTCAAAAACGATCCAACAGTAACGTTATGTTTGCTAACATCATAATTCTAAAGTTCCCCCAAGTTTTAAAGTCCCCACATTCATTTTCATAATGGTTATAACAGCAACACAGAATGTATAACAAAATAAAATATTATGAAAAAGACATCTCCTTATCGTGCAACTGAAAGTTGCTGATGGCTTGCGCCATCTATCGGAATAAATATCAACTATTCTCGTTGATTTTTTAATTATTCCAGAATTGGTCAAATACCCATTCTTGCTTAATCAAGAAAAGCTAACCACGGACGCATTTCGGGGTTGTTGGTCCTCATCAGCGTGGTGTAAGCTGTATCTCTACGACCAAAAAAACTGGTCATTCCTCAGGCATCCTGCAAAATCATTAAACGGGTAGTTAAGGCCAGAATTGCGTGAGACCGCGACACAATGTGAAAAAATAGCACAGATTTGATATTGTACTGGGATAAGGTACATAATTATGAAAAAGGCATCTCTTTATCGTGCAACTGGAAAATAAAATATATTTGAAAAAATAGTACAAAAGTTAAGTTGTACTGGGATAAGGTGTATAAATTATGAAAAAGGCATCTCCTTATCGTGCAACTGAAAAATAAAATATATTTGAAAAAAATAGTACAAAAGTTAAGTTGTACTGGGATAAGGTGTATAAATTATGAAAAAGGCATCTCCTTATCGTGCAACTGAAAAATAAAATATATTTGAAAAAATAGTACAAAAGTTAAGTTGTACTGGGATTGGTATAAATAGGTATAAATCAGGTTGATATAAATTAAGAGAAAGGCATCTCCGGATCGTGAAACTAAAGCTGCCAATCACTTGCACCAACTGTCAGAATAAATATCCACTAATCATTGATTTAAAAATATATATATTTCAGAATTGGTCAAATACCCTTTCTTAATTAATCAAGAAAAGTTAACCACATACAAGTTTCAGGCTGTTGGCCCTCGTCAACGTGGTGTTCAATGATCCAAAAAAAATTGGTCCTTGGGGCATCCTGAAAAAATCATGTGTTGCATTGCCTCTGTGTGAGTTACTCATTACCAGGCCACTACATTCTCTTAGAATTTATTAGAACACTATCTTTTACAATATGGACTGACTGACTGACTGCTAACAACTTGTAGCGCTATTTATATATAAAGTCAGAAATGAGTATGCAAAGAGGATATTTGCATTTCTGCAAATATCCCAAGTATGCAAATATACACAACATCATGAAACTGGTATTTAGGCCGGAAATGTGTGAGAATGCCAAACTATGCACTTTGGCCAATTTTGGAATAATTAAAAAATTCAACGATTAATTGATATATTTATTCCAACAGATAGTGCAAGCCATCAGGAACTTTTAGTTCCACGAACAGGATATGCCTCTTTTTTCTTGAATTATAGGCTGTTGAATTAAAGAAGTTATATGTATCCTGATAATGAACTACTGTGCTAAATGGTAGAAAGCTTTTTTTCCCTCTCTTTGTCCATATCTTGCCCTGTCTTCTACCAGGTGGCAACCGCACCGCCATGTTTGATCCTCACCAAAATCGACCAATAGCCTCTCCTTTGACAGCATCAAGGGATGAATCTAGGTAAGTCTTATTTTTTTGTAAGCCAGCCTACCTGTAAGCAATACATTGTCATACATTACATATAAGTCAATTATAAATACATATAAGTCAATTATATACACACCTTCTACACTCATAGACAAAACATAAGGAAGTTGTACCCTTTAGTATGTATATTGGGATTCAGACAATAACTCTGAAAGATATTACAGTGACCTTTATTGAAGACACACGAGATAACTACACTCATAGACAAAACATAAGGAAGTTGTACCCTTTAGTATGTATATTGGGATTCAGACAATAACTCTGAAAGATATTACAGTGACCTTTATTGAAGACAACATGAGATAACTACACTCATGGACAAAACTTAAGGAAGTTGTACCCTTTAGTATGTATATTGGGATTCAGACAATAACTCTGAAAGATATTACAGTGACCTTTATTGAAGACACACGAGATAACTACACTCATAGACAAAACATAAGGAAGTTGTACCCTTTAGTATGTATATTGGGATTCAGACAATAACTCTGAAAGATATTACAGTGACCTTTATTGAAGACAACATGAGATAACTACACTCATGGACAAAACTTAAGGAAGTTGTACCCTTTAGTATGTATATTGGGATTCAGACAATAACTCTGAAAGATATTACAGTGACCTTTATTGAAGACATACGAGATAACAACACTCATGGACAAAACTTAAGGAAGTTGTACCTTTTAGCATGTATATCGGGATTGAGACAATAACTCTGAAAGATATTACAGTGACCTTTAGTGAAGACACACGAGATAACTACACTCATGGACAAAACTTAGGAAGTTGTACCTTTTAGCATGTATATCGGGATTCAGACAATAACTCTGAAAGATATTACAGTGACCTTTAGTGAAGACACACGAGATAACTACACTCATGGACAAAACTTAAGGAAGTTGTACCTTTTAGCATGTATATCGGGATTCAGACAATAACTCTGAAAGATATTACAGTGACCTTTAGTGAAGACACACGAGATAACTACACTCATGGACAAAACTTAAGGAAGTTGTACCTTTTAGCATGTATATCAGGATTCAGACAATAACTCTGAAAGATATTACAGTGACCTTTATTGAAGATACAAGATAACCAGGTCTAAAAAAATTGCCTCTGTCTCCTTGAAAAATAGAAGATGAAAGTAGTTTGAGATCCTCGCAACTCTAATATTTATATGCATCGTTTGTCCTACCGGGAGAATCCTGTATGGCACGTGTGCCCAATAAAGGCTTGAGACTTTTGATGGTGTCTGCCAGGGAAGAGTAGAGCTCATCAATGGATGAGTCAATACAGTCAATATTATGTCTTGGGGTTGCAGGCTGAGAATTGCACTTAGTACATAGTGGGAAAACCCTGCAACCATTCTGGAAAGTCATTGTCCGTAGATAACCAGACTTAAGTCTGGAAATCAAAGACTGTTGTTCTCTTGGGAGGACAGAACTGGTTCTTGTCCCTCCTGCTCTGTACCAGTCATGTGCAGCATCAGATTTCCCCATTCTTTTGCCATTTTGGCAATCTTGGCATCTTTGGCCATTTCTTTTGGAGCTAAGTCGGCCTGCCACTGAGTAGTGCTCCCAGTCTTAATGACAAAGGCAGACGCTTTTTACTTTACCCAATCATGATGATGTTGTACAGTGCTGAGGAGAAGCTGAAGGTGTTGGAGAAACTGGTTGGTAACCTGATGGAAGAGAGTTGCTTCGCTGCGGAGAGGAGGGAGTTCAAGTTGGTGAGTGGATTTATTTACTATCTCTGGGAGAAATGATAAGGGAAGATATAGGTTTATAGTTCTTAAAGGAACTTCAGCCAGTAAATCTTTTTATTATCTCGACGTTTCGACAAAAATATTTTTTTTTTCCTTGTCACAGGAGCAAATACAAATTAAAGCATTTGACAAGGCATTAAACATTATTTTAAGGTTGCAAGGGCGTTTTCCGCGATAATTCAAATTTTGTACAAGATCTAAAGCATGAGTCAAAAATCACTTGAGAACTCCCTTGCAACCTTAGAATAATTTTTAACGCCTTGCCAAATGTTTTAATTTTTATTTGTTCCAGACAAGGACAAAAGATTTTTAGTGAAAATGTTGAGATAATAAAAAGATTTACTGACTGAAGTATCTTTAATTTTTTAAGAATTATGAATACCGGCCAGGCAACCTCTATCTTTATGGTAGGTTTATAGGTTAGTAGAAATGTGGTAACAAGAAAACATCATTTGATACTTTGGTATTGATGTGTCTTTCAAGCAAGTTCTAAGATGGGACGCTACTCTGTGCTGAAGCCATTGTATATTACTAGCTGAATGACCCGGGCAACGCCTGTGTTTTACCCGATTGAATGTTTTGATACAAATACTATTTGTTATAATTATAATTTGGCGCCTTAAATAAATGCATATGTTAGTTAATAACTATAGCCTATGTGCTTTATCTGTCTATGTACTGTTGGCTTCCGTAGGCGTCTCTTACTGGGAAAGAGAAAGAGAGGATTCCATTTGGTTATTAACTAATATATGCATTTATTTAAGGAGCGACCCGCTCCAACACAATAGTTACAAAAACCAAAAAGCGAGTGGGGGGGGGGGGGGGGGGGCAAAGGTGGCGTGATCGTAGCCGACCAATAGGAGGGCGCCATTCCAAAAAAAAAGCAAACCGTGACAGACGCGATGAAGAATGACGCTCGTAACTGTATATAAGCATTATATCATGCACACTGGTATCACTGTCAGGCAGTGGTAACATTAACTATAATTACGCAACCTATATGTAAATATGTTAATTATTCAATCAGGCCAATATGCAAAATAATAGCTACATATATAAAATGTAATCTCAGATTAGATGGTTGGTCGTTTATTAACTCCTGTAGAGGGGCGTATGAGCCCGAAAGCTTGTTTTATAATTATGAAATAAAAGATACGCAACCCTAGATGCTTTGTTTTAACTTATTTATTAACACTTTTAGCACATACATAACAGGTCTGAAGATGGTAACAATGCTGTTGCAGAGAAGGTCACACACAATTTATTGATTTGGTCTGGCTTCTCCATATATGTGAGTGTAAAAGTCAAACTGTTACCTCGCTTTGCGTCGGGGTTACGTTCCAAAAAAACACGACGCAAATTGAAACAACGCAAAGTGAAAATATGTGAAGGCGCAATCAAAAACAAAGGTGTTGCCATATTTTAGGAAAAAAAAATTCAAAAAAAAAAAAGAATTAAAGACTCGAATCCAAAACAACGCAACTTCGAAAATCTAATGACGCACAGTGAAAATCAGTAAAAATTAAGCAGCGATGCAACTTTGAAAAAAACGCAAAACGAAACGACGCAAAGCGAGGTATTGGTATTTATCACTTTTGATATGTTTCAAGTAAAGATACAAAATACCTCTGTGTTCTACTCTTTTTACAAAAAGATCAAAAATCTTTCACAATAAGTTTGTTTATTACAAAACACAGTGAGCTTTCAAGGTCTCGCTCTTCCATGGGCAAAATTATATCTGAGAGTTAGCTCGTGCCCACTCTCAGATATAATTTGGCTCATTGAAGAGAGAGGGGTTGAGAACAAGCTTCTCTTCTTCTTCTCTCTTATCTCCACTCATTCATATTAGAGTATCAAGTTGTGATCCTTGATGGTGTCTGTTGACAACCATCATGACTGGGTGAAGTAGAATGCCTTTGTCATTAAGACTGGGAGCACTACTCAGTGGCAGGCCGACTTAGCTCCAAAATAAATGGCCGCCTCTGACATGAGGAACTGACACCATGTGCAGCTGCTCCTAACATGGAGTACAAACGCTGCTCATCCTGTATCCCTGGATCAGGAGCCCTTACAGGGTACTATCAGCCGGGCCAGCTGAACCCAGATTTATAGTGAGCTTGTTACTGCTCCCCCTCCTCCTTTTTCATCCGGGCTTGGGACCGGCAAAGGCGGAGTTTGAGAACTAGCGATTTTAAAAAATAATAAATACTTTTGAAAGGTTTTTTTTAATCTTCTGATATTTTGGCAAAAGTGTATCACAATGTGTTTTACCCCCTTGCCTGTATGCAGGCCCTAGACAAAGCCAAGGAAGCTGCAGCCAAGGAAAGACATCTCAGTAGACAGAAAGAGCAGGCTGAACTCTCACCCAACTTGGACCTTGCTCATAGTGTAAGCTGTCCCTCTCTGTATCCCTGTGCAGTACAACCTCCTTGAGAGGACACTCGCCTCTCTACAAAAGACAGTTTTCATCACCAACATTACCATTTTTACTGATAAAGCACAATTTGGAATTTTAATTATAAACACAAGGTAATAAGACCAAATCCAAATAAATAAATAATCATTGACATTTTATCACACACTATTTATTTATTTTGATTTGGTCTTATTACCTTGTGTTTACCATTTTCATGGATTAGTAGCTCTCTGGTAAGAAGAGTGCCTCTCTAGAAAGGACAATTTTCATTACCAAAATTACCATTTTTATTGATTTGCAGCTCTCTTGTAAGAGAGTGCCTCACTACAAATAACAGTTTTCATCTTCAAATGGCCTCTTTTACGAATTAGTAACTCTCTGGAAACTGGACATCCCTCTCTAAAGGAAACTTTGGCATAGTAAACTAGGTGTTGTTCTTTACAGAGAGGTAGTTCTACTGTATAAATAATCATCGGCTACTATAAGAGATATAACCATTATGCACAAATTTGTATTTTTCAAATTAAACAAACTTTCTCCTGTCCTTACAGCGGTGGAGAAATATATTGAGAGGGCTTGGCTTATTGGTGGTGAATCTTCCCAGCTGTTTAGCCAATTTAATCTACCAGACGGCTTCTTAGAGCTCAACTATTGTATTTGGAGATTCTGATTATATATCTGACACTGAAGACTAGAAATTTGATAAGACCAACGTTAACGATAACAGCGTTGTTACCGAAACGTCACACACTTTTTATTTATTTGGATTTGGTGTTATTAACTTTTTTTTCTTATCAGTACACTCATTTTTCCCTTCCTATTTTCACAACTGATAACATTACCAACTTTTAAAAAACATTTTCTGAAATTTTTTTTCTCATTCTGTACTTTTGTTTGAAGTAGGTAACATCACTGTTACGGAGATGTCATGTATAATTTATGCATTAGATTTGGTCTTGTGGTGACGGTGGTAGTCAATCTGAGGCCATGATAATCATGGTGGGTAGTAAGCGTCTGCTTTTACTGTAAGTGTACCGCATGTCTACATATGTGAAAAGCAGTTCGGATTTTTTCACTTACAAGTGTGTCAGAGCCCAGTTTGGTTACTTACATCTCATTGGTAGGACTTTTGCAAGAATCAGGAGCCACAGAAGCATTTTTTTTTTTTCAGATAAAATGATAAAGTAGAATTTGGATTATAGATTAGAAACACAAGATAATAAGATCACATCCAAATAAATAAATAGTCGGTAACCAGCGTTGTTATCATCAAGGTTTCAGTAATTTTGTCTGATGATGGTAACACCGCTGTTACCGAAACATCACAAACTATTTATTTGTATTTGGTATTATTACCTGATTTTGAGATAAAGTTCCCAATGCGAGTTTAATCTTAGGATGTGGGGTTGTCAAAAATCCATTTATATCACTCTCATTGCATCTACCCTCTTTGGTTTTGGTACAGTACAAGGTTACAACAACAAATCTTGGTCCTAATTGAGAGGTTGCAGTTTTTGTGAGAAATGAGGTGTTGTGGGCAGGTTCTGTTCAACCTGGCCATTCAGTACACGGCCAACGAGATGTACACAGAGGCCATCAACACCTACCAGCAAATTGTGAAAAACAGGAGTTTCACCCACACTGGTGAGTAGCATAACTTCCCTCTCTCTATATATTTCTGTCTATATTGAAGTGTATATTGTGGTCCCCCCCTGGCCACTATGTAAATATAGAGAATGTAAAACGACATTTAAAAATTATCCCGCATGAGTTTCTTTTCAATGAAAAATCAAAATTTATTTAAAGGAGAAATAATGATTATTTCTAACCAATTCATTCTTTCATACCTCATCCACATATTATTCACTGTTCCAATTATCATGAACTAGGTTGCTCTTGTTGAGCGGTACCTATTTATGTGATTTTGAACCATACCTCATCCTTAAGGTCAGAAATAATCGTTATTTCTCCTTTAAATAAATTTTGATTTTTAGTTGAAAAGAAACTCTTGCGGGATAATTTTTAAATGTCGTTTTACAATATCACAAGCCGCATTATATTATATTGTATAGAGAATGTAAATTAAGCAGTTATTATCTTGGTACCAGTGGATTACATGGTTGGCTAAACCTAACTTAATATTCACAACTTTCTCTCTCTTTATACTTGCTCTCTGAGAGATTATTTAAAACACCTTGATTTAGGGAAACATATAGTAGAACCTCCATGAGAGGACAATGGCAGTAAGGCTGGCTATGCACACCTTGTCCCATCCAGCCCATTTGATGTCAGTCCAACAGTCCTGTGTCTACTGTGGGTCCGGAGCACCTGGCGTCAAGTCAGCCTGTCTGTATTGCCTGCGGCTCCATCGAGCTATCGCTGGCCCACCGCTACTGGTCCCGTAGCACCGTTCGTCCTGTTATCTGAGAGGTGTTTTCCATCATCAGGAGGCCGCCGGAACTCCAGTCCTGGATCTTTCCAGTTGGTCTCGAGGACCACGCCATTACCATCTCTTCAGCGGCGAAGTACGCGATCTATGTATTCTTCATAGATCACGAAATGCGTGGTGTCGCTGGAGACCCGCTGGTGATTCTCCACCAAACTCTGCAGCGCTGGCAGAGGCGCCATATTCTTTGTACATAGTGTCATGTATATATATTTAGTAATATATTTTTAAAAATTATGCAGACTGTGCACTTTGCAACGTATTGACAAGATGTCAGTAAAATTATTTTAATTGTCAATTGTCTACTGTGGGTCCGATGACCTGTCATTAGCCCACAGGTACTGGTCCTGCCTCTGCATCAGGTCTTTGATCCAGGAGGGCCTTCACCATCATCCAGTGGCCTTCTGACCTGCAGGGCTGGGTCTTCTAGTGGGGCCTGGATGATGACGTCCTGGTATATGCTAAGACCCGAGTCTATATAAGTACTTTCCTTGGCATGGAACAGAGGAGAAGGCAAAAAGAACCCCTCCTTGTTTTGAGGAAGACTCTCAAGGTGGGGAAAGCTCCCTCGCTGAAGAAATTTATGTACATATTAAACACAAGGTAATAAGACCAAATCCAAATAAATAAATAGTGTGTGACGTTTCAGTAACAGTGTTGTTACCATCTTCAGACAAAAGTACTGATAATTTCATTCAGTCAGCTTCATTCAGTACTTTTTTTGTCTGAAGATGGTAACAACGCTGTTACCAAAACGTCGCACACTATTTTTTTTTTTTTTTTTAGATTTGGTCTTATTACCTTGTGTTTATAATCTATAATCCAAATTGTGCCTTATCATTAGATTTGGTCTTATTACCTTGTGTTTATAATCTATAATCCAAATTGTGCCTTATCATTAGATTTGGTCATATTAACTTGTGTTTATAATCTATAATCCAAATTGTGCCTTATCATATGAACATATTACTTGGAACAAGCTAAATCAACGTTTAGTTGATTCTTATTCCACTAGATGGCGCTCTACCATCTAAAATGTTCATGTGAGCGGTTAGAAAATGTCAATTTTGTGTTTTAAATACGTATTACTATTTGTATATATATTTTCCATCATTTTTTTTGTTAATTTTTTAAAATAACAATTCACTATATCTGATAAGGCACAATTTGAATTATAGATTATAAACACAAGGTAATAAGACCAAATCCAAATAAATAAATAGTGTGTGATGTTTTGGTAACAGCATTGTTACCAAAATGTCACACACTATTTATTTATTTGGATTTGGTCTTATTACCTTGTGTTTATAATTCACTATATCAGTCAAAAGAGTGGTTTAAATTGTCAATTGCCTCTCTGTGGAGATAAGAAAGAAGAAGAATTGTCTCTCTACTAAGAGCACTTAGAGCACACTACTGGCGATTCTCCACCAAACTCTGCAGCGCTGGCGCCATATTCATTGTACATAGTGTAATGCATATTATCTTTTTTTAAAATAGTCTGGTTCAAAATCACATTAATAGGTACCACTCAGCAAGAGCAACCTAGTTCATGATAATTGAAACAGTGAATAATATGTGAAGGTTATCCACATATTAAACAAATTTTAACGCGGGATTCAATCCCGGTTCATGACTCTCGGGAATCGAGTGTGTTACCCTCTCATTCACCGACTTTTATTTTTTTAAATAGTGCAGACTGTGCACTTTGAATGTATTGACAAGATGTCAATAAAATTATTTTAATTGTCAATTGTCTACAAAGAGCAGTTTTCATTACCAAAATAACCATTTTTATTAAATTAGTAACCCTCCCGAAAGGACACTTAGCTCTCTACAACTAGATACTTTACAGAGAGATTATCTATACTATGTGGTGTGTGTGTGGCAGGCCGACTGAAGGTAAACATGGGCAACATCTACTATGTCCAAGGCAACTACCTGAAAGCCATCAAACTCTACCGTATGGCTCTGGACCAAGTACCCAGTACCCATAAAGACATGAGGTATAGAACTTGGTACCTAGTGTTGTTTAAACTGTAGCTACATATAAAAGGTATTAAGACCAAATAAATGACGTGTGATGTTTCTGTAACAGCTTTGTTAACATGATTGTACAAAAAGTACTGAGTAAGGAAAAATATATATCACAGCATGTTCTTGTATAGTTAGTAATGTTATCAAGTTTTTTTTTTTTTGCTTATCCCTAGTACATGTGGTACAGGCCATGATAATCATGGTGGGTAGTTAGCGACTGCCTTTTTACTGTAAGTGCACCACATGTCTACACATGTGAAAAGCAGTTCAACTCTGCACTTACAAATATGCCAGAGCCCCGTTTGGTTACTTGCACTCGCTGGTGGGGTTGGACTTTTGCAAGAATCGGGGGCCATTGGAGCATTTATTTTTAAACAGAAAAAATTGCCCAATGCGGGAATCGAACCCGGGTCGTAGTGGTCAAAAACCAAACGGTTTAACCAGCCTTCCACCAACCCCCCGAGTAGCTACATATAAAAGGTATTAAGACCGAATAAATAGTATGTGACATTTCTGTAACAACTTTGTTACCATCATCATACAAAAATACTGAACAAGGAAAAAAATATCACAGCATGTTCTTAAATAGTTAGTAATTTATATTATATATATACATTGTAATGTATATATAAATCTATAATTAAAAAGGCATATATTGGATCAAAATAACATTTATTTTACCAATATTTCAGTTGGCAAAAATCACATTGTTATCAAGGTGTTATAATATATTTAATGTGTGTCAACAACAAACTCAGCACCTATCAGCCAACTGAAATATTGGTAAAAATAAATGTTATTTTGATCCAATATATGCCTTTTTAATAATAATAAAAAAAAGTTAGCAATGTTATCAAGTGTGTAAATAAGATAGCAGATAAGAATTTTTAATAACATGCCAAATGTGGAAGAGATGTCGGCCATCCAGCGGTTGGTCGTAAAACTCACTAATGACTTATGGAAGATCCCTGGGAAGGGTCCACATGATAATGTAGGAAATTTCCATTTTGTCTGATGTAATCTCTAACATTGTTACTTGGGCCTTGTCTGGATCTCTGGCTCACTCTATTTTAAAACTTTATTGTTATTATATCTTATGTAAGGTTACATGATCGCCAAGCTGGCATGTTGAATGTTCTATATATTTGGGCCTCTGGGACCAAAAATCTTTTGGTTGCAGTGGTACAGCCTACTCCACACTGACGAGCGCCAACAGCGCAAAACGCGTTTGTGGATGGCTTTTCTTTATTTATCAAGAAATTGGGTTGGCCAAATATCAGGGAACAAGCTAAATCAATGTTTAGTTGATTTCTGTTCCACCAGATGACGCTTTGCCTTCTGAAAAGCACATGTGCTCTTGGTCAGGATATGCCTTTTTTATTTTTAATATTTGGGACTGTAACACTTATATTATAATTATGGCACATGACAATCTCTCTAGTGTATATTGACCATAAAAGAGGCATCTCTCCCTTTCTTCTTCTTCTTCTTTCTTATCTCCACTCAATAACACTAAGGTATCAAGCTTGTAAAGCTTGAGATTTTTGATGGTGTCTGCCGGGGAAGAGTAGAACTCACCAATGGATGAGTCAATACAGTCAATAATATGTCTTGGGGTTGCAGGCTGACACTTAGTACATAGTGGGAAAACCTTGCAACCATTCTGGAAAGTCATTGTCCGTAGATGACCAGACTAGAAATCAAAGACTGTTGTTCTCTTGGGAGGACAGAACCGGTGCTTGTCCCTCCTGCTCTGTACCAGTCATGTGCAGCATCAGATTATCATTCCTGCAGGCATTGGGTTTTGATGGTACGGAGGAAGTCTCTTTCGTCTAGTTGGGTGGTAGATTCTCTTGCTTCAGGTAGGCCAAGAGCTCCAGCTTTTGCCAGAGAGTCTGCCAGCCTCTCCCTTTAAATATACAGAACGATAGCACTATTGAATCACCCTAGTAAAAAAAACTTTACAAGTGATGATAAAAATTGAACCACATTACCAGTTTTGAAAAATTCAGACAACAAACCAACAACCAGTATACCATTGTTTCAGGCTATGTCCCTCATCAGTACAGGGACGGCTTCAATTTCATAACATTCTACAAGAGGGGTTATGAATTATGGTACATGAATATCATTCTCCCACAACTTTATGTTATATATCTATATATATAAAAATGTATGTTTGTATGTATGTCCGGTATACAAATTCGCAGTAGTTCACTAATTCAAACCAAAATTTCCATACATAGGTAAAAAAATAAGGGGAAGACAATAGGTTATTTAAAAAATATATATAAATCAATTATTAAAACTATATATTTTTAGTCAGAAAATGATGATGACGATATTGCTGTAACATGTTTGATTATCAGATACAAAATTATATCGGGAAAAATTCCAAAAAGCAGAGACCACGGGTGAAACCAGTTCATTATTTTGTACGCAGGAACAAAATTCTAACAGAAAAACATTCATTCGAGCAGAAAACAAAAGCCAGATCATCTTTCTATAAAAATATCGCTTCTCAGACACAAAGTTTGGAGCGGGACGTTTCACAAAAGTGACATCCACGGTGCCAATTTATAATTGTAACGAATAGTATTTGAATAAAAACATTTAATCGGGTAAAAACCCGGGCGTTGCCCGGGTCATTCGGCTAGTATGTTATATAAAATATTATATCGACCGCTAGAGCTCGCACTTTTTTCTTTATATAACCCGTTGTTGTTGTTTCTCGTTGGCTGGCTCAAAAATTTTGTACATTATGTAAATAATCTTTTGTTTTCCTTATTCTACTCGCCTTAAGCCAGGCATTACTTTTATCAAATTATGTCTTTTTTATATATTCCTTTAACTCAATTAAATTACTGATCAAAACTATTTTTCATTATCATACTTTAAAGATTTCAACCACGACTACATTACCAATACCATTTAGTCCTAAAAAGAACCAGAAAATAATTCCATAGCATAATCTTTAATATAATTCCAAAATACAGCAGAAAATCTCTCAATATTTTTCTTTATAACATATATAACTATAAAATTTATATACAGTTAAACCTGTCTATAGCGCCCCCTCTAAATAGCGCCTTCCTCTCTATACCGCTCGATTTTAAACATTAAAATGTAAACATTTTACATTAGAAGTGACCTGTCTATAGCACCCTATTTTGGTGAGTCCCAAGAGGGGGCGCTATAGACAGGTTAAACTGTATATAAATATTTACAGCAGGAAGGTGAGGAAATATTGAAAGACACACAGGATGTGTTCCAGGATCAAGATCATGAAGAACATTGGGCTGGCTTTTGTCAAGCTGGGCCAGTTGACTGATGCTGTGACCTCCTTCGAGTACCAGATGTCTGAACGGCCGGACTTCAGGGCAGCACTCCACCTGGTGGTGTGTCACTATGCCCTGGGGGACCGGGAGAAGATGAAGAGAGGGTTTCTGAAGTTGCTGGATGTCTCAAGAGACCATCTGGATGATGAGGAGAAATACATGCTGCCCAATGTAAGTCCTGTGTGGCCTACATTCTTCTTCCCTTCCTCTAGTCTTGTGAACCTCTTGCTATGATAACATCACATGGAACCATGAGTTTATGTAATTGACATAGCCATGCTATTGTTATGGGGGTTGTGGGAGGAATGGTAGAGAGAAGCTCTGAGGTCCAGGAGAGGAACAACTGACTTAAAGATGGCATTGGAGAAATCTGCCTACTAAGGAAGGATTCCAAGGTGTTTCATAGTCTTCTCAGAGAGAGGACCTACAATAAACTTCTAGTTCCAAGTATATAGAAGGGCCAATTTAAAACTCAACACGGGAAATGTCCGAACATGATAGAGATGCTGGTCATCCATGACTTGGGATCGAGAATCCAGCATTGGGCACTTTTTTTCTGAAGAAAAAAATACACTCATGGACAAAAATGAAGGAAATTGTACCTTTTAGTATGTATATTAGGATTGAGACAACAACTCTGAAAGATATTACAGTGACTTTTATTGAAGACACACAAGATAACCAAGTGTAAACAAAAATGCCATTTCTCCTTTAAAAAAAAATAGATGACTGTAGATATAAAAGACTTTCCACTTCTTTAAGTTTTATACATTAGTGTATGCTTCAATGGCCCCCCAATTCATGCAAAAGTTCAGCACCACTGATGAGGGCAATTAACCAAACGGAGTTCTCTGTTATACTTGTAAGTGAAAAAAAAAAAAATCAAATTGCTTTCTACATATGTAGACATGAAAAAACAAAAAAATAAAAGATAAGTGGGTCAGGTGTTGATATTAAAAACTGTTGTAATCCAATTGATTACACACAGCGCTCAACGTTAATTATACTTTAATTAACTACAAGGTAAAGGGAATATATATAGATTAAATAGTAAACATGGAGAAAGAGAATAAGTCAGCGTGGCGACGCCGCCTTGCAGGGTTACATCAACAGGAAGTGACGTCAGCTCCAGTGTTACCGAAGCCAGCCGTCCGCTGTCACGGTCCAGCAAAAATTAAAAAAGGCATCTCCTGACCACGAGCACATGTGCTTTTTAGATGGCAGAGCGCCATCTAGTGGAGCAAAAGTTTAGTTTATTTTTGCTCCACTAGATAGCGCTCTGCCATCTAAAAAGCACATGTGCTTGTGGTCAGGAGATGCCTTTTTTATTTTTAATATGTAGACATGTGATGCAGCTACAGTAATGGCAGATTCTGTCTATTCTGATTATCATGGACTCTACCATGTGTACTTAGGATAAGCTATAAAAAAAAAGTGGTTTTAACCATAGGTAAAATAATTGGGACTTAAAACTATGGACTTTTAGACTTATGATGTTATAAACAGGTGCTTTTATAAATTATGTTGTTATAAAGATGTTCCACTGTTTACCTTGTCAAACTTGGCTACATTATTATTTTGCTAAGTTTTCGAGAATAACAGCCCTTCCACAGGTAAAAAAAAAAAAGAAAATGTATAAGAAGATGAATTGTTTATTCTTATAGTTACAAAAAATTTTCTCCTGTGGAAGGGCGGTAATGCTCGAAAAAAGCTCAGCAAAATAATAAAAACTTCATGTTTGTACTTCTTCTTCTTCTTCTTTCTTATCTCCACTCAATCACACTAAGGTATCAAGCTTGTAAAGCTTGAGATTTTTGATGGTGTCAGCCGGGGAAGAGTAGAGCTCATCAATGGATGAGTCAATACAGTCAATAATATGTCTTGGGGTTGCAGGCTGAGAATTGCACTTAGTACATAGTGGGAAAACCTTGCAACCATTCTGGAAAGTCATTGTCCGTAGATGACCAGACTTAAGTCTGGAAACACTACTCCATGTTAGGAGCGGCTGCACATGGCATCTGTTCCTCATGTCAGAGGCGGCCATTTCTTTTGGAGCCAAGTCGGCCTGCTACTGAGTAGTGCTCCCAGTCTTAATGACAAAAGCAGACGCATTCTACTACACCCAATCATGATGGTTGTCAAAATCATAAAAATTTCAAAATAAATCTTTCCCCTTATGATTTCATGCTTTTTATGAATATTCTCCAGACAATTATATAACCCAAGACCCATCTATATTTGTTATTTAATTAAAAAGACATATATTGGATCAAAAAAATCATTTTTTTACCAATATTTCATTTGGCTGAACGCCAACCTTTATCAAGGTATTATAACATATTTAATGTGTGTCAACAACATACTCAGCGCCACATATCGTCAACAGAATAAAATTTTTAAAAAATATTTTGTTATATAATAAATGGGGAGAAACAAATTTGATTTGTTATTGTTGAATGATGTCCACCTGGAGTAGATAACTGTTGTGGTCTCAGCAAGATGACCCTCAGTCTGCTCTCATCCTGGAGGCCATCAAGAACGACTCTCTGCGTAAGATAGAGAGGAAGAGGTTAGAACCTACTACTTGAACACTTGCACACAGAGGTGTTTGATGGCTGTGAGGATTCCAGGAAACATGAAGCTGATTGGTGTATCCTAACTGCGGCAAAGCTCATCTCTCCAGTACTGGCCAATACCTTTGCTGAAGGATATGAATGGTGAGTGTGACAGTCTCTAGAACTTACATTTGTCTCTCTCTGGGACTTGGTGGAGGAAAGGTATATATAGGGGGTTGGTGGAAGGATAGTCTAAATCTTTGGTTTTTGACCGCTACGACCCGGGTTCGATTCCCGCATTGGGCACTTTTTTCTGATAAAAAAAAAATGCTCCAATGACCCCCGATTCTTGCAAAAGTCCAACCCCACAGGTGAGTGCAAGTAACCAAACGGGGCTCTGGCACATTTGTAAGTGCAAAGTCAAACTGCTTTTCACATGTGTAGACATGTTGTGCATTTACAGTAAAAGCAGTCGCCTACTTCTACTCACCATGGTAATCATGGCCTGTACCACGTGTACTAGAGATAAGCAAAAAAAAGGTACATATTGTCGATTTTGAACAGCTAAAACCCAGGATTGAATCCCGCTTTGGGCACTTTTTTTTTTCCTAAAGAAATAACTGACCTTCCACATTTCACCCAAATGGATTAACACCACAACCTTTTGAGATAAAAGTCTGTTGTAGATTCTGAAAGTTCACATTTAAAATAATAAAAAATAAAGAAACTCATTGAGAATAAATCTTTTATAATCTTAATACAGTTAAACCTGTCTATAGCGCTCCCTCTTGGGATTCACCAAAATAGGGTGCTATAGACAGGTCACTTTTAATGTAAAATGTTTAATGTTTAAAATTGGGTGCTATAGAGAGTAGAGTGCTATTTAGAGGGGGTGCTATAGACAGGTTTAATTGTACCTCTCATACCTACGTCTTTTTAAAATTTGCATCATCATTATTATTATCTCTATATAGTACACATGTTGTATAGGGAATGATAATCATGGTGGGTAGTTAGCGATTTGCTTTTTTACTGCAGGTACACCACATGTCTATATATGTAGAAAGGAGTTTGAATTTTTACACTTACACTAATGTGTCATCACTCTTGTTTGGTTACTTGATGAGGCACAATTTGGATTGTAGATTATAAACACAAGGTAATAAGACCAAATCCAAATAAATAAATAGTGTGTGATGTTTCGGTAACAGCGTTGTTACCATCTTCAGACAAAAGTACTGAATGAGAGAATTTTACCACAGCATGCTTTTAAATAGTTCCTGTTTTCAAGTGTTACACACTTTGGCTGTGGTAAAATTCTCTCATTCAGTACTTTTGTCTGAAGATGGTAACAACGCTGTTACCCAAACTTCACACACTATTTATTTATTTGGATTTGGTCTTATTACCTTGCCTTGTTTGGTTACTTGTACTCACTGGTGGGGTTGGACTATTGGCAGAATCAAGGGGACATTGTAGCAATTTTTTATTTTTTCTTAATTTGAAAAAAAAAAAAAAAAAACACAAAGAAATAAGACCAAATCCAAATAAATAAATAGTGTGTGACCTTTCAGTAACAGTGTTGTTACCATCTTCAGACAAATATACTAAATGAGAAATTTTATCACAGCATGTTTTATCTTCTTCTTATCTGTTATCTTGTTTACACACTTGATAACAGTAACTATTTAAAAACAAGCTGTGGTAAAATTTCTCATTCAGTACTTTTGTCTGAAGATGGTAACAACGCTGTTACAAAAACGTCACACACTATTTATTTATTTGGATTTGGTCTTATTTCTTAGTGTTTATATTCTACTAGCCGAATGACCCGGGCAATGCCCGTGTTTTACCCGATTGAATGTTTTGTTTCAAATACTATTTGTTACAATTATAAATTGGCCCCTTAAATGTATGTATATATTAATTAATAACTATATCCTATGTGCTTTATCTGTCTATGTACTGTTGGCTTCTGTAGGCGTCTCTTACTGGGAAAAAGAAAGAGAGGATTCCATTTGGTTATTATCTAATATATGCATTTATTTAGGGAGCGACCCGCTCCAACACAATAGTTACAACAACCAAAGAGCGAGTGGGGGGGGGGCAAAGTCAAACACAAAGTGTCTCACGTAGTGGCGGTGCCATCGTAGCCACGTGATCGTAGCCAACCAATAGGAGAGCGCCATTCCAAAAAAAAAACAAACGTGACAGAGATGAAGAATTGAAGAATGATGCATGACGCTCGTAACTGTATATAGAATAATCCAAATTGAATACCTTATCAATTTGAAAAAAAAGTACCCAATGTGAGATTCAATACCAGGTTGTGGGTACCACTCCCTTCATTGAACTCCCCAAATTCTCCTTAAAACTACAACAATGTACTCAATATTAGATCAATATCCTCCCGGCAAAATTTCCATCTATATTTTAGCCATAGATTTGGTCCAGCCACTTTGCCAGCTAAACACCTCTTTGGCAGATTGTCAAGATTCCATTAGATCCCGTGTGGATCTCATGGAATAAAGTCCGCCCTAGACTGACGAGGGCCATTAGCCCGAAACCATGGTCTCTAGGTGGACACTTTTCAGTTTGGCAAAGCTGGTGTTGTGGCTTTGTCACCGACCCGAGGCAGCTAGTTTGCGGTGACGGCCAATAGATGGCGTCTAGTTTTGACGTCTATTTTGATGGGAGAGGCGATCTTTGTCTCTTTAGATCAATATCCTTCCGGCAAAATTTCCATCTATAATGTACTCAATGTAGACAGATGTGGTGTATGAGAGTTGTACAGTCAGCTCACCAACTCCGCAGGTGTGTTCAACAAATCAAGTCCTCAGCGTACTCCGAGCTGGCCAATGACCTGGAGATCAACAAAGCTGTCATGTTTCTGAGGAAGAGAGAATTCAACCAGGTCTATATATTTTAAATATTATTATAATACTGTATTGTAAACACAAGGTTATTTCAGAGTGTTGTATGTATAAATTATTTTAATATAGTATAAACACAAGAGAATAAGACCAAATCCAAATAAATAAATAGTGTGTGAAGTTTCAGTAATAACGTTGTTACTATCTTACACTTCTTTTGTCTGAAGATGGTAACAATGCTGTTACACTGAAATGCCACAAACTATTTATTTATTTGGATTTGGTCTTATTACCTTGTGTTTATAATCTACTAGACGGGTGACCCGGGCTTCGCCCCGGGATTGACCCATGTGCATATCTACCCAAGTGATATATATTTAGATAAGATTTTTTAAAATAATTGTTTGTTATTAGCATTATCTATTTGTTTGCATCAGCATAATTTAATCTAATCTTTGATAGAGGGCGCTGTTCGTGAGCTAAGTAGAATAATTTGAATATATAGTTTTAATAATTGATTTATATATATTTTTAACTAGCCTATCGTCTTCCCCGTATTTTTTTACCTATGTATGGAAATTTTGGTTTGAATTAGTGAACTACTGCGAATTTGTATACCGGACATACAAACAAACAAGCATTGATTTTTATATATATAGATAATCCAAATTGTGCCTTATCCTTGATAGTGTATTTATTCTTTATGTTATAGAGATGCTTTATCTTTTCTTATTCTTCAATGGTAAATATTCCTGACATTGCAACACAATTTTGGGTGTTATCCTCTTTGTTGTGGCTTGATTGTTCAATATATAAAATAAAGATGAATTGATTTTGTTTGAATTAGATTGTTTTTTAAGACTCTTAAAACAAGGTAATAAGACCAAATAAATAGTGTGTGACGTTTCGGTAACAGTGTTGTTATCATCTTTAGACAAAAGTACTGAACATTCAGTAAAAATTCAGTACTTTTATCTGAATAAGATTCAGTACTTTTGTCTGAAGATGGTAACAACGCTGTTACCAAAATGTCACACACTATTTATTTATTTGGATTTGGTCTTATTACCCTGTGTTTATAATCTATAATCCAAATTGTGCCTTATCTATTAAGAGACTTGATTCAGATTTAAGAATTTTATTGAAACCAAAAAAGATTTTTTTTTTTTTTTAAATTAGAGTTATTCATAAATTGAATTGACTCGAAGTAAAATAATGTACAG
This sequence comes from Cordylochernes scorpioides, assembly GCA_030710605.1. Lineage (NCBI taxonomy): Eukaryota > Metazoa > Arthropoda > Arachnida > Pseudoscorpiones > Chernetidae > Cordylochernes > Cordylochernes scorpioides. Next base: position 85,874,128 of record CP092873.1, on the reverse strand, counting down.
TGATACCTCGACATACGAGCGCCCCAACATACGAGTTTTTCGAGATATGAGCCAACGAGCAAGTGATTTTTTGCTTTTAGTTACGAGCGAAATTCGAGATACGAGTTCGGTTCAGTAGTGTTGAAGATATTAATCTGTGATTTTAAATGTTTCTTTTTGACCAGTACTTTTGTTTTGTTTTTGCTTTTCCTAAAATGTTTCTTTCTTCTTCTTCATTATTATTTGTTCTATATGCAAGGCTTTGTTTTTGAGACTTGAATAAACAAATTCAAGTTTATTATATTTTTGTGTGCTTTTAAAGTTAAAACACAACAGGTAGTAACACGCAGTCGCGCCATCACGATCAGTTAGCAGCGTGCTTCCGCTGTGATAAGTTGTGTTTTGTGTTCGCGTTTTGTGTTGCGTTTACATTTACAGTTTTAGTTCATTTATTTTTATAACCATGGATCGGAAGAAAGTTTGTAAAAAGTAAAGTGCTAAGAAAAAGATGATGAGTATTGAATTAAAACGTGAAATTATAGAAAAACATGAGCAAGGTGTTCGAGTTGTTGACTTGTCGAGGCAGTATGGCCGTAGTACGTCCATGATATGTTCTGTGCTTAAACGGAAGGAGTCGATAAAGAGTGTAACGCCGGCTAAGGGCCTTACAATAATTTCCAAGCTGCGAACCTCCCTTCATGAAAATATGGAGAAACTGCTGATGGTGTGGGTGACAGAAAAGCAGCTCCAAGGAGATACCTTGATGCAGACCATCATTTGTGAGAAGGCAAGAGCGATCTACGGAGATTTGCTGAAGCAAACCCCGCAGACTTCCATCGACGAGGCATCGGAAGAGTCATTTAAAGCCAGCCGGGGCTGGTTTGAGAATTTTGCCTAACTCATTTCCCGAACATTCTGAGAGGGAGGAAGAAACAAACCTCCTTGGACATGTTTTTTTCTAAACGGCCTACAGGTGAAAGCGAGAAAAATGTAGCGAAAAAGGCAAAGACCAGTGAGGATATCTAATTTATTTCTTTACATTCTATTTTTTGTTTTTGTGCAATAAATATTTGATATTTATAAATACGTTTTTATTATTTAAAACCACGTAACAAAAATAACTGGGGTGACATTTTGGAGGTTGGAATGGATTAATGGTAGTTCAATTGTTTTGTATGGGGAAATTTGCTTCGAGATACGAGTAATTCAAGATACGAGCAAGGTTGCGGAACTAATTAAACTCGTATGTCGAGGTACCACTGTAGTAAACATAATTTGGATTATTATCAAGAGAATTATTGCCACAGAAATATTAAATTTAGAGTTTTTTTAGGAGATTATTTTGTATAAATTAAGATTGAATTTAGAAATATATAAATAACAGTATCTGAACACAAGGTAATAAAGACCAAATCCAAATAAATAAATAGTGTGTGACGTTTCGGTAACAGCGTTGTTACCATCTTCAGACAAAAGTACTGAATGAGAAATTTTACCACAGCATGTTTTTAAATAGTTACTGTTATCAAGTGTGTAAACAAGATAGCAGATAAGAAGAAGGTATTTATCTGAGAAACACAGAATATTATTCTTAGAAATCTGTTTCTCAGATAAATATCTTCTTCTTATCTGTTATCTTGTTTACACACTTGATAACAGTAGCTATTTAAAAACATGCTGTGGTAAAATTTCTCATTCAGTACTTTTGTCTGAAGATGGTAACAACGCTGTTGCCAAAATGTCACACACTATTTATTTATTTGGATTTGGTCTTATTACCTTGTGTTTATAATCTATAATCCAAATTGTGCCTTATCAACAGTATTTGAAAGTTATTATAAGGTGTGACTGGGGACTAGTGATCCAGTAAATGGTATATTATCTTTGGTACTATATATGGGTTGGGTTGATGCTTCACTTTCAAGGAATTTGCTGTCTGTGGACAGGCCATAGAGACCTTGAAGCTGTTTGAGAGGAGGGAGACCAAAGTTGCCAGTACAGCTTCCACCAACCTCTCCTTCCTCTATCTCCTGGTGAGTTGACATCTTATTTACATATTGCCTCTGTATGCATTTTTAATTAAAGATCTAATTATGGAGACAGAGAGAGATTGAGATTGAAACTACTTTATTACAATGTACATATAAGATTATAGAAGGTTAAATTAAAATATACAAGTATCAGAGTCATCAATCAATTCTTAATTCTGTCACCGTTTGCTTTTGTGAATGGAATAAATACCCAAATTTGGCCATTTCTCATAAGCATCAATGGTTCAGTGGTAAAATGCTCGCCTGCCACGCGGGCAGCCCGGGTTCGATTCCCAGCCGATGCATTTTTTTTTTTTTTACAATTTTTAAAACTCATTTATATATTATACAAGAATGACATCCACGGCGCCAATTTATAATTGTAACGAATAGTATTTGAATAAAAGCATTTAATCGGGTAAAACCCGGGTGTTGCCCGGGCCATTCGGCTAGTACAGAATAAATATAAATATGTTACTTAGTTACATATTGTATTTGTATATATATATATATATGTAACGTTGGTACGATTACCTTTTTGAGATGGGTTGAGTTGTTGATTGATTGATTGTGGTGGGCGCAGTCGTATTTGCTGAGTTGGTAAGGTATTCATACAGGGGAAAAAATAACGAGGACACAGAGTTGAATTGAAATAGGCCAGCGATCAAGGGAGAAAGGGGTTGAAGCTAGTTTGCGGATTTGACTAATCTATGGCTGTTCACATTATTGAGGATTGGACTTATCTGATGGTTGAGAAGATGGGGGTTGGCTCCAAACTGCTCTCAACGGCGGCAAGCTCCTGACTAACTAAACTGAGTAGCGATTTAACACGAAAACTTCTCAGGGCTCTGATTGGTTGGTGGTCGAGTCGTGTAAGCTTTCCATTGGTTCCTAGCTAATCCTCCTGGACTCTGATTGGATCTTTGCTAATCCTTTGTTCTTATCTTGTTCTGACATGATCCTGGAAGGACTAGGTTCTTGAACCCAGTTTTATGAGTTCCTGGATAATAAAACCTGCTAATGATCGTTCCTCTTTGATGGCCTTTCTCTCTAAACCTTTCTCCCAGATTTCTAAGCCTTGTTTTTATTAAAATCTCTAGATTATACATTGCATACATATTGTGGTGGGATTACATCCAGTTATGTACAAATTATGACATATATATACCTTTTTAATTAAATATCTATTTATGGAGAGAGAGAGAGAGAGCTCTATTTTAAAAAATATATACAGTAAAACCCCGCTATAACGAACCCTGGATATAACGAACCTTCCCTTATAACGAACCCACGCCGATTCCCAATTCCATTCCATTGAAAATACCATCGTTATAACGAACTTTGCGATTTTTAGAATAACGAACTACCCCTATAACGAACCTATTTCGGGTCCCAAAATGATAAAATCTATTAAAAATACTATGCTTATAACGAACTTAGAATTGTAATTAAAAAAAAAAATAAAAAAACAAAATTTTGAGCATGTTTAACCCTTTAAGCGCCGAGGTAACGATCCATCGTTACCCTATAACGTCACCAGGAGCGCCGGGGTACCGATCTATCGTTACTTCCTTGTAGGGCCCCTCGTGGGGGAGGGGGTGGTGGCTGGCTATTTTTATCACCTCCCTTCTCACTTCTGGGCTTGTCTCTACACGTTAGCTGTGTTTTTATCTCCTTTGTCTTGCGATTTCCTTTTTTTATTTTTAATTTTTTTAAAATGGCTTCCGGTTCAGAATCCTCTGCATTTTCTGAGGACACTGAAGTTTATTCTTTGTCTTCTGAGTTTGAAGAAAGTGTTGAAGACACTTTTGAAGATGAATTTTCTGATGAAGAAGTGGATGAAAACCAGCCAAGTCCTTGGGTAAGAGTTTATACTCCATTTTCCACATCTAAAACGTTGACTTTTGGAGAAGTTTGTGGCCCACAGCACCTTCCCCCCCTCTATTATCCGGCCTATTGAATACTTTTTGTTATTCATAACAATTAATTTGATGAAGGAAATTGTGGCTTTTACCAATAAATGTGCCCAAACTTTATTGGCAAGCAATAGGGACAAATTGCCTCTATTTTCTAGGAAGCTGGCCTGGAAGGACACTACCTTGGATGAGATGATGGCCTTTATTGGAGTCATCTTCAATATGGGCAATGTGAAGAAGAACCAAATCAGGGACTATTGGAGCAAGAATGAACTTTTAGAGACGCCCTGGTTTGGTAAAGTTATGTCTAGAGGGAGATTTGAGTTGCTCTACAGCTGCTTTTCTCTGATTGATGACTCCAACCTGGTTCCAAGTTCTCATCCTGATTACAACCCAACTGCAAGATTTGAGAAGCTCATAGAGCATGTGAACAACAAGTTTATATATTATTATAAGCCTACTCAAAATCTTACAGTTGATGAGAGCTTGGTGTGCCTAAAAAAACGAACTCGTCTTAGACAATATATGCCCCAAAAGCACCATGGTCGATTTGGAGTCAAACTGTGGATGCTTTGTGAATCTAAAACTGGCTATTGTCTGAGAATGAAGCCATATAAAGGGAAATTATCTCCAATTATCAAGTCCCTTTCCTATGATGTTCCAATGAATCTGCTCCAGGAATCCAGTTTACTTGGAAAAGGTTATCATTTGATAACTGACAACTTTTTCACCAGCATCAACCTAGCCAAGGACTTACTGGACAGTCATACTTATCTGACTGGTACTATAAGAACTAATAGGAAGGGACTTCCTAAAACCTTAAAAAGTGCAAAATTAGGTGTTGATGAATCCCTTTATATGGTAAATAATAATCTACTGGCCCTGGCTTACAAAGAAAAGAAGAGCAAACCTCCAGTGAAGTTTCTCTCAACATTTTGTGATGCTTCTTCTGGCAAAAAGAAGGTGTCAGACCAAAGAGACTACCCACAGATGAAAATATGCTATGATAGCTACATGGGAGGGGTAGATCTCAATGATCAAATGTTGTATACATATATGGATGAAAGAAAAGGAAGAAAATTTTATAGAAAGGTGATCCTCAACATCTTCCACAGGGCTTTCCTAAACTCCTTCATCCTATATGAACAGCATACCAAAGACAACCCCAAGCTTTCTAGAAGGGCTTTTAACTATTCAGTAATAAATGAATTAGTTAAAAATCACTTGAAACCTCCAGTACTGCCTTCAACAAGCCAGGAAGTACTCGAAAAACTTCCAGAAAAGAGAGAGAGTAGATGTGTGGAGTGTACAAAAGAAGGCCTGAAGCGGAGGTCTAGAACCATATGTTCAAAGTGCAAGAGAGGCTTGCATCCAGTCTGTGCTTTTAAACACAAGTGTTAGCTTTGTAAATAGCCTTGTATATATCTAAAATTCCTTTTTATATTTGTAAAACCTTATTTTGAAAAATTCAAGTCGATTATTCAATTAATTATAATTAACCCCCAATTAAAAAATTAAATACTCACTCCAGTATAATAAAATCAGAGTGTTGTGTTGAGAGAGGAGTCTGGATTATATTACACTTTACAGAACACTTCTATCTATCATATTTATTTATTTATAACATTTTTTACTTAACAACTACTTGATCATCAGTTTAGGCTTAATTAGTGTGGTCCTGATAGTGATAGTTAGCATTCGGGCCCTAGAGCTTAAAGGGTTAAAGCTCGCGGATCGCGATTTCAAAACAATAAATTTAGCGGCATTGTTTGTTTGATTTTTGCACTTTATTTTTGCTGTATGTTGTATAAATTTTTACACATTATACTTTTTATTAATTAGAATATCTTTGCATCCATTAAATTTGAAATATAAAAAATGCAAATGGCTTCCAAAATGAAGAAAACAAAGGCATTTTAAAAACAAAAGCATTATTTCATTTAAAAAAAAAAGGCCATTTTCAGAACTTTTCAAAGTGAAACAACATAGGCAAAATGTTAAGAACATATTAAAATAAGAGAATATAACTTTTCTATTATAAAAGATAAAATATAAAGTTATTAAAAATTGTTACAAAGAGGAATCAACTTCAACTTTTGCCGCGATCGCGATCGTACGTTTTAGGGCTAAAAAAAAAAGTCCAAATAAACGGTCCCGTGATGAAACAAAAATTATTTTTATGCCATTAACTATGGTGATTTTAAAGTCAGCAATGTTTTGCATGGCAGGTTAAAAAAAAACGGAATCTAGACCTAGAAGAATATGGGGAAACATGAAATGGAAGAAAAACACTAACTTTATTTGAATGGTGCAATGCTTGGAAGAATGCTTTGAAACTACAAGGTATTAGAGCCATTTTTTCAAGTAAAAATTGTATTATATAATGTGATAATGATGTTTTAAAATCATTTCATATCTTTGAATATATATTTAATAAAACTTTGCCTAGGATTTGTCTTGATTTTTAACTTAGACATAGAGGTACATGTATGTTAATCATAAGAAGAACCTATTATCTAATGATTTCTATTATTATTCAGTATTAATATAAGGAAATTAGTCAATTAAGGGAATTAAAATAAAGTGACCACTATTAAGAGGCAGCCTCTTCTTGTGTGTATGGCTGTTTTTTAATTATACTGTCTAAAATTTTTGAAAAGTAAAAAAAAAATAGCCAAACCGTTGCTATAGTGAACCGTGGCTATAGTGAACCAAAAGCTCTGTCCCATTGGGGTTCACTATAGAGGGGTTTTACTGTATATCCTACATGTCGGTGTTTAGTTACCTAGCGTGATACTCCCCTCAAAGGGCTGATAAGTCTGAAAGCTTGAGGAATAAAAAGTTGTACATGAAACTTATCCCTGGATGTTCTTTATTGATTTAATTAAAACATATTTAATTTACATATTTACATCTTTAAATACAGTAGAACAACATCCATGAATGGAACCCCAGACACTTATTAACTGACTGCCAGCTGACCTAAATTAACTAATGGGAACTAAATCAACTTCCCATAACAAATATGTGGTCTACACTAAGGACATACACCAAAGATTCAACAAATTCTGCAGAATGTACTTAACTAAATAAGTGACTACTAATGTAATCAATTTGCATACTGATATGTAAATATGTATATATCTCTTTAAATTACTTTTTCTTTTTTTCATTCAAATGTATATATTTCACACGCAAATATCCTATTTGTGGATATAGCGTGTATTCTGCAATTGTTAAATAAATAAATAAATGAATGAACACTCCCACTAGAGAGGACACCTCTCTACAAAGAATTTACTAGGAAGCCTCAAGAACCAACATTTTTGGTCATTGAGTGACTACGTTGATGAGGGTCTACAGCCCAGAATACTTATGTGGTTGACTTTTCTTGATTTATCAATAAAGAATTTAAAAGATTAAGTAGACAACAGAAAAAGTTTTTTTTTTAATGAGGATCTTGATAAAGCACAATTTGATAAACTTACATAATTGACTGTATTGGCTCATCCATTGATGAACTCTACTCATCCCCTCTCCGCCTTTGCCGGTCCCAAGCCCGGATGAAAAAGGAGGAGGGGGAGCAGTAACAAGCTCACTAAAAAACCTGGGCTCAGCTGGCCCGGCTGATAGTACCCTGTAAGGGCTCCTAATCCAGGGATACAGGATGAGCAGCGTTTGTACTCCACGTTAGGAGCGGCTGCACATGGCATCTGTTCCTCATGTCAGAGGCGGCCATTTCTTTTGGAGCTAAGTCAGCCTGCCACTGAGTAGCGCTCCCAGTCTTAATGACAAAGGCAGACGTATTCTCCTTCACCCAGTCATGATAGTTGCCAAGTCTCAAGTTCTACAAGCTTGATACCCTAATATGATTGAGTGGAGATAAGAGAGAAGAGAGAAGAAGACACAATTTGATATATTTAGATTTAAAAAAAAATGCATAAGCTAACAGCACCAAATTCAAAAAGGTAAATCTATATGTAATGTATTTTAGTATTAGAATTATAAACAAATGGTATCAACACAAGGTAATGAGACCAAATATAAATAAATAAATGGTATGTGATGTTTTGGTGTTTTTAATATCATCAAACGAAGCTAGTGAAAGAGGAAATCTTTCACTTTGAATGATATCAGGAATCAGTGTTACATTTAGAGAATGATGGTAACTGTAGTATTCTGTGTTTAAAGATAGACAATATATCATCATCATAAAGCGCGTGAAGCGAAAAACATTGTATTCGAATATAAAGAAAATGGTAAAATAAAATAAATGTAACCTTTTAAATATATATAATTGAAATAAAATAATTTCATCTGGTGAGTAATGTTTAATTGATAAATTAAATAATAACTATACAACAGTAACAATGTTCCAAAGAGACAAAGTTCGCCTCTCCCATCAAAATAGACGTCAAAACTAGATGCCAAGCGGGTGTTGTGGCTTTGTTACCGACCCGAGATCGCTAGTTTGAGGTGACGGTCAATAGATGGCGTCTAGTTTTGACATCTATTTTGACGGGAGAGGCAACCTTTGTCTCTTTGGATCAATATCCTCCCGACAGGATTTCCATCTATAGTAACAATGTTATTACGGAAACATAATATTTATTTATATTTGGTCTTATTACCTTGTGTTTTCAATCTACAAACCGAATTGTACCTTATTGTGAAAATGATAACAATGCTGTTGTGTCAAAACATAAATTACTTATTTGGATTTTGTTGTGTTGTAATTACAACAACTCAAACTTGACTCTTTATTTAGCTCTTATTCTTCACGTTTGGCCAACAACAAATGTCCAATTTAAATACACATATATTTTTACATAATGAGGCTTTAAAGAATGGAAATAATCTTCATCTATTTTTTTTACACACACAACAGATTTGATCTTGTTACCTTGTAAAAACGAGTGTATGTATATATATTTTATATTAAAGTATTATTTTATTTAAAATTATATTTCATAGATCCAAATATTCTGTTTAAATCGACCGCCAGAGGTCACGCTTCCCCTATAAAAACTCGTTGTTGTTCTTTCCCGTTGGCCGGCTCAAAACTTTTGTACATTATGTAAATAATCTTTTGTTTTTCCTTATTCTACTCGCCTTAAGCCAGGCATTACTTTTATCAATTTTTTAAAATTTTTTTATATATATTCCATAAGTTCAATTGAAGCAATATCTGATCAAAACCATTTTTATTATTATTCTTTCAAGATTTTAACCACGACTACATCACCAATACCATTTAGTACTAAAAAGAACCAGCAAATAATTCCATAGCATAATCCTCAAGATGATCTAAATTCAAGCAGAAAATCTCATTTTTATATTATAACTAGCGGATGTGTACCCGGCTTCGCCTGGGTTTTATCCGAGTGAAAGTTTGCCTAACGAATATTATTGATAATAATATTCGGGAACACACAGAATATTATGATAATAATGATAATTATATTCGTTACGTCATATATTTATATAATATAGCGGATGTACCCGGCTTCGCCCAGGTTTTTCTCGAGGGAATGTTTGTAGTCTAGTAATAAGAAAATATACTACACCTAAAAACTATCAGAGAAAAGAGAAACCACGGAAGGTGAACAGAAAAATGCTTACAATGGATGTTATGTTTACGATATCAAGTTAAATAAAAACAAAGATAAAATTTGCATATGTTGGTCACTATAAATTTGTATATTTGTTAGACGAAATTAGAAACATGATAAAACAATATGAATATTTTTTAGATTGAGACTATTAGCTAGTATGTAAAAAAATTAACTCTGTTGAAATTTAATTTTGTATTTATATATAAATAAAATTAACTCTGTTGATTTTTTTTTGTATTTAATCGATAACAGCGAAGTTACGCATGTTAAAGTTAGGAAAAATATTTTGATGTTAAGCAAAACCTGCTCCATCTCGTTTTACATAAATGTTGAAAATTTGGTCGAAATTGATGCATTGTAACGAAAGTTTTTAGGAACACCACTTATGAAATTTCCATTTTATTAATATAGACATATATATAGAAGAAAGTTTGACAGTAATTTGCATTCAATTTGCACGCACTGAGTAATATGTAGGTATGTAACAGCAGCCTTGCATGTTCAAACACCAGCCAACATGATGTTGTCCACTGCACCTGCACACTACCTCTATCTGGGTAAGTTCCACGCTTGGGGGTTTTTCTCTCCGACTTTCAATGGCACAACTTGTTTGGATTCAACAGTTTCAACATGCATCATTTGATATAGTTTTGATAAGGCACACTTTGGATTATAGATTATAAACATAAGGTAATAAGACCAAATCTAAATAAATAAATTGTGTGTGACATTTCGGTAACAGCATTGTTACCATCTTCAGACAAAAGTACTGAATGAGAAATTTTACCACAGCATGTTTTTAAATAGTTCCTGTTATCAAGTGTGTAAATAAGATAGTAGATAAGAAGATAAAACAAGGTAATAAGACCAAATACAAATAAATAAATAGTGTGTGACGTTTCAGTAACAGTGTTGTTACCATCTTCAGACAAATATACTAAATGAGAAATTTTATCACAGAATGTTTTATCTTCTTCTTATCTGCTATCTTGTTTACACACTTGATAACAGTAACTATTTAAAACATGCTGTGGTAAAATTTCTTATTCAGTACTTTTGTCTGAAGATGGTAACAACACTGTTACCGAAACGTCACACACTATTTATTTATTTGGTCTTATTACCTTGTTTTATAATCTATAATCCAAATTGTGCCTTATCAATAGATAAGAAGATAGTTTTCTGAGAAACACAGAATATTATTCTTAGAATTAAAAGTGGAAAAAAGAAAATCCCCACTCATTTTTTTACATATATTTGTATTATTTATATGATATTTATAGATATGCTTTTAATTATATCTTCTTATCTGCTATCTTGTTTACACACTTGATAACAGTAACTATTTAAAACAGGCTGTGGTAAAATTTCTCATTCAGTACTTTTGTCTGAAGATGGTAACAACGCTGTTACCGAAACATCATACACTATTTATTTATTTGGATTTGGTCTTATTACCTTGTGTTTATATAGTTTTGTTATCTTTCATAACGGACAACAAAACACTAGGTGATGGTAACTGCTCTGTTGTACACTTAGTTAAAGTGGAACTTGGTTATATTGTTTTATAATTCGTATATTTTGATAAGGCACAATTTGGATTATAGATTATAAACACAAGGTAATAAGACCAAATCCAAATAAATATATAGTGTGTGACATTTCAATAACAGTGTTGTTACCATCTTCAGACAAAAGTACTGCGGTCCCCCCTGGACCCTTGGAATATTCGACCAAATTCTGGTTCGTTTCCAAGGTGACTAACGTGGCAACGGCACCCCTTTTCCAACCAAGATAGAGGACATTGCTGTGATGGAGATGTATGGAGACATCTGAGACTCTTCTTTGGACAGGATAACAACAACAAAAGTACTGAATGAGAAATTTTACCACAGCATGTTATCAAGTGTGTAAACAAGATAGCAGATAAGAAGATAGTTTTCTGAGAAGCACAGAATATTATTCTTAGAATTAAAAGTGGAAAAATATTTGCAGAGTATAAGATTAATAATAATAATAGATGTGAGAAAAAGAATTCACCTTTTTAATGCTGTGTTTTCTCAACTTCTTGAAATAAAGGAGAGCTTCAGATCCTGAACTCTTTAAAATAGAATCTTCAAGTGATGGCATCAAAATTGATATTTACTTTGGAATTCTTCAGCTCATAGGAATAATAATAATGATGTTTTAAAAGAAAATAACACCTAATACAAATAATTTATTAGTGTGTGACGTTTCGGCAACAACATTGTCACCATCATCAGACAAAAGAATAAATGAGAAAAAATATCACAGCGCAAGTTCTTAAATAGTACTGTTATCAAGTGTTTAAACAAGATAACAGATAAGGAAAAATGTTTTTTTAAGACAATTTGAAATATTCTTCTAGAATTAAAAGTAGATTTTAAAAAAATATATAATTAAAGGCATATCTGTAAATATCATTTATATTTCCTCTTTCTTCCATTCTATTAATTGAAGCACATGTTTTTTGGATGAAAAAGGCTTCTTTGAATTGTCTTTTGTATTAATTTTTTTCATAATCTAGTGTTCTTGGGTTTTCTAAATTGAAATTATTGTGTCCTGTGTCCCTTCTGTGTTCTACAAGAGCAGAATTTTCAATTTTATCCCACTTCAGAGCATATTTATGGTTTTCTATCCTTTCTTTCAATGTTCTGGATGTCTGTCCCACATAGCTTTGGCCACAATTCTCACAGTGAATGGTGCTTTATCATAATGATGTTTTGTCATGATGACACAGCAAGGAGAGTTGGCGCTGGCCAGTAAATACGCCGACGCGGCCCTGGTGGCAGATCACTACAATGCTGGAGGTATAAAGTTGTTGTACTTGGACCAGACAGCAACTAACTGTTGGCGCAGCGCTGGTAAACAAGGGTAACTGCTGCTTCCACCAGGGGGAGCTGGAGAAAGCCCTGCAGCATTATCAGGAGGCCCTGGCAAATGAGGCCAGCTGCATTGAGGCCCTCTACAATCTCGGCAAGTTTACCTCTTTTTACCTTCTTTTTGTGTTTTTTAACTTATCACACACACATGGGGTGCACTTACAGTAAAAGCAGTCGCCTACTTCTACCCACCATGATTATCATGGCCTGTACCACGTGTACTAGGGAAAAGCAAAAAAAACCCACGAAGCCGTTATTAAGACTCCAGTCTTACCAGTCTTATACAGATTCTCCTCTCTCATTGCAAGCTTACAACGATATCCTCATAATGATCA
>CP092873.1:85829152-85861250 GCA_030710605.1 Cordylochernes scorpioides | reverse complement strand
GATTCTGATACATTTTTAACTTAAAGAATATTTTTATAGATGGTGCTAATAGACAGTGAATTTATTCAAAATCATAATTTAGCTCTGATGTCAAACTTCACTTTGAGAAAAGGCCAAAGATGCAAAATCTGTTTAATTTTTAAAAGGCTGCACATAGCGAAAGCATTGATCAGGGCGGCACAGCAAATACAATTACTGGCCACTTGCTTTAAAAGCCATTTCGAAAGCTCAAGGAATTGAGTAGGCTGGCATTATGGCTGTAACATCTGGCCATTGGTTTTAGAGGCCGCATGTTCTGATGGTTCAGAATATTGATCAAGGCAGCACCCTGGCTCTAATAAGTCTACTGATTTTAAAATTGCGAAAAGCTAAATCAATTTATGATTTAAAACTACAAGATTTGGACTTTCAGTGTTAGAGAACAGACCTGCGGATCAAGTAATTGATCATGATGTCACAACATTTGATAGTTGTGGTCTGTGATTTCAAAGCCCTCACCATGCAATGACTCAGGGTATTGATCTGGACAGCACCATTACTGCAAGATCTGTAGAAATATCGTTGGGCTCAACTTTATATAGGCCCAATCAGAATTCTTAGTGATATTCAATAAAATAACCAATGAATGTATGCTATTTGGGCGAAATCGCATTTATACATAATCAAAATCTACCAATTGTATAAAAATGATATCTCTATTTAATATACAGGTAAACATTTTTAAATCTTTCAAACACATTTTTGTCTTTAGAATTTATATGGGTCATAATTAATTTCTAGAACCATGAGGATATAAATATCAAGAAAAATAAAATATATAAAAGAAGCTTTATATAATAAAATAATAGGCACAGAGAAAACAATTCTCACTTTAAATTCGTAATGATTAAATAGCTCAAATTACTAATGGCTAGATTAAGACGCAATTTGAAAAATATCAATAAAAATCGTCTGGGGTACAATCACTATGGCAACAGATGTAAATAAACTTTTGGATAACTGACTGCTGTTACCTCTCTATATAGGTATTTTTTTGGAATATATTTAATAATACATATTTTAAAGAGGCGATATATTATATATACACCAATAAATCAAATTTTGAAGGCTACTTTATCAATAGAGTTTGAATAATTAATATTTAAATTTACATAACTTCATTACAGTTGCGTAATTAAAAAAAGCAATTCTAAAATTGGCAAGTAAACGAAAGCGGATAATATTACATGTAATATAAGAAATGAATTTGTTATCTCTTAAAATTATAAATAAAAAATATAATGATTTTTTCTCTTTTTTTTTGGTATTAAAAAAAAAAAAGCCGAAATATTAAAAAGAAAAAAAAAAATTGATAAATATGACAAATATTGAAAGTGTGATGAATATTAATGAGTATATTCTTGTACAAATTTTATTTGACAGGTTGTACAAATTTAAATTATAATAATAATCCAAATTGTACCTTATCATTTGGATGTGGTCTTGTTACCTTATGTTTCTAATCTATATTCCAAATTGTACCTTATCATTTGGATGTGGTCTTGTTACCTTATGTTTCTAATCTATATTCCAAATTGTACCTTATCATTTGGATGTGGTAAGGCACAATTTGGATTATAGATTATAAACACAAGGTAATAAGACCAAATCCAAATAAATAAATAGTGTGTGACGTTTCGGTAAACAGACAAAAAGATGGTAACAACGCTGTTATCGAAATGTCACACACTATTTATTTATTTGGATTTGGTCTTATTACCTTGTGTTTATTTGGATGTGGTGTCTTGTTACCTTATGTTTCTAATCTATAATCCAAATTGTGCCTTATCATTTGGATTTGAAGAGTTAGCTTTTTTGAATTTTAGATGTTGATTGTAAACACAAGGTAATAAGACCAAATCCAAATAAATAAATGGTGTGTGACGTTTCGGTAAAACAGCGTTGTTACCATCTTCAGACAAAAGTTCTGAATGGTGTGTGTGGTTATAATCTATAATCCAAATTGTGCCTTATCACTTGAATTTTAGATGTTTATTATTTTTTTACTTGTTGCCTTGTCACATCAGCAGCAGCAGAGCCAAGCTGTGTGATACCAGGACATGGCTAAGACAGCGGTGGCCCTGCAGAACCTACAAATGTTGTCGGAGGAAGATGACATCTACTCTGGCTACAACAACTTCCATCCCAACCTGGCCATTGAGGTATTGTTCCACCTGTCTTCTTAACTCTTTGTGTGGATGTAAAGATGTCTTCACTTCTTTATTGTTGTCATGGAGGTGGATTCTCTCCTTCATTGTTGCCACAGTTATACCCTACTTTTTCATCATATGATTTATTTCTTATTTTAAACGTTGTTCGAACACAAAAAGTGTCATCTCTCTCTCACAATCCCCTAGCTAACAGATAAGGATTGCAGGATCTCCACCAGGACGTGGGGTTCCAACAAGCCATCAAGACTAGCTATGGCCGTCCACCTTTGGTAGGTCTATCTCAACACTCTGTCAGCGGGTTGTTGATGGCTGTTCCTGCAGGTACCTGGCACTACTGGACAGGGTCCATCTACCTCCAGACTGACCACTGGGGTAGGTACTTGGTCTCCCCTACTTCTGTCTTAGATCTTATTTGGTGAACTGTGGGCTGGTAATATTGAACTCTCTTTCTTTTTTACATTCCTCCTTTTGTATATTCAGCTTAATGAAGTTTATTCAATATTTTTTTATATTGTTGCATTGTTAGTCTGTCTCAGATCTTATTTAGTGGGCTGTGGGCTTGTAATATTGAACTGTCTTTCTTTTTTACATTCCTCCTTTTGTACATTCAGCTTAATGAAGTTTATTCAATTTCTTTTTATATTGTTGCATTGTTAGTCTGTCTCAGATCTTATTTGGTGGGCTGTGGGCTGGTAATATTGAACTGTTTTTCTTTCTTTACATTCCTCCTTTTGTACATTCAGCTTAATGAAGTTTATTCAATTTCTTTTTATATTGTTGCATTGTTAGTCTGTCTCAGATCTTATTTGGTGGGCTGTGGGCTTGTAATATTGAACTGTCTTTCTTTTTTACATTCCTTATTTTGTACATTCAGCTTAATGAAGTTTATTCAATATTTTTTTATATTGTTGCATTGTTAGTCTGTCTCAGATCTTATTTGGTGGGCTGTGGGCTTGTAATATTGAACTGTCTTTTTTCTTCCTTTTACATTCCTCCTTTTGTACATTCAGCTTAATAAAGTTTATTCAATGTTTTTTTATATTGTTGCATTGTTAGTCTGTCTCAGATCTTATTTAGTGGGCTGTGGGCTGGTAATATTGAACTGTCTTTTTTTTCTTTTACATTCCTCCTTTTGTTCATTCAGCTTAATGAAGTTTATTCAATCTTTTTTATTTTGTTGCATTGTTAGTCTGTCTCAGATCTTATTTGGTGAGCTGTGGGCTGGTAATATTAAACTTTTTTCTTCCTTTTACATTCCTTATTTTGTACATTCAGCTTAATGTACTTTATTCAATATTTTTTTTTTATATTGTTGTGATGTTGTTTGACAAAGAATAACTTCCATGGGTACAAAGGATCTTCAGGATTTTATTTAAGCCAACTGCAGCACAGTGAAAGAAAACAGGAGCAAAACAGGAGATAGAAGTTGGTAAAACCTTCTAGAATCTTCCAGGAAGTACACTGGCTCTGGCGGTAAACAGCAGTCTGACTTCTTGAGATAGCAGCTCGCACTTGCTTCGAGCACACCATGTAGCTTTGTTCTTCTTCTCTCTTTCTTCTTCTTCTTCCGCATGAGCTCCTCATTCCTATATATCCCGGAGTAGATCTTTCCAGAACGCTCAAGGTTAGTCAGCCAATCAGAAAGTAGCCAGCACCAAGCCTTGCGTAATCACTTTAAATTGGCAATCAGTTGTTCTCCGATTTTTCTACATTGTTATAGAACGTTCTAAAACATTATCTTCTGGAATGTGCTTTTTTTTTTCTACTTAACAATTATAATGTGAGTACTGAGGAGAGAGTCAAGAGAACAGGCTTATTATTTTTTTTGACTGTTTAAAATATTTATTCAATTCAACCATCACACATAACTAACATTTATTCAATAACAACAACACTAAGCAATACAAAACAATGCAATATATACTGTTCGTGTCATTATGTGACTTATACATGACTCACACTGCTTGGCAGCAGGTAGCTGCTTTTCCTACATTAATGCTTCTTTTTGAATAAATGATCAAAAACTACTTTTATTTAGCTTCCTGTGATAATAGAAAAAACAAGGTTGTCCCAAAGGTTCGTAAACACTTGCAAAAAATGAAATACCAATTATATTCATCATAATATTATTCCCCGTTATGTATATCTTTGTATTATGTATAAAGTAATTGTATTTTGTATTATAAACACAAGACCAAATCCAAATAAATAAATGGTGTGTGACGTTATTTGTGCCTTATCAATTGTGCCTTATGTATTTTGTATTATTATTATGTATTCGCCATAATAATATTATTCGGCAAGTAATAAGAAAAACATAAACTTTTGGGACAACCTTATATATTCTGTAGAATCTCCATGAGAGGACACTCATGCTAGAGGACACCTCTATACAAAGGATAGTTTTCATTTACAAAAATGACCATTTTCACTATTTCGTAGATCTCCGGTAAGAATACACTTCTCCTTAAAGGACACTTTGGCTCTGAAATTAGGTGTTGCCTTTACAGGGAGGTTCTACTGTAGCTGCTCTCCAGTAAGAGGACACTTCTCTCTAAAGGACACTTTGGCTCTGTAACTAGGTTTTGTCCTTTGCAGAGAGGTAGTTCCACTGTAGCAGCTCTCCAGTAAGAGGACACTTTAGCTCTGTAATTCCTTTACAAGAAGGTTCTATACTGTATTAAAAGAGAGGGTTTGATGCGTTCTTCAAACCCTCACATTTATTCTGTCTATCATCACAGGAAGGTTTGCAGAAGTAGATTTTGTCCCATGCTTACCCCTCTGTACCTGGCCTGTGGTGCAGTGGACATTGTTGGGAGGTACAGTAAACCCTCTACATGATCGTATCTTGTTCTGGTAGACTTGATGCTGTAACCAGGAGGGATACTCCCTCTTTAAAAATCCTGAGTTCAACTGACCCGGTACTTCAGGAATACAGAGGAGTTGCATCTGTACTCATGTTTAGAGTTGGCAGCAAAGGCTTCTATGTTAGGAACGGCCTCAAATTACAGGCAAAGTCAGACTTTCACCAAAGTGTGCCTGGATCATGGTGCCATGATCAACGAAAGCTGCACCCCTTATACCCCATTCCATGAGATCATGAACTCATGGAATTTGTGTAATCTTTACACAAGGGGATAAGAAACAACAACAGATTTTGAGAGGATTTATTTGAAAACAAGTAATGTAGCAGAAAAAACATTTGGAATATTAATATTTGCTTAGAGATGGCATTTTAAAATTTGATTTGTTACACACCCAGTTCATCTCGCCTGTATTCCCCATTAAGTATCTGGTTGTGTCCAGTACGGTGGAGGAGGTCAGACCACTTCAGACAACTCTAGAGTCCAGGCTAGACCAATGACTGCAGTCCGGGGTGCCGGCTACTCTTCTCTGGGAACTCGAGGTGAGTGGTGCTCTGCCTGGGAACTCTCATCTATAAATTCCTATTCAATAAACTCTTTAGAACAGGGGAGGCTATCTGGGGAAACAGTACATTGTCTGGTAGTGTGACATGGAGAACAGTAGGTTCGGTTATAGGCTTATTGATAGAAATATAAACAATACAAATGAAAACACCAAAACTCGAATGTTTCTCTTCACAAATAAATCAAACTTCTACTGTCCTTACTGCGATAAAAAAATATTGGGAGGGCTTGGCTCATCAATGGTGAACCCTCCCAGCAGTTTCGGCAATTTAATCTACCAGGCTGCTTCTTCAAATCTCTAATACTGTATTGGATGATTTCTGCTTTTATATGCTACACTGAAGGGTGGAATCTCAGAAATGGTATTCAATCAAACTATGGACATAAGCTTATAGGACAGTAGAATTACATTCAAATATTTGCTTCGAGCAATGCTCTTCCGCAAACAATAACAGTAGTAAGGTCAGTAGAAGTTTGTATTGTATATAAAATAAACATTTGTGGTTATATCCTTGGAGCAATATTGCTTTATAAACACAAAGTAATAAGACCAAATCCAAATAAATAAATAGTGTGTGACATTTCGGTAACAGCGTTGTTACCATCTTCAGACAAAAGTAATGTAGATCCAGTACTTTTGTCTGAAGATAGTAACAACGCTGTTAACAAAATGTCACACCCTATTTATTTATTTGGATTTGGTCTTATTACCTTGTGTTTATAATCCAAATTGTGCCTTATCAGTACAATAACAAAAGTAATGATAAGGCACAATTTGGATTATAGATTATTAACACAAGGTAATAAGACCAAATATAAATAAATACTGTGTGATGTTTCATTAACAATGCTGTTACAGAAATGTCACACACTATTTCTTTATTTAGATTTGGTTCTTTTACCTTGTAGTTAATAATAAAAGTAATTTTTTCCTATTAGCAGTTGTCCATAATTAACGAAGGTTTATAATTGAACCTTATTCTTACTCCTCTATAACTGTAACTCAAGCAAGAAGTTGAATATTCTTTGAGTGTGAAAGCTTGCAAGGAACTTACCCTCTATTATAAATTTGTTTATTCTTTTCTTTGTCGTCTGTTTTCACAAGTTGAATCTGGTTAGAAAATGTATAAAAATTATCTTTTGTTGCCTTAAATATGAGATAATTAACTCGTTTCTATATATATCTAAAAATGTTTAATGTTTAATAATTTTATAAATCTGAGAGTTGTCTTCAAAAACGATCCAACAGTAATGTTATGTTTGCTAACATCATAATTCTAAAGTTCCCCCAAGTTTTAAAGTCCCCACATTCATTTTGACAATGGTTATAATACCAACATAGATACAAATATAACAAAATAAAATATTATGAAAAAGGCATCTTCTTATTGTGCAACTGAAAGTTGCTGATGGCTTGCACCATCTATTGGAATAAATATCAACTATTCTCGTTGATTTTTTAATTGTTCCAGAATTGGCCAAATACCCATTCTTGATTAATCAAGAAAAGCTAACCACGGACGCGTTTCGGGCTGTTGACCCTCATCAGCGTAGTGCAAGCTGTACCTCAACGACCAAAAAACTGGTTATTCAGGCATCCTGAAAAATCATAAAACGGGTAGTTAAGGCCAGAATTGCGTGAGACCGTGACACAATGTGAAAAAAATAGCACAAATGTGATATTGTATTGGGATAAGGTGTATAAATTAAGAAAAAGGCATCTCCTTATCGTGCAACTGAAAAATAAAATATATTTGAAAAAAATAGTACAAAAGTTAAGTTGTACTGGGATTGGTATAAATAGGCATATTCAGGTTGATATTGTAGAGTAGAATAAATTAAATAGAATTCGATGTTGAGATTAAATATAGTTTATTTAAAGTAAGGTTACAAAGAAGATAATAACGGGAGCTAGCGCAGTATGTTTACAAAAGTTTTAATTATTCCAGGCTCGCGGCGCGCGAGCCGTTCGTTCTGAGCGCACGCTACCTGTTCCCGGGCCTCCCCCCGCGCATCCTTTCCAAATGGCGATGCATTCATATTTCACAATATAAATTAAGAGAAAGGCATCTCTGGATCGTGAAACTAAAGCTGCCAATCACTTGCACCATTTGTCAGAATAAATATCAACTAATTGTTGATTTTTTAAAAATTATTTCAGAATTGGCCAAATACACTTTCTTAATTAATCAAGAAAAGTTAACCACATACAAATTTCAGGCTGTTGGCCCTCGTCAACATGGTGCTCAATGACCCAAAAAAAAAAAATTGGTCCTTGGGGCATCCTGAAAAAATCATGTGTTGCATTGCCTCTGTGTGAGTTGCTCATTACCAGGCCACTACATTCTCTTAGAATTTATTAGAACACTAACTTCTACAATATGGACTGACTGACTGCTAACAACTTGTAGCGCTATTTATATATAAAGTCAGAAATGAGTATGCAAAGAGGATATTTGCATTTCTGCAAATATCCCAAGTATGCAAATATATATACAACATCATGAAACTGGTATTTAGGCCGGAAATGTGTGAGAATGCCAAACTATGCACTTTGGCCAATTTTGGAATAATTAAAAAAATCAACGATTAATTGATATATTTATTCCAACAGATAGTGCAAGCCATCAGGAACTTTTAGTTCCACGAACAGGATATGCCTTTTTTTCTTGAATTATAGGCTGTTGAATTAAAGAGGTTATACTTTATATGTATCCTGATAATGAACTGACTGTGCTAACTGGTAGAAAGCTTTTTTTTTCCTCTCTTTGTCCACATCTTGCCCTGTCTTCTACCAGGTGGCAACCGCACCGCCATGTTTGATCCTCACCAAAATCGACCAATAGCCTCTCCTTTGACAGCATCAAGGGATGAATCTAGGTAAGTCTTATTTTTTTGTAAGCCAGCCTACCTGTAAGCAATACATTGTCATACGTTACATATAAGTCAATTATAAATACATATAAGTCAATTATATACACACCTTCTACACTCATAGACAAAACATAAGGAAGTTGTACCCTTTAGTATGTATATTGGGATTCAGACAATAACTCTGAAAGATATTACAGTGACCTTTATTGAAGACATACGAGATAACTACACTCATGGACAAAACTTAAGGAAGTTGTACCCTTTAGTATGTATATTGGGATTCAGACAATAACTCTGAAAGATATTACAGTGACCTTTATTGAAGACATACGAGATAACTACACTCATGGACAAAACTTAAGGAAGTTGTACCCTTTAGTATGTATATTGGGATTCAGACAATAACTCTGAAAGATATTACAGTGACCTTTATTGAAGACATACGAGATAACTACACTCATGGACAAAACTTAAGGAAGTTGTACCCTTTAGTATGTATATTGAGATTCAGACAATAACTCTGAAAGATATTACAGTGACCTTTATTGAAGACATACGAGATAACTACACTCATGGACAAAACTTAAGGAAGTTGTACCCTTTAGTATGTATATTGGGATTCAGACAATAACTCTGAAAGATATTACAGTGACCTTTATTGAAGACATACGAGATAACTACACTCATGGACAAAACTTAAAGAAGTTGTACCCTTTAGTATGTATATTGGGATTCAGACAATAACTCTGAAAGATATTACAGTGACCTTTATTGAAGACATACGAGATAACTACACTCATGGACAAAACTTAAGGAAGTTGTACCCTTTAGTATGTATATTGGGATTCAGACAATAACTCTGAAAGATATTACAGTGACCTTTATTGAAGACATACGAGATAACTACACTCATGGACAAAACTTAAGGAAGTTGTACCCTTTAGTATGTATATTGGGATTCAGACAATAACTCTGAAAGATATTACAGTGACCTTTATTGAAGACATACGAGATAACTACACTCATGGACAAAACTTAAGGAAGTTGTACCCTTTAGTATGTATATTGAGATTCAGACAATAACTCTGAAAGATATTACAGTGACCTTTATTGAAGACATACGAGATAACTACACTCATGGACAAAACTTAAGGAAGTTGTACCCTTTAGTATGTATATTGGGATTCAGACAATAACTCTGAAAGATATTACAGTGACCTTTATTGAAGACATACGAGATAACTACACTCATGGACAAAACTTAAAGAAGTTGTACCCTTTAGTATGTATATTGGGATTCAGACAATAACTCTGAAAGATATTACAGTGACCTTTATTGAAGACATACGAGATAACTACACTCATGGACAAAACTTAAGGAAGTTGTACCCTTTAGTATGTATATTGGGATTCAGACAATAACTCTGAAAGATATTACAGTGACCTTTATTGAAGACATACGAGATAACTACACTCATGGACAAAACTTAAGGAAGTTGTACCCTTTAGTATGTATATTGGGATTCAGAAATAACTCTGAACGATATTACAGTGACTTTTATTGAAGACACACGAGATAACTACATTCATGACAATACTTAAGGAAGTTGTACCTTTTAGCATGGATATCGGGATTCAGACAATAACTCTGAAAGATATTACAGTGACTTTTATTGAAGACACACGAGATAACTACATTCATGACAATACTTAAGGAAGTTGTACCTTTTAGCATATATATCGGGATTCAGACAATAACTCTGAAATATATTAGTGACTTTTATTGAAGACACACAAGATAACTACACTCATGGACAAAACTTAAGGAAGTTGTACCTTTTAGCATGTATATTGGGATTAAGACAATAACTCTGAAAGATATTACAGTGACCTTTATTGAAGACACACAAGATAACTACACTCATGGACAAAACTTAAGGAAGTTGTACCTTTTAGCATGTATAACGGGATTCAGACAATAACTCTGAAAGATATTAGAGTGACCTTTATTGAAGACACATGAGATAACTACACTCATGGACAAAACTTAAGGAAGTTGTACCTTTTAGCATGTATAACGGGATTCAGACAATAACTCTGAAAGATATTACAGTGACCTTTATTGAAGACACACGAGGTAACTACACTCATGGAGAAAACTTAAGGAAGTTGTACCTTTTAACATGTATATCAGGATTCAGACAATAACTCTTGAAAGATATTACTGTGGCCTTTATTGAAGACACACAAGATAACCAAGTCTAAACAAAATTGTCTCCTTGAAAAATAGAAGCTGAAAGTAGTTTGAGATCCTCGCAACTCTATATTTATGTGCATAATTTCCTAAAATATAAGTAAAGCATCAAGATACACTCATGGACAAAACTTAAGAAAGTGGAAAGTCTCTGATGTCGCCAGTCATCTATTTTTTTTGAAGGAGACAGAGACTGTTCACACTTGGTTATCTCGTGTGTCTTCAATAAAGGTCACTGTAATATCTTTCAGAGTTATTGTCTGAATCCCGATATATATGCTAAAAGGTACAGCTTCCTTAAGTTGTGTCTATGAGTGTAGTTATCTCGTGTGTCTTCAATAAAGGTCACTGTAATATCTGTCAGAGTTATTGTCTGAATCCCGATATATATGCTAAAAGGTACAGCTTCCTTAAGTTGTGTCTATGAGTGTAGTTATCTCGTGTGTCTTCAATAAAGGTCACTGTAATATCTTTCAGAGTTATTGTCCCGATATACATTGAAAGTAGGATTCTGTCCTAAAATCTGAGCACAATCTTTCCTTCATGTATAAGCTGGTATGACATGTTGAGTTGACCACAAGGTTTGTATATTCCAATGTTCCAACATTTTTATATTTTTATTTATTTGTTTGATAAAGCACAATTTGGATTGTAGATTATAAACACAAGGTAATAAGACCAAATAAATAAATAGTGTGTGATGTTTCAGTAACAGCGTTTTTACCATCTTCAGACAAAAGTACTGAATGTTTTGTCTAAAGATGGTAACAATGCTGTTACAGAAACATCACACTATTTATTTATTTATTTGAATTTGGTCTTATTACCTTGTTTAAAATTAGATATAGAAGATTCTTCTTTTTGTAAAATAAGTAGCGAATTTACCAAATGAAAGAAGACAAGTTTCTTTAATTATTCGACGACGCAAACTTTCGGGCAAAAACCTTTCGACAGGCAATAAAGTATAGGTTCAGAGTGTTGTATTTATACTTTATTGCCTGTCGAAGGGTTTTTGCCCGAAAGCTTGCGTCGTCGAATAATTAAAGAAACTTGTCTTCTTTCATTTGGTAAATTTGCTACTTATTACCTTGTGTTTATTTATTTGTTTGTTTATTTCGCCATATTTCTGACAATGTGTATGTGTGTTGTACAGTGCTGAGGAGAAGCTGAAGGTGTTGGAGAAACTGGTGGGTAACCTGATGGAAGAGAGTTGCTTCGCTGCGGAAAGGAGGGAGTTCAAGTTGGTGAGTGGATTTATTTACCATCTCTGGGAGAAATGATAAGGGAAGATAGAGGTTTATAGTTCTTAAAGGAACTTCGGCCAGTAAATCTTTTTATTATCTCGATGTTTCGACAAAAATCTTTTTTTTTTCCCTTGTCACAGGAGCAAATACAAATTAAAGCATTTGACAAGGCATTAAACATTATTTTAAGGTTGCAAGGGCGTTTTCCGCGATAATTCAAATTTTGTACAAGATCTAAAGCATGAGTCAAAAATAGCATGAGAACGCCCTTGCAACCTTAGAATAATTTTTAACGCTTTGCCAAATACTTTAATTTTTATTTGTTCCAGACAAGGACCAAAGATTTTTAGTGAAAATGTTGAGATAATAAAAAGATTTACTGACTGAAGTATCTTTAATTTTAAGAATTATGAATGCCGGCCAGGCAGCCTCTATCTTCATGGTAGGTTTATAGGTTAGTAGAAATGTGGTAACAAGAAAACATCATGTTTTGGTATTGACGTGTCTTTCAAGCAAGTTCTACGATGGGACGCTACACTGTGCTGAACCCATTGTATATTACTAGCTGAATGACCCAGGCAACGCCCGTGTTTTACCCGATTGAATGTTTTGATACAAATACTATTTGTTACAATTATAATTTGGCGCCTTAAATAAATGCATATGTTAGTTAATAACTATAGCCTATGTGCTTTATCTGTCTATGTACTGTTGGCTTCCGTAGGCGTCTCTTACTGGGAAAGAGAAAGAGAGGATTCCATTTGGTTATTAACTAATATATGCATTTATTTAAGGAGCGACCCGCTCCAACACAATAGTTACAAAAACGAACCTGCGAGTGGGGGGGGGGGGGGGGTCAAAGGTGGCGTGATCGTAGCCGACCAATAGGAGGGTGCCATTCCAAAAAAAAAGCAAACCGTGACAGGGGCGACGAAGAATGACGCTCGTAACTGTATATAAGCATTATATCATACACACTGGTATCACTGTCAGGCAGTGGTAACATTAACTATAATTATGCAACCTATATGTAAATATGTTAATTATTCAATCAGGCCAATATACAAACTAATAGCTACATATATAAAATGTAATCTCAGATTAGATGGTTAGTTGTTTTTTAACTCCCGTAGAAGGGCGTATGAGCCCGAAAGCTTGTTTTATAATTATGAAATAAAAGATACGCAGCCCTAGATGCTTTGTTTTAACTTATTTATTAACATTTTTAGCACATACATAACAGGTCTGGTAACAATGCTGTTGCAGAGAAGGTCACACACAATTTATTGATTTGGTTTGGCTTATCCATATATGTGAGTGTAAAAGTCAAACGGCTTTCTACATGTATAGATATGTGGTGCATCACTTCCATCAATAATTGACAATATGACCCAGAATAAGTATATTGCTACGGCGTTTTATGGTTTCCACAAGTCCATATCTCAGAAGAAGGCCAAGTGACACTCACTCCTCACTTTCTTACTGCTACTCTTTTTGTGTTGTTTTTCTTGCTTCCCTCTTTCTCTTTTTTGTTTTTTTATCTTCTTCTTTTTTTCTTTTTCTTCTCTATATATCGTATTTCCTTTGTCTAACTGCTTTGTTCTTATGCATACCTCTGGTGAATCCTGTATAGGGTCAGTGACCCTAAATAAAGGCTTTTTGTTGTTGTTGTTGTTGATATGTATTTAGAGTAAAAGCAGTCGTTAACTAGTACCCATCATGATTACCATTGCCTGTACCACGTTGTACTAAGGATAATTAAGAAAAAAAAAAAAAAAAAAAAAACATATACATCCATACCTCGCTTTGCATTGGGGTTACGCTCCAAAAAAGCACGACGCAAAGTGAAAATATGTGAAGGCGCAATCAAAAACAAAGGTGTTGCCATATTTTATGAAAAAAAAAATTCAAAAAAATAAAAAATTAAAGACTCGAATTCAAAACAACGCAACTTCGAAAATCAAACACGACGCACAGTGAAAATCAGTAAAAATTAAGCAGCGACGCAACTTCGAAAAAAACGCAAAAACAAAACGACGCAGAGCGAGGTATTGGTGTATTTATCACTTTTAATATGTTTCAAGTAAAGATGCAAAATATCTCTGTGTTCTACTCTTTTTACAAAAAGATCAAAAACCTTTCACAATAAGTTTGTTTATTACAAAACACAGTGAGCTATCAAGGTCTCGCTCTTCAATGGGCAAAATTATATCTGAGAGTTAGCTCGTGCCCACTCTCAGATATAATTTGGCACATTGAAGAGAGAGGTTGAGAACTAGCTTCTCTTCTTCTTCTTTCTTATCTCCACTCATTCATATTAGGACATCAAGTTGTGACCCTTGATGGTGTCTGTTGACAACCATCATGACTGGGTGAAGTAGTCTGCCTTTGTCATTAAGACTGGGAGCACTACTCAGTGGCAGGCCGACTTAGCTCCAAAAGAAATGGCCGCCTCTGACATGAGGAACAGACACCATGTGCAGCTGCTCCTAACATGGAGTACAAACGCTGCTCATCCTGTATCCCTGGATCAGGAGCCCTTACAGGGTACTATCAGCCGGGCCAGCTGAGCCCAGGTTTATAGTGAGCTTGTTATTGCTCCCCCTCCTCCTTTTTCATCCGGGCTTGGGACCGGCAAAGGTGGAGTTACTCTCAAATATAATTTGGCGCATTGAAGAGAGAGGGAGAGGTTAAAAGCTAGCGATTTAAAAAAATAATAAATACTTTTGAAAGGTTGTTTTTAATCTTCTGATCTTTCTGTAAAAGTGTATCACAATGTGTTCAACCCCTTGCCTGTGTGCAGGCCCTGGACAAAGCCAAGGAAGCTGCAGCCAAAGAGAGACATCTCAGTAGACAGAAAGAGCAGGCTGAACTCTCACCCAACTTGGACCTTGCTCATAGTGTAAGCTGTTCCTATCTATATCCATGTGTAGTAGAACCTCCTTGAGTGGACACTTGCCTCTCTACAAAAGACAGTTTCCATCACCAACATTACCATTTTTACTGATAAAGCACAATTTGGAATTTTAATTATAAACACAAGGTAATAAGACCAAATCCAAATAAATAAATAATCATTGACATTTTGTCACACACTATTTATTTATTTGGATTTGGTCTTATTACCTTGTGTTTACCATTTTCATGGATTAGTAGCTCTCTGGTAAGAAGAGTGCCTCTCTACAAAGGACAATTTTCATCACCAAAATTACCATTTCTACTAATTATCAACTCTCCTGTAAGAGATCACCTCTCTACAAAAGACAGTTTTCATCTCCAAAATGGCCTCTTTTACCAATTAGCAACTCTCTTATAAGAGGACACCTCTCTCTAAAGGATACTTTGGCTCAGTAACTAGGTGTTGTCCTTTACAGAGAGGTAGTAGTTCTACTGTATTAATTAAGCATCAGTTACTATAAGAGATATAACCGTTATGCACAAATTTGTATTTTTCAAATTAAACAAATGGCTTGGCTTATCAGTGGTGAACCTTCCCAGCTGTTTCACCAATTTAATCTACCATGGAAATCTAATGCTACACATGACTGGTACAGAGCAGGAGGGACAAGCACTGGTTCTGTCTTCCCAAGAGTCAAACAACAGTCTTTGATTTCCAGACTTAAGTCTGGTCATCTACGGACAATGACTTTCCAGAATGGTTGCAGGGTTTTCCCACTATGTACTAAGTGCAATTCTCAGCCTGCAACCCCAAAACACATTATTGACTGTATTGACTCATCCATTGATGAACTCTACTCTTCCCCGGCAGACACCATCAACAAGCTTTACAAGCTTGATACCTTAGTGTGATTGGGTAGTGATAAGAGAGAAGAAGAATCGACCAGACAGCTTCTTATAGCTCAACTATTATATTTGTAGCTTCTGCTTATATATCTGACAATGAAGGGTAGAGAGTTAATGAGACCAAATCGAAATAAATAGTGTGTGACATTTCAGTAACAGTGTTGTTACCATTATATATTCAGTACTTTTGTCTGATGATGGTAACAATGCTGTTACCGAAACATCACATAACTATTTATTCATTTGGATTTGGTATTATTACCTTATTTTGAGATAAAGTTTCTAATGCAAGTTTTTTTTTGCCTATCCCTAGTACACGTGGTACAGGCCATGATAATCATGGTGGGTAGAAGGCGACTGCTTTTACTGTAAGCGCACCACATGTCTACACATGTGAAAAGCAGTTCGACTTTGCACTTACAAATGTGCCAGAGCCCCGTTTGGTTACTTGCACTTGCTGGTGGGGTTGGACTTTTGCAAGAATCAGGGGCCATTGGAGCATTTTTTTTTTTAAATCAGAAAAAAGTGCTCAATGCGGGAATCGAACCCGGGTCGTAGCAGTCGTAAACCAATGGTTTAGACCATCCTTCCACCTATCCCCTAATGCAAGTTTGATCCTAGGTTGTGGGGTTGTCAAAAATCCATTTATACCACTCTTTTTTATGTTTATGTTTGCTGCTAATTATACCACTCTCCTTGCATCTACCCTCTTTGGTGTTGGTACAGTACAAGGTTATAACAACAAATCATGGCCCCCACTGAGAGGTTGCTATTCTAGTGAGATTTGAGCGCAAGGAATGTGACAATAATAGGTGTTGTGGGCAGGTTCTGTTCAACCTGGCCATTCAGTACACGGCCAATGAGATGTACACGGAGGCGATCAACACCTACCAGCAAATTGTGAAGAACAGGAGTTTCACCCACACTGGTAAGTATAGCATAACTTCCCTCTCTCTACATTTCTGTCTATATTGAAGTGTATATTGTGGTCCCCCCTGGCCACTATGTCTTCTTCTTCTTTCTTATCTCTACTCAATCATATTAGGGTATCAAGCTTGTAGAGCTTGAGATCATAACTGGGTGAAGTAGGATGCCTTTGACATTAAGACTGGGAGCACTACTCAGTGGTCCCCACTGGCCACTATGTAAATACAGAGAATGTAAATTACATAGTTATTATCTTGGTACCAGTGGATTTCGTGGTTGGCTAAACCCAACTTAATATTTACAACTTTCTCTCTCTTTATACTTGTTCTCTGAGAGATTATTTAAAACACCTTGATTTAGGGAAACATGTACTCTATTATGTGACATAAAGTAGAACCTCCATGAGAGGACACTCCTAGCTAGAGGACATCCATCTACAAAGATGGTAGTGAGGCTGGCTATGTATGCCTTTCCCCATCCAGCCCACTTGGTCTCGGTCTAACAGTCCTGCATTGTCTCTGGGTCTGGCGATCTGTTGCTAGCCCACCGGTACTGGTTCTGCCTCTGCTTCAGGTCTCTGATTCAGACCTTCACTATCATCCAGTGGCCTTCTGACCTTCAGGGCTGGGTCTTCTGGCATGGCCTGGATGATGATGCCCTGGCCATCCTGGCATTTGCTAAGACCCAAATCTATATAAGTACTTTCCTTGTCATGGAACAGAGGAGGGCAAAAAAAGACCCCCCTCCTTGTTTGGAGGAAGACTCTCAAGATGATGAGAGCTCCCTCGCTGAAGAAATTGTACATATTAATATTTGTACATTACTATTTGGAACAAGCTAAATCAGCATTTAGTTGATTTTTGATAAGACACAATTTGGATTATAGATTATAAACACAAGGTAATAAGACCAAATCCAAATAAATAAATAGTGTGTGACGTTTCAGTAACAGCGTTGTTACCATCTTCAGACAAAAGTACTGAATGAGAAATTTCACCACAGCATGTTTAAAATAGTTACTGTTATCAAAATAACTATCTTCTTCTCTTATCTGCTATCTTATCTGCTATGCAGAATTATTTTGTAAAAATATGTAACATACAGAGTTCAAACAACGACTACTCACCCGGGCAGGCACGGTCACGCGCCGCCGCGTCACGTGCGGAGATAAACATTCTATGTTCTCAGCTTAGCTGCTCTTGTTTTTTTTTAGTTTAGTTCGCTGTTAATATTATTCTTGTTTATATATTATATATTATTCTATAATAACTTTTTCATTATTAATAAAATATAGTTGCTTGTTTTATGAGAACGCGGTCTGGTTTATTTTATGAGATGGCGAACGCTGATCAGCAACCTTTAGAAGCACCTACAGTCGAGGCGGGTGTAACAACTGGTGGAGATGCTGGTTAGATACAATCTTCAATGAAATGATCACTGACCCCGGCTTTGAGCCCCTGCTGGAGCCAGGGATTTCCCTGGATGCCGTCATGTTTGCGATCTTATACCGCGAAGATAGATTGGATCTACTTGGAGATCTCTCACCTGAGCAGGGGAGTAACCTCGCGGGCTTCCTTGACGCTGCTTTCGAGCGAACTCGGAACAGCCATCCCACCATTCGCAGGGGTATTCACAAGCTAAGGATAGCCTTGCCCTCCTGATCAATGTACATAGTTTGCCCTTTTGACTCCTCGTGAGTAATTGTTGACCAGCGGTCAATAAAAATTATTTAATTGTCACTTGATAACAGTAACTATTTAAAACATGCTGTGGTGAAATTTCTCATTCAGTACTTTTGTCTGAAGATGGTAACAATGCTGTTACCAAAACATCACACACTATTTATTTATTTGGATTTGGTCTGATTACCTTGTGTTTAGTTGATTTTTATTCCACTAGATGGGGCTCTCTGCCATCTAAAATGTTCATGTGGGTGGTTAGAAAATACCAATTTTGTTTTTTAAATACATATTACTATTTGTATATATATTTTCCATCATTTTTTAAATTAATTTTTTTTAAATAACAATTCACTATATCAGTCAAAAGAGTAGTTTAAATTGTCAATTACCTCTCTGTGGAGATAAGAAAGAAGAAGAAGAGTTGTCTCTCTACAAAGAGCACTTAGAGCACACTACTGACGATTCTCCACCAAACTCTTCAGCGCTGGCAGAGACGCCATATTCATTGTACATAGTGTATACTAGGCGAATGACCCGGGCAACGCCCGGGTTTTACCCGATTAAATGCTTTTATTCAAATACTATTTGTTACAATTATAAATTGGCGCCTTGGATGTCACTCTTGTATAATATATAAATGAGTTTTAAAAATTGTAAAAAAAAAAAAAAAATGCATCGGCGGGGAATCGAACCCGGGCCGCCCGCGTGGCAGGCGAGCATTCTACCACTGAACCACCGATGGTTATGAGAAATGGCCATATTTGGGTATTTATTCCATTCACAAAGCAAACGGTGACAGAATTGATTAAGAATTGTTGCTTGATTATGACGCTGATAACTGTATATATTAATAATCCATTTTATCTTTTTTTTAAATATTGCAGACTGTGCACTTTGAATGTATTGACAAGATGTCAATAAAATTATTTTAATTGTCTAATTGTCTACAAAGAGCAGTTTTCATCACCAAAATAACCATTCTTATTAAATTAGCAACTCTCACTAAAGGACACTTTGGCTCTGTACAACTAGATGTTGTACTTTACAGAGAGGTTATCTACACTATGTGGTGTGTGTGGCAGGTCGACTGAAGGTAAACATGGGCAACATCTACTATGTCCAAGGCAACTACCTGAAAGCCATCAAACTCTACCGTATGGCTCTGGACCAAGTACCCAGTACCCATAAAGACATGAGGTATAGAACTTGGTACCTAGTGTTGTTGAAAATGTAGCTACATATTTTTTTTTTGCTTATCCCTAGTACACGTGGTACAGGCCATGATAATCATGGTGGGTAGTTAGTAACTGCTTTTTACTGTAAGCGCACCTCATGTCTACACATGTGAAAAGCAGTTCGACTTTGCACTTACAAATGTGCCAGAGCCCCGTTTAGTTACTTGCACTCACTGGTGGGGATGGACTTTTGCAAGAATCGGGGGCCATTGGAGCATTTTTTTTTTTAAAACAGAAAAAAGTGTCCAATGCGGGAATAGAATCCAGGTCGTAGTGGTCGAAAACCAAACGGTTTAACCAGCCTTCCACTGACCCCCCGAGTAGCTACATATAAAAGGTATTAAGACCAAATAAATAGTATGTGACATTTCTGTAACAACTTTGTAACCATCATCATACAAAAATACTGAACAAGGAAAAAAAATATTACAGCATGTTCTTAAATAGTTAGTAATTTATATTATATATATACATTGTAATGTATATATAAATCTATAATTAAAAAGGCATATATTGGATCAAAATAACATTTATTTTACCAATATTTCTGTTGGCAAAAATCACATTGTTATCAAGGTGTTATAACTTATTTAATGTGTGTCAATAACAAACTCAGCGCCTGCCAGCCAACTGAAATATTGGTAAAATAAATGTTATTTTGATCCAATATATGCCTTTTTAATAAAAAAAAAAAAAGTTAGTAATGTTATCAAGTGTGTAAATAAGATAGCAGATAAGAATTTTTAAGAACATGTCAAATATGGAAGAGATGTCGGCCATCCAGTGGCTGGTCGTAAAACTCACTAATGACTTATGGAAGATCCCCGGAAGGGTCAACATGATAATGTAGAAAATATCCATTTTGTCTGATGTAAAATCTTGTCAATTCTTACTTGGGCCTTGTCTGGATCTCTGGCTGACTATCTTTAAAACTTTATTATTATCTTATTTAAGGTTACATGATCGCCAAGCTGGCATGTTGAATGTTCTATATATTTGGGCCTCTGGGACCAAAAATCTTTTTGGTTGCAGTGGTACAGCCTACTCCACACTGATGAGCGCCAACAGTGCGAAACGCTTTCGTGGATGGCTTTTCTTGATTTATCAAGAAATTGGGTTGGCCAAATATCAGGGAACAGGTTAAATCAATGTTTAGTTGATTTCTGTTCCACCAGATGGCGTTCTGCCTTCTGAAAAACACATGTGCTCCTGGTTAGGATATGCCATTTTTATTTTTAATATTTGGGACTGTAACACTTATATTATAATTATGGCACATGACAATCTCTCTAGTGTATATTGACCAAAAAAGAGGCATCTCTCCCTTTCTTCTTCTTTCTTTATCTCCACTCAATCACACTAAGGTATCAAGCTTGTAAAGCTTGAGATTTTTTTATGGTGTCTGCCGGCGAAGAGTAGAGCTCATCAATGGATGAGTCAATACAGTCAATAATATGTCTTGGGGTTGCAGGCTGACACTTAGTACATAGTGGGAAAACCCTGCAACCATTCTGTAAAGTCATTGTCCGTAGATGACCAGACTTAAGTCTGGAAATCAAAGGCTGTTGTTCTCTTGGGAGGACAGAACCGGTGCTTGTCCCTCCTGCTCTGTACCAGTCATATGTGCAGCATTAGATTTCCATTCCTGCAGGCATTGGGTTTTGATGGTACGGAGGAGGTCTCTTTCGTCTAGTTGGGTGGTAGATTCTTTTGCTTCAGGTAGGCCAAGAGCTCCAGCTTTTGCCAGAGAGTCTGCCAGCCTCTCCCTTTAAATATACAGAACGATGGCACTATTGAATCACCTTAGTAAAAAAAACTTTACAAGTG
Source organism: Cordylochernes scorpioides (assembly GCA_030710605.1). Taxonomy (NCBI): domain Eukaryota; kingdom Metazoa; phylum Arthropoda; class Arachnida; order Pseudoscorpiones; family Chernetidae; genus Cordylochernes; species Cordylochernes scorpioides. The sequence goes on along the minus strand of CP092873.1, from coordinate 85,839,765 downwards.
ATGATAAAGAATAAGCCACAACATCAGTTTTGAAAAATTCAGACAACAAACCAACAACCTGTATACCATGGTTTCTTGATATGGCCCTCATCAGTACAGGGACGGCTTTGATTCTATAACATCCTACGAAAGGAGTTATGAATTATGGTACATGAATATCATTCTCCCACAACTTTATGTTATACACTGGTGTCCAAAAAATAAGAAACTTTTGTTTTTTAATGATATGTGCTAAAATATAAAACGCTAAAAGCTAAAAAGTAATTTAATTAGGTATTTTAAGTCATAGAATTTATTTATCGCAACCATTCGATTCGGTAAAATTGAAAATATGCAAATTTTTGCTTGTCTTTATAAGTGTGCTATTTGGCGTGTCGTTTACCCCATCTAAGAATTGTCCAATTATAATTTTATTTAATCCTAAGGTAATTAAGAGTTTACGAAAAATTTTAGCAGATGATTTAAAATGGAGAGCTGTTGGAAGAATGGAGGCAGGGCAATCACAAGTTGAAGTAGCAAAATGGCTAAATGTGAATAAATCTGTGGTCAGCAAAATATGGAAACAGTTCATTGAGACAGGAACCATCAAAAGAAAAGAAGGTTCTGGTAGAAAAAGAAAAACAGCTACCTCTGAAGACCGTTATCTGGTCGTAACTGCCAAGCGCCATAGGGAGATGACAGCTATTCAACTCTCTAATGAACTCTCAAGTGCTACTGGAACGAGAATTTCAAGACAAACTGTTTACCGAAGGCTTCACAAAGGTGCTCTTTAGGCAAGATGACCAATGGTCTGTATCCCTTTAACCTCTGCTCACAGGAGAGCCCGCTTGAATTGGTGCTTGGAACATCACGCCTGGACTCATGATCAGTGGGCCAATGTTCTCTTCAGTGACGAGTGAAGATTTAGTTTAAACACAGATTCTCGACGAGTTTTCATCTGGAGGGAGCCTGGAACCCGCTATCATCCCAGTAACATCAGGGAAATAGACTGTTTTAGAGGGGGCAGTCTCTTAGTCTGGGCTGGCATCAGTTCTAGCAGTCGCACACCCCTCCACATTTTTTCTGGGGGCACTTTAACTGCCCAAAGGTACAGGGACGAGATTCTTGAGCCCTATCTAAGACCTTATAGAGATCAAATTGGTCACAATTTAATTTTAATGGACGATAATGCTCGTCCGCATAGGGCTAGGCTAGTCAATGAATATCTCCAGAGTGAGAATATTCGAAGGATGGATTGGACAGCCAGATCTCCGGACCTGAATCCAATAGAGCATGTGTGGGATGCTCTAGGGAAGCGTATTGGAGCTCGTCACCCCTCTCCCAGAACCCTCGTTGAGCTAAGAACTGTTCTATTGGAGGAGTGGGGTTTACTACCCCTGGACCTCCTCCAAAGCCTGGTAAACAGTATGAGGGCTTGCTGTGAGACCTTGATAGCTGTTAGAGGTGATCATACTCCCTATTGATATCTTATTTCTTTAAGATCTGGAACCTTAGCTTTGGGTATGTTGGTAATAATTTGCATATTTCATAATTTCAAATATATTTTTTTATTTTCATATAGCTAGTCAAATTCTCCATAGTTTAAACTATTTGTATACTAAATTTTATATTTGTTAATAAAGTAGCTTTTGAGAAATTTCAATATTGGTTAAGTTTCTTATTTTTTGGATACCAGTGTATATATAACTATAAAATTTATATACAGTTAAACCTGTCTATAGCACCTCCCTCTAAATAGCACCTTCCTCTCTATACCGCCCGATTTTAAACATTAAAATGTAATCATTTTATATTAAAAGTGACCTGTCTATAGCACCCCCTCTCTAGGGGGGGTCGGTGGAAGGCTGGTTAAACCGTTTGGTTTTTGACCACTACGACTCGGGTTTGATTACTACATTGGACACTTTTTTCTGTTAAAAAAAAAAATGCTCCAATGGCCCCCGATTCTTGTAAAAGTCCAACCCCACCAGCGAGTGCAAATAAACAAACGGGGCTCTGGCACATTTGTAAGTGCAAAGTCGAACTGCTTTTCACATGTGTAGACATGTGGTGCGCTTGCAGTAAAAGCAGACGCTAACTACCCACCATGATTATCATGGCCTGTACCACTTGTAATAGGGATAAGCAAAAAAAAAAAAAAACCCTCTCTATAGCACCCTATTTTGGTGAGTCCCAAGAGGGGGGCGTTATAGACAGGTTTAACAATATATATATTTACAGCAGGAAAGTGAGGAAATATTGAAAGACACACAGGATGTGTTCCAGGATCAAGATCATGAAGAACATTGGGCTGGCTTTTGTCAAGCTGGGCCAGTTGACTGATGCTGTGACCTCCTTCGAGTACCAGATGTCTGAACGGCCGGACTTCAGGGCAGCGCTCCACCTGGTGGTGTGCCACTATGCTCTGGGGGACCGGGAGAAGATGAAGAGGGGGTTTCTGAAGTTGCTGGATGTCTCGAGGGACCATCTGGATGATGAGGAGAAATACATGCTGCCCAATGTAAGTTTCATCTGGGGGGTTGGTGGAAGGCTGGTTAATCCGTTTGGTTTTCAACCACTACGACTCAGGTTCGATTCCCGCATTGGACACTTTTTTCTGTTTAAAAAAAAAATGCTCCAATGGCCCCCGATTCTTGCAAAAGTCCAACCCCACCAGCGAGTGCAAGTAACCAAACGGGGGCTCTGGCATATTTTTTAAGTGCAAAGTCGAACTGCTTTTCACATGTGTAGACATGTGGTGCGCCTACAGTAAAAGCAGTCGCTAACTACCCACCATGATTATCATGGCCTGTACCACGTGTACTAGGAATTAGCAAAAAAAAAAAAAAGTTTGGTCTTATGTGCCCTATATTTTATCCTTGTAACTTAGCCTACCACTCGGCAGAGCTGACTGCTACAGGGCGCATCCCCAGTTGGCGGATAGGTTGAATGACCTTTAGATATGAAGGCCAGCTGTGAAACAAGCAGAATAACTCTGATGAATAAGCAGTTGCGGACCAACAGTAGCATTGTTAGAAGAGGAGAAAGACTTCTTTAAAAATCCTTAATTCAACTATCCGGTTGATAGACCTCAGCAAGGGTACCTCTCCAGGGATACGGAGGAGCTGCGTCTGTACTCATGTTAGAGTCGGCAGCAAAAGTTTCCATGTTAGGAACGGCCTCATATTGCAGGCAAAATTAGACTTTCACCAAAGTGTGCCTGGCTCATGGTGCCATGATCAACAAAAGCTGCACCCCTATACCCCATTCCATGATATAAAGAACGCATGGAATTCATGTAATCTTTACACAAGGGGATAAGAAACAACAACTTCCTATACAGTCTTGTGAGCCTTGCTATGATAGCATCACTTGGAATCATGAGTTTATGTGGTTAACATAGCTATGTTATTGTTATTATGGAGGTTATTGGAGGATTGGTAGAAACTCTCCTTTTTTGTGACAGCCACCATCCGGGATCCAATCCAGAATTGGACATTCTTTCTGAAGAAAAAATACACTCATGGACAAAACTTAAGGAAGTTGTACCTTTTAGCATATATATCGGGATTGAGACAATAACTCTGAAAGATAATACAGTGACCTTTATTGAAGACACACGAGATAACTACACTCATGGACAAAACTTAAGGAAGTTGTATCTTTTAGCATGTATATCGGGATTCAGACAATAACTCTGAAAGATATTACAGTGACCTTTATTGAAGACACACAAGATAACTACACTCATAGACAAAACTTAAGGAAATTGTACCTTTTAGCATGTATATCGGGATTCAGACAATAACTCTGAAAGATATTACAGTGACTTTTATTGAAGACACACGAGATAACTACACTCATGGACAAAACTTAAGGAAGTTGTACCTTTTAGCATGTATATCGGGATTCAGACAATAACTCTGAAAGATATTACAGTGACCTTTATTGAAGACATACGAGATAACTACACTCGTGGACAAAACTTAAGGAAGTTGTACCTTTTAGCATGTATATCGGGATTCAGACAATAACTCTGAAAGATATTACAGTGACCTTTATTGAAGACATACGAGATAACTACACTCGTGGACAAAACTTAAGGAAGTTGTACCTTTTAGCATGTATATCGGGATTCAGACAATAACTCTGAAAGATATTACAGTGACCTTTATTGAAGACATACGAGATAACTACACTCATGGACAAAACTTAAGGAAGTTGTACCTTTTAGCATGTATATCGGGATTCAGACAATAACTCTGAAAGATATTACAGTGACCTTTATTGAAGACATACGAGATAACTACACTCATGGACAAAACTTAAGGAAGTTGTACCTTTTAGCATGTATATCGGGATCCAGACAATAACTCTGAAAGATATTACAGTGACCTTTATTGAAGACATACGAGATAACTACACTCATGGACAAAACTTAAGGAAGTTGTACCTTTTAGCATGTATATCGGGATTCAGACAATAACTCTGAAAGATATTACAGTGACCTTTATTGAAGACATACGAGATAACTACACTCGTGGACAAAACTTAAGGAAGTTGTACCTTTTAGCATGTATATCGGGATTCAGACAATAACTCTGAAAGATATTACAGTGACCTTTATTGAAGACATACGAGATAACTAAGTGTGAATAAAATTGCCTCTGTCTCTTTTAGAAAAAATATAGATGACCGCAGACATTAAAGACTTTTCACTTCTCTATGTTATATCCATTTGTGTATGCTTCAATGGCCTCCAATTCATGCAAATGTTCAGCCCCACCAATGAGTGCAATTAACCAAACGGAGATCTCTGTTAAACTTGTAAGTGCAAAAAAAAAATCAAATTGCTTTCTACATATGTAGACATGAAAAAACAAAAAAATAAAAGATAAGTGGGTCAGGTGTTGATATTAAAAATTGTTGTATTCCAATTGATTACACACAGCGCTCAACGTTAATTATTGTTTAATTAACTACAAGGTAAAAGGATTATATATAGATTAAATGGTAAACATGGAGAAAGAGAATATGTCAGCGTGGCGACGCCGCCTTGCAGGGTTACATCAACAGGAAGTGACGTCAGCTCCAGTGTTACCGAAGCCAGCCGTCCGCTGTCACGGTCTAGCAAAAATAAAAAAGGCATCTCCTGACCATGAGCACATGTGCTTTTTAGATGGCAGAGCGCCATCTAGTGGAGCAAAAATAAACTACACGTTTATTTTGCTTGCTCTGTGCTATTTGGCCAACCCAATTCGTGGATGGCTTTTCTTGATAAATCAAGATATTGGGTTGGCCAAATATCACGGAGCAAGCTAAATAAATTTTTAGTTTATTTTTGCTCCACTAGATAGCGCTCTGCCATCTAAAAAGCACATGTGCTTGTGGTCAGGAGATGCCTTTTTTATTTTTAATATGTAGACATGTGATGCAGTTACAGTAATGGCAGATTCTAACTGTCCATCCTGATTATCATGGACTCTACCATGTGTACTTAGGATAAGTTATAAAAAAAGTGGTTTTAACCATAGGTAAAATAATTAGGACTTAAAACTATGGACTTTTAGACTTATGATGTTATAAACAGGTGCTTTTATAAACAGGTGCTGTTATAAAGATGTTCCACTGTTTACCTTGTCAAACTTGGCTACATCATTATTTTGCTAAGTTTTCGAGAATCACTGCCCTTCCACAGAAGAAAAATTTGAAAACATATAAGAAGATGAATTGTTTATTCTTATACGTTTTTTTTTTCAATTTTTCTCCTGTGGAAGGACAGTAATGCTCGAAAAAGCTCGGCAAAATAATAAAAACTTTAAAAGAAACCTTTCCCCTTATGATTTCACCCTTTTTATGAATATTCTCCAGATGATTATATAACCCTAGACATCTATATTTGTTATTTAATTAAAAAGACATATATTGGATCAAAATATCATTTTTTTTACCAATATTTCATTTGGCTGAACGCCAACCTTTATCAAGGTATTATAACATATTTAATGTGTGTCAACAACAAACTCAGCGCCACATAACATCAACAGAATTAAATTTTTAAAAAATATTTTGTTATATTCAATGGGGAGAAACAAATTGTAATTTGCTATTGTTGTTAGACAATGTCCACCTGGAGTAGATAACTGTTGTGGTCCCAGCAAGATGACCCTCAGTCTGCTCTCATCCTGGAGGCCATCAAGAATGACTCTCTGCGTAAGATAGAGAGGAAGAGGTTAGAATCATCAACCTGAACACTCGCGCACAGAATGTTTGATGGTTGTGAGGATTCCAGGAAACATGAAGCTGACTGGTGTATCCTGACTGCGGCTAAGCTCATCTCTCCAGTACTGGCCAATACCTTCGCTGAAGGATATGAATGGTGAGGACAACAGTTTCTAGAACTTACATTAGTCTCATCCTCTGGGACTTGGTAGAGAAGTGCTATAAATTGTTGATTTTTAACAGACACGATTCAGGATTGGGAGGGGGGGGGGGGGTCATTAGAATAATTTTTTTTTTTAATTCAGAAAAAAAAAAGTTCCCAACGCTGGATTCGATCCCAGGTTATGGCTGTTGAAAATTGATGGTTTATAATACTTCTTCACCAACCCCCACGACCTTTTTTAAAAAACTACAGCAATGTAGACACCAACCACTCCTCTTCAACAATCCCACAACTTTATCTGAAAACTACAACAATGTACTCAATGTAGACACCAACCACTCCTCTTCACCAACCCCCACAACCTTTTTTAAAAAAACTACAGGAATATACCCAATGTAGACACCAACCACTCCTCTTCAACAACCCCACAACTTTATCTGAAAACTACAACAATATACTCAATGTAGACACCAACCACTCCTCTTCACCAACCCCCACAACCTTTTTTAAAAAAACTACAGGAATATACCCAATGTAGACACCAACCACTCCTCTTCAACAACCCCACAACTTTATCTGAAAACTACAACAATATACTCAATGTAGACACCAACCACTCCTCTTCAACAACCCCACAACTTTATCTGAAAACTACAACAATATACTCAATGTAGACACCAACCACTCCTCTTCAACAACCCCACAACTTTATCTGAAAACTACAACAATATACTCAATGTAGACACCAACCACTCCTCTTCAACAACCCCACAACTTTATCTGAAAACTACAGCAATATACTCAATGTAGACACCAACCACTCCTCTTCAACAACCCCACAACTTTATCTGAAAACTACAGCAATATACTCAATGTAGACACCAACCACTCCTCTTCACCAACCCCCACAACCTTTTTTTAAAAAAACTACAGCAATATACTCAATGTAGACACCAACCACTCCTCTTCACCAACCCCCACAACCTTTTTTTAAAAAAAACTACAGCAATATACTCAATGTAGACACCAACCACTCCTCTTCAACAACCCCACAACTTTATCTGAAAACTACAACAATGTACTCAATGTAGACAGATGTGGTGTATGAGAGTTGTACAGTCAGCTCACCTACTGCGCAGGTGTGTTCAACAAATCAAGTCCTCAGCGTACTCCGAGCTGGCCAATGACCTGGAGATCAACAAAGCCGTCATGTTCCTGAGGAAGAGGGAGTTTAACCAGGTCTATATATTCTAATATCATTCTATTACTGTACTGTAAACACAAGGTTATAATACCAAATACAAATAAATAAATTCACACTATTTATTTATAAACGTCTTTCCCTAATTTATAATATTATAAAGTAAATAAAGCTTCCAGGGTTAAGTTTCTTGTTCACTTAACCCTGGAAGAGAGAGAGGGACATTTTTTTTTTTTGACAAATAACATAGTTTTATTGACATCCCGTCAAAATATAGGCAAAAGTGCACAGTCCGCACTATTGAAGTAGATATGAAAAAATAATATATAAAAAAGAAATAAAATAAAAATACAATAAAATATATGCTATGTACAATGAATATGTACATGGCGCCACCGCTGCAGAGTTTGATGGAAGATCGCCAACGGGTCTCCAGCGATACCACGTATTTCGCGATCTACGAAAAAAACATAGATCGCGTGCTTCGCCGCTGAGGAGATAGTGATGGCATGGTCCTCGAGACCCACCGCGAAGATCCAGGATTGTAGGTCCGGCCGATGATGGAGAACGCCTCTCGGATGACAGGGCGAACAGCGCTGCAGGACCAGTAGCGGTGGGCCAGCGACAGGTCGCTGGAGCCGCAGGCGATGTAGACAGGCTGACTTGACACCGGGTGCCCCGGATGAGAGAGAGAGAGCTTTATTTACTTTATAACACTATTTATTTATTTGATCTTATTACCTCATGTTTATAATCTATAATTGAAATTGTGCCTTCACACACCAATCAGTACTTTAAAAAAAAAAAAAAAAAATTCAGAGTTGTATTTATAAATTATTTTGATTTTGTGGAAGTATATTTATTCTTAAACACAATAAACACAAGGTAATAAAACCAAATCCAAATAAATAAATAGTGTGTGATGTTTTAGTAACAACGCTGTTACTGAAATATCACACACTATTTATTTATTTGGAGATTTGGTCTTATTACCTTGTGTTTATAATCTATAATCCAAATTGTGCCTTATTATATTTATTCTTTATATTTTGTAACGTAGAAAATTAAGAAAGAGACAAACTTCAAAATGATACAGCAATTTATTCATATTATAAAATACAAGATAAGAAAGGAGGGAAGTATACAGAGTAGCAAAATATTTTAATATCAAAATTATAAACACAAGGTAATACGACCAAATCCAAATAAATAAATAGTGTGTGAAGATGGTAACAGCGCTGTTACTGAAACGTCACACACTATTTATTTGGATTTGGTCTTATTACCTTGTGTTTATAATCTCTAATTCAAATTGTGCCTTATCAATATCAAAATAAATAATCTGTACACTATATAATAAATAATTTGTTACAATATTATAGAGATGTTTTATCTCCTTATTCTTTAATGGTAAATATTTCTGACATTGCAACACATTTTTGGGTGTTATTTGAAATGTTCTAAAACATGTGTAACTGGGTACTGGTGCTCTATTCAATGGTATATTATCTTTGATATGGGTTGGGTTAAAGCTGTACTTCCAAGGACTTTGCTGTCTGTGGACAGGCCATAGAGACCTTGAAGCTGTTTGAGAGGAGGGAGACCAAAGTTGCCAGTACAGCTTCCACCAACCTCTCCTTCCTCTATCTCCTGGTGAGTTGACATCTTTACTTATTGCAATTGTATAAATTATACACCAATACCTCGCTTTGCATCGTTTCGTTTTGCGTTTTTTCAAAGTTGCGTCGCTGCTTAATTTTTACTGATTTTCACTGTGCGTCGTTAGATTTTCGAAGTTGCGTTGTTTTGGATTCGATTCTTTAATTTTTTTTTTGAAATTTTTTTTCCTAAAATATGGCAACACCTTTGTTTTTGATTGCGCCTTCATATATTTTCACTTTGCGTCGTTTCAATTTGCGTTGTGTTTTTTTTGGAACGTAACCCCGACGCAAAGCGAGGTATGGGTGTATACCTTTTTAATTAGATCTATTAATTGGAGAGAGAGAGAGCTCTATTTAAAAATATATATATCTTACATGTCAGTGTTTAGTTACCTAGCGTGATACTCCCCTCAAAGGACTGATAAGTCTAAAAGCTTGAGGAATAAAAAGTTGTGCAAGAAACTTATCCCTGGATGCTCTTTATGTATTTAATTAAAACATATTTAATTTACATATTTACATCTTTAAATACAGTAGAACAACATCAATAAATGGAACCCCAGACACTTATTAATTGACTGCCAGCTGACCTTAGGGAACTAAATCAACTTCCCATAACAAATATGTGGTCTACACTAAGGTACCAAAAAGATTCAACAAATTCTGCAGAATGTACTTAACTAAATAACTGACTACTAATGTAATCAATACTGATATGTAAATATGTATATATCCCCCTTTAAACTACTTTTTCTTTTTTGTTTTTCATTTAAATGTATATATTTCACACGCACATATTCGATTTGTGGATATAGCGTGTATTCTGCAATTGTTAAATAAATAAATAAATCAATGAACACTCCCACTAGAGAGGACACCTCTCTACAAAGAATTTACTAGGAAGCCTCAAGAACCAACATTTTTGGTCATTGAGATACAGCCTGCACTACGTTGATGAGGGTCTACAGCCCAGAATACTTATGTGGTTGACTTTTCTTGATTCATTAGTAAATAATTTAAAAGATTTAGTAGACAACAGAAAAAGTTTTTTTTTTTTTTTTAATGAGGATCTTGATAAAGCACAATTTAATAAACCACATAATTGACTGTATTGGCTCACCCATTGATGAACTCTACTCATCCCCGGCAGACACCTTCAAAAGTCTCAAGTTCTACAAACTTGATACCCTAATATGATTGAGTGGAGATAAGAGAGAGAAGACAAAATGTGATATATTTAGATAAAAAAAAATCATAAGCTAACAGCATCAAATTCAAAAATGTAAATATATATGTAATGTTTTAGATACAAGAAAATAAGACCTAATCCAAATAATTTAATAGTCTGTGACGTTTCGGCAACAGGTAACATTGTTTACCATCATCA
>CP092873.1:85807999-85829052 GCA_030710605.1 Cordylochernes scorpioides | reverse complement strand
CACGTGAGACGTACTAGGAGAGCGTCTTTTGATCCCAAACTTTGTCCTTACTGTCCCGTGCGGACTTCCCACTCTGCACGCCTTGCCACTCAACCCCGCCTGCTTCCAACTCACTTGTTGGCTTACCCGGGTTTACGACATATATATATATGTTATTATATAGTTTATTTAAAGAATTTATCACATATATTTAATAGGATGAATTATCGCGCCATCTGTTATAAGAAATTGAAACTATTTTTAGACGCGTATGTTTCTTTTTTAAAATTAAACAATTTTGAAAAACAAAAAAAAAAAAAAACGTTTTTCTTTGAAATTTTAAAATACATTTATCAAATTGATAAAAAAAAATATTCTTAAAACTTAAAATACCTTAATTTATAGATTTAACAAAAATCAATAGAATGTTATACCGCAAATGTTTCTTTTGAACGAAAAATCGAAATTTATTTTAAGGAGAAATAACGATTATTTCTAACCTTAGGGATGAAGTATGAAAGGATGAATTGTGTGAAGAGTAATGATCAACGGAAATATAATTGTGCGAAATCAAAATGTGTAATAAATATTAAACTATTAAAAATCCTATACATAAATTATTTTTATATTTATTAACAAATTGCTAAGTTTAGCCAAAGTTATGTTATAAAAAGGATTATTTTTTATTAATTATATTTAACCTTGCTGTTTAATTAGGATGGCAATTATTAGAAGCTTAGCAGGAATTATTTAAATAAGATTGAGTTTTTTTTTAACAAGCTCTCTAAACTTTTAAAGTAAATTCCTTGTAAAGTGTTCTTTATATAATATTTTTTGTGAAGCATTTTTAAAATATATAATGCCAGACGAGAATTTTTGTAAAAAAATAAATTTAAAGAAAATTAACATTTTATGCATTATTTATTATTTATTGATAGTGTGTTTTGTTTATAAAATAAGAGAATAAATTTTTAAATAGTTATAAATATAAAATTTGAATTATTCTTTTATGAAATCAAATAATTTAAATATTATTATTTGACCCAGATTCCTTTAATGTGCACTAGGTCATTACGAAGACTGTGTTATTCGTAGATTTGTTAACAGTGTTTTAGAACACTCGTTATTGAACATTTTGTGAATGTATTTATTATAAATATCATTAAATATATCCTTATATATATATAAGTCAGTTTATGTATGTATGTTTGTCGGCTATACACGTCTACAATACGTAACTAATCTGGTTGAAATTTTAACAGTATATAGAGTTGAATCTGGAAAACCTTATAGTTGTAGAGGCCACTTCTGGGGCCTCCACAAAGTCACCCACAGAATCAAGGAAAAGCTGGTGGACAATGAAGCGGACTTCGAGAATTCTTCTCTGTAAAAAACCAGCCCATCTCTTCACCTCCTTTTTTATTTCTAGTTTTTTTTTTAAATAACATATAGTACTATAATAAATTTTTTCCTTTTATTTTAAATAAGCAGTTATTTTGGGTTTTCTTTTTAATTAATATTTTAAAATTAATATTTCGAAAGATAATTTTTTATTATAATTTTATATTTTTATTTTTTAAATTTCTTTCTTATCACAGAGGGTGAATAGATGAAGATTTATTTTTAATTTTTTTAATTTTTGTTTGGTCACCCTGGGAGAAAAAAGTTAGTGGCAAGCAAGTTTTTGGGGGGAGCTGGGCAGTCTGAAAAAAGATAGTACAGGGAAACTCGTTAAAATGTAGTTCTAAAAAAATTTTTTTTTTGGGAGGGGTTTCCAGCCTTCCAGCTGAAGCACTAAAGTTAAGTATTTTCTTTTTATAATGATTTTTTTAAAACAGGTATATATATGTAAACTTTCCCACTCAATCGTCATTGCATATTTATTTATTTTTTTCTTATCTTTGTGTTTTTATTTTGGTCAAAAGAGATAAATAAATATATAATGTAAATTTAACCAGAGTTTATGTCCTTCCTTTTTTAACCCCAGTGCGTGCAGGATACACGCAAACTATATATATTTTTATAGCAGGATGTGTTATTTTTGTGAACTCCCTGAGAAAGAAAGAGGCTCATGGATATCAGACAATAGCGTCAGATATTCCGCTCATCATAGTCAAATTTTCATTCTTCTATCTCGAATATCCTTGGAGTTATTAACAAATTATTAACAAATATTCCTTATTTCACTCGCAACCATGGCCTCACTGCGGTAACTGCGAGAAGTAAAGTTGGGGAAGGATGGACCACGTGGAACGACGGAGATTGGTGGAGCGGGACGTTTCACAAGAGTGACATCCACGGCGCCAATTTATAATTGTAACGAATAGTATTTGAATAAAAACATTTAATTGGGTAATCGGTTCCTTCTTTATATATTAAATATCAAATTCATTATTTTGGATTGTTTGTAAAATAAAATATAGCTCGGATAAATCGCAGACAAGAAAATATAATATCTTCCCCATTTTTAGGTATCTTTCATTTGTAAAATATTGAGAATATATTTTGAAGGATCACTTCTACAGATATTTTGAAGCTATAAAGTTTCTAACATTGGTGTTGAATTTATACTTTTAGTTATTTTAGTGTTGCTAGGTAAGTCATTAAAAGATATTTCAAAATTAGAAAGGGAATGGAATTTCCCCAACACAATTTATTACAATCCTATAAGATAATTTTCTACAATTAGTAGACTGAAGAGAAAAAAGATCTGGGGAAGGCTTGACTCATCAATATGGTGAACTTACCTAAAGGGTTATTTCAAATCTTCACTAATTGCTGAAATTCGTTCTATATCACAGACTTAAGAAATAGTGCTGAATGACTCTTTACTTGAAATATGATGTTATGTGTTCTTTTTTACTAATATGTAAAATATTATATGAATCTGTCCACAAAAGGACAAATAAAGAAAATACATATGCTCTGAAACAGCTCATCTATATATAGAATTATTTTAACTATAGTTTATTCTTCTTAGATATTTATATAAGTTGTTATTTAACTATATATTTTTTATGTTTGAAAACTAAATTTTCCAAACCATCATATTCGCATCAGCGAGTTTTAGATTGCCTTTTAAAGAAAATATGGACATATATGAATAAGCAAAACGAGATAATTTCATAACTTTTTTTTTAATCTTTCAAAACGCTTTTTTTTTCGCTGGAAGGAAGCGGGCGTTCCTTTTTCCACGAGCGGCCCAAGGTTGGGCAGCGAATCAGAGGGCTTCCGTTAGGGGCTGGTCCGATATGGCCGCAAGGAGGGTAGAGGCCGGACATTCTTCAAAGAAGAATGGACGAAGCAAAGGCCGATCAGGAGAAGCTGGTCCATTTCCCACTGAGGATGGGCGGCGTTGGCGATCGTAGGAGGAGCCTGGTGCAATAGGGAAGAGTGACTCCTGGACCAGGTGACGGCGTCTGCGAGGGACCACGTACGGCGATGATGTTCAGGGGGCGGGGCTGTCCATGGAACTCCTGGGGTGGCGGCCCGGGAGTCTCCTGTACATTAATGATGTAATGAGTTCTCGGTACTATATTTTATATTTATTCATCTTTTAATCTAGTATAATTTGTTCATTAACCATGACGAAGTAAAGTGAAGTTTAGGTTAAGTTCAGGTTAGGTTTAGTAAACATGGGAACTAGCCCTGAGTAATATAAATGATGAATCAATCTCGACCTACCTCGCTGGTCACCTGGTCCATTTAGTCCTCCTCATCCTCATCTTTTAGGAGGTGCTACTCTTTCTGGTGCTCCAACGCGCACCACTCCAGCGTCTCCTTTATCTCGGCCAGGTTGTTCTCGGCCTCTACGACGTCTTGGAGTTTTGACGCCACCGCAGAGAGGAGCGCCTTGATGTTGTATGGAGGATCTACCTTCCTCCGTTGCCAGAATTTTCTCCTCGGCGTTGATGGCCTGGTTGGTGGAGTAGGTTTCTGAACCTCTGGGAAGAAGAGGTAGTGAGGGACCCGCTGGCATGTCTTGCCAAGGATGGCCGATGGTGGTTCATTGGCCCCAAAACTCCTGACGCTGAACTCTTCAGCGAAGCTGATTCTGGGGGAGCGATGTTCTTGCTCCCCCCGCCTCCTGTTGTCTTGGAGGATCTCTAACTCCTCGGAAGAATAATTCCTTATGACGGTGTCATAAATTTCAGGGGGCACCTTGACTTGTTGGAGATTTCTCTTCTTGGTCTTGTTGAAACACATCTTTGTAAAGATTATATCATATGACTATTGTTGAGGTCTCTCTTGCTAGTGGTCAATCAGAGGAGGCCTCAGGATAAATGGAGAGTGTATCACCATACAACAGAATAAAAAAATGGAAGCATCAAGGCACGAATATTTCTTTCAAACATAAAATAAACTCTTTTACTGTCCTTATTGCGATGATAAAATATTGAGAGGTTTTGGCTCATCAGTTTTGAACCCTTCCAGCTGTTTTGACAATTATATCTACCAGACCGCTTCTTTTAGAGCTCTAATACTGTATTGACGATTTTGTTCGTATATGCTGTAATGAAGGATGGAATCATATAAATGGTAAGGATAGTAGAAGTTTGTTTTATGTTTAAAAGATAAATATTTGTGCTTTTTTGTTCCATTTCACGTATATAGATGGCACGTTACGCCTTATGACATGTCATAGTATCTCTGATAAGAGGCCACCTCGAGGAAAGACCGAGATTAACCATCTTTCAGGCTGCGATCTCATATGATGGTGTCTCTACTGTTTCTTTTTATGATATGTGCCATTGTGGTGAATACATAAAACTAGCCAATAGTAAAAGAGAATGAACTGTTACCACAGTGTACTTCCCACAGTCCACAGGATTGGCTCTCTCACTAGATCACTGGTATTGTGATTTCACCGCCACTCTGTGTTGTGGCGACGATCTAAGTTTTATAGAGGGAGTCGTTTACCTTTATTCTTGGTCGGCGGGGTTGAAGGTTCAAAGCTGAGGTGTTATAAATATAACGACGAAAACAGGAGGAACATTATAATTATCAATTAAGAAAATAGTAAAGGATTATTTAATGAATTATATATTTAATTGTATTTACACTATAACAATTGGGGATCAGGGCAAATCCTCCCGTTCGAAGATGTTTAGAAGTTCTTTTTTTTTTCGTTTTTCCTCATTCCAGCCGCTGCATCCCCGTTGCCCCCTCCGTTGGCCTCCCATTGGCTGCCCTGAACTCCTTCTTTTCCGACAACTGGAGTAGAGGAAACAAGATCAATTAAACACAATTTCAACATTTTTGTTTATGAATAAAATAACTCCTGATTATTCTGTATTTAAAATCGAATTTTTTAATACTTTATTTAAACAATTTTTCCTAATTTTTCTTTTTTTTTTTAAGAGGTGGATGCAAGAAAGTTCAGTATCATGCTATAGTCCATTATGAATGTAATTTTTTTAGATTATCTGAAAGCTTGTAATTTCCGCTTTAAAGAGATAAAAGAATTTGACATAAAATGGAAAGTATGAAACACTATTCCTAACTCAGAGTCAAGATTTTTCCTATTTATTAACATTTCAAATATTATAAATTATTTATTATGAATATTACAAAAGAATTTTTGAAACTATTGTTTCACCTCCTTTCTTATACAATAAATGATTTCTAAATCAATATATGACGATTATTTTGATAATTTTTTTCAAAATTATAAATAATTTTGAATAATTTGCATTTTTCTTGACAATAGGTTTTCACCTTTCTTTGGCATCCCTAATTTATAACATTGAGAAACTATTTTGAGTGATCACTTCTATTTTGGAGGATTATTGTTTCTAACTAAGGTGTCAAAACTAGGGGCTACCATTTCCAAATAGGAAATGAGAATGAATGTAATTCTGAATTATTCCTTTTTTAAATCTTATAGGAATAATTTCTACAACTTGTGGATTGAAAAAGATAATTGTGAACTAACCTTAAGAATTCGTTAACAAAAAAAAGGCCTATGTCATACATTTGTGAATTAATTCTGAATATATATCCGTACTCAGCATATTGAAGGAATTATGTGTTTAATTTACTGGTAATTTAATTTATTTAAATTACCAGTAAATTAAAAATAAATCAATTTAATTTTATTTATTGGTAAAATATGTTAATCTTTCGAAAAGGATTAATAAAGTAAATACATGCTCAAATATAACTAATATAAATTATATTATTTTAGCCATAGTTTATTCTTTTTAAATGTGTTTATTAATCTTCAAGTAACTTTAGTTCTCAGACTTTGTCAAATTAGATTTCAAGCCTTCATATTACACTAGAAAACTTCAGATAGCATTTTAAAAAATAGATGAACATATATGAAAAGAAAACTAGATAATTTCACAACTTTTTGTTAAATATCTTTCAAATTTGCTGTTGTTTTCAAAACGCGTTTATTATTATTATTATTTTCGCTGGAAGGAAGTTCGCGTTCCTTGCTCGACGAGTAACCCCAGGTTGGGCAGCACTTCGGGGAGCTTGTGTTAGGGGCTGGTGGCCGCGAGGATTGTAGGGTCACGACTTCCATCGAAGAAGAACGGGGAGGAGAAAAGGCTTGTCAGGGGAAGCTGAGCCATTTCCCACTGAGGATGGGCGGCGATGGCGATGGTAGGAGGAGCCTGGTGCAATGAGGAAGGACGACTCCTGCACCAGGTGACGGCGTCTGCGTGGGACCACGGACGGCGATGATGGTCAGGGGGCGGGGCCGTCCGTGTAACTCCTGGGGTGGCGGCCCGGAGTCTCCTGTACATTAATGATGTAATGAAAGACAGGACTTACTTCCATATTTCGTAACCCTAAACTAACATAATTTATTAATTATCCATGACGAGGTAAAGTAAGGTTAAATGAGTTTGAGTTCTGTTTAGGTTAAGTTCAGGTAAAACTGAGTAAACATGGGAGTTAGCCCTGAGTAATATCAATGATGAATCAATCTCAACCCACCTCACTGGTCACCTGGTCCATTAGTCCTCTTCCTCTTCGTCTTCCAAGAGACGCTGCTCCTTCTGGTGCTCCAACGCGCACCACTCCAGCGTCTCCTTTATTTCGGCCAGGTTGTTCTCGGCCTCCATGATGTCCTGGAGCTTCGACGTCACCGCAGAGAGAAGCGCTCTGATGTTGTATGGAGAGGCTACCTTCCTCCGTTGCCAGAATTTTCTTCTCGGCGTTGAAGGATGGGTCGGCGGAGTAAGCTTCTGTCCATCCGGGAAGAAAAGGCGGAGTGGGAATTTCTGGCAAGTCTTGCCAAGGATTGCCAAAGGTGGTTCATTGGCCTCAAAGCTCCTGACGCGGAATTCTTCGGCGAAGCGGAATCCGGGGGAGCGATTTTATTTTTCTCCTCGCCTTCTGATGTCTTGGAGGAGCTCCAGCTCCTCGGCAAAATATTTTCTAATGATGGTATCATAGTTAGGAGGGGGCCCCTCGGCTTGCTCGTTATTTCTCTTCTTGACCTTGTAGAAGCACATCTTTGTAATGGTTATATATATATAGTTATTGTTGGGGTTCCTCTCGATAAAGGTCAAAGAGAGGAGGCCTCAGGATGAATAGAATGTCTATTTATATAAAGCAGAATTTGTACTACCATCATATATGACAAAAAAATAGATAAACATAATCATTAATAAGATTGGAATACCTCTATAATTCACTGATTATGCAATGAAATCAACTCAGAGACAACCATGCTGTTTATTTAGATATTCCAAAGCCTATATTTAGCACAAATAGTGTGTGAGTGTCACACCCAATATAAATATCAATAAGATAAACCTTTTTTTTTTTTCAGAGAAATTTCATTCAATTTTTATTCCTTATTAAAAGTACCCCCAAACAATCCAATAATCAGAATTCTAGAAATGCAAATTTGGGCAAGAATGTATGTAGGTAAAATATTTTATTGGACTTCAGATTATTTGATTGTTGAATTATAGCGAGCATCAATGAATAAATAGCAGAGGCCATCAAGTCCATCAGCTTTCATGTTGACATTTCCTCCTGGTACAACCCCCATGAATGTGTGCGATCTAAAGGTCAATATTATATGCATTTAATGAACATATCTATAACTACGGCCAGACCTAAAGCTATATGATAAGGTATATCTGAAAACAATGGACTTTTCATTTTTGAAATCTACCTGATATAAATTAACGCGAAGAAACCGGCCATCAAGTTGATAATCACATATAATTTTTACCTATTACTACATATATATATTATATAATATAAAATGCAATTATTTTATTTTTAAAAACATATATTTTATTTTCATTCATTTACTGTTCTTCATTTTTCGACCATAGGTTTAGAATATACCACTTTGAAAATTGTTTTAAATATATATAGTTAACCTACCTATTTTTTAATTCACGAATATAGGATTCATTTTATAAATTCTATATTACTGTGAAAAATATTTAATGTGTAATTCTTTTCAAGTAATTGAAAATAAAAAAAACTACTTGATAAGTAAATAACTATTTTTACTTTTTCACGACTGCACCTACAATTCTTTATCACTCCAACATCAAAACATTATAATCATAACATATATATGACAACTGATATAATATTACCTTTTTTATTATTTTACGCCATAAAAAATGTCCAATAAAGAAATTTCCCTTATATATTTTTATCGTATCATATATTATTTCCACCTACAATAGAATGTAATATTTCAGAAATATTTTTATTGGAACACACACTTAAGATAATGCTGCACATTTGATTAAAAATATTTAGAATTTCTTGAGGAAGATAAGTGTTCAATTAAAAAAAAAATGTTGTTTTAAAGAAACTTCTAATATATATATATTTTTTCATACAATAGTCAAAAACAAAGAAAATAAATTCATGATGAAATTAGAAACAGATTATCGTAAAGATAGATCGCGCCTGGCCGGCATTTATATTTATAAAAAAAAAATAGACACTTCGGCCAGTTAGAGTTTTTTATTTTCTCAACGTTTCGACAAAAATCTTTTGTCTTCGTCAGGAGAAGTAAATAAAAATAATGCATTTGGCAAGGCGTTAAAAACCTCAGAACAATTTTTAACGCCTTGCCAAATGTTTATTTTTATTGACTTCTCCTGACGAAGACAAAAGATTTTTGTCGAAACGTTGAGAAAATAAAAAAACTCCAACTGGTCGTAGTGTCTATTTTTTTATATAATTAGAAACAGATTATAATATTAAAAAAGATATATTAATTTAGTATCCTTTCTCAACTTTTTCTTACACTTTGAAGGTATAATATTTTCTAGAGATATAGAATGTGAAGACATCATCCTGATAACTGGAAATTATATTTAATATATAGTGCTATAGAGCTGCTGTTGTATATTGCTATATTATAACATATATGAAAAAATAGGGATAACTGGAGGCCTTGACAACTCGAGATTCTGGCAGGCAGAAATCAAACTACCAGAAGCTATATCAACTAAATTTTAATTTTCTATATTCTAAATTAAAATATTGAGATCATAATATTCGCTGCATAAATCAAAGAATATTTAACCATCATGGTATTTGTTCTTTTCTTTTTCAACAATCCAAATAGGCAATAAGGCTAACCAAATTCAAGTTTGAATTTCTTCGTTTAGAAATCATTTAATAAAGTCTAAACATTCACCATATAGACAATCAGGTGTCTAAAGCATAATATTTGAAAGTATTTTAAAACCAACTTTCATATTTTACTAATGCGACGTTGATAGTACAGTGAAGTCTAACATAAGAGTTAATAGCCTAAAAACATGGCTCTACCTGGTTTCTCATCAGAGATTCAGTTTTGGTTGAAAGACTCACCATCAATTGGCAATAGAAACGTCTTTTAAAAACCACTTAGAAGAGATGTATTTCTATGTTTATAGACACTGGTCTCCAATAGGAGATTTTATTATTTTTCAATAGTCTGGATGCTATATTTATTGCGAACTAAATAACTTAGTCCCTATTTCTGCTCCGCGCTTATGGAATTGAAGACTTGAGGCGATGGCGTCGACCTTTCATATTAAAGCTTACTTTTCCTTATTACTAATAATTGTATATAGTTGCGGAACTACTGGTTTCCTGTGCTGCTCTTTTCCTGTTATTGCACCTTGTACGGAGAATCTGTATAAGACTAACGTCTTAATAAAGGCTTTGTGTGTGTGTGTTATTATTTTTCAATAGTGTAGCAGGGATTATAATCAACAAGTGTAGATATTATCAGTCATATAAGTTTTAAAAAAGCTAAACAATAGTGGAATAGAGAGAATGAAGAGAATATTACGCTACTCTATTTCCATAGTTTACTGTCCACAGGAATGATACTTACTAGTTAAACAAGATCACAAAATAAACAATAAATCGGGACCACAATTAAGATAATATTTGTTTCCAAATAAGAATGTCCGGTTATTCCCATTTGAAATCATATTCTAATTTGTTTTTAAACAGTCTTTCTAAATTGTTCCTTTTAAAGGGTATCAGAAAGTTCAGTATCAAGCTACAATCCATAATAAATGTTGAATAAGAAAATAATAATTCTCTGCAAACTCATTTCCATTTTGAAGCAATGGAAGAATTGGAAAGTTGAAAACTTCTCATCTTACTCTTTAGAATTAAGTTTTGACTCATTTATTCACCGAAAAATTTTTAAAAATAAATTCATCTCATTTTCACATATATTCTAGCTCTTCCAATTCGAAACCCGATCGAAATATCAAATTGTTTGCGTGGATATAGTTTAAATAATTTGTTTTTCTTAACAGAAAAAAAAATGTTTGCCACCTTTTATATATTCATCTTTTGTAAAATCAATTATCTATTTGGAACGAATACTCTTTAAACATTTGGAAATTATAGATTTTCAAACTTAAGTGATAAATTGATTTCTATAGCTAATTTATAATTGCTAGGCGCTTTATAATATTGAAATTATCCAACGCAATTTATTCCAATCTTTTATAGAAGGAATTTCTACAATTAGTAGGATGAGGAAAAAATGGATTAGGAAGGCTTGACTCATCAATGTAATGAAGTTACCTAATATTTCTCTAAATCTTCACTAATTATAGAAATTTGTCCTATGTCGCACATATTTAAGAAATAATGCTGATGATTTCATATTCTACATATAAAGATGATGCTAGGAGTACTATTCAATAAATTAAGAAAATAGAAATATCTGTCTAAAGCACTGTTAAAGTAAATACATATGCTCTAATATGGTAAATCTAGATTGGATTATATATATTTTTTATTCTTAAATATGTTTATCGATTCTAACACATTCAACTTTTTTTTATTAATAAAATATTTTTTTCCAAAATTTCAAACCTTCATTTTCATTTGTTTACATCAAACTCGTTGTTGCTTTCAAAACAAGTTTTTTTTTTATTGTCGCCAGAAGGAATTGGGCGTTCATTGTTGGGCAGCTATTCGGAGAGTTTGCTTTAGGGGCTAGTCCGATATGGCTGTGAGGAGGGTAGGGGCCAGACTTCTTTCAAAGAAGGACGGGATGAAGTAAAAGCCGGTCAGAAGAGGCTGGTCCGTTTCCCAAAGAAGAGGGGCGGCGTTGGCGATCGTAGGAGGAGCCTTGTGTAATAGGGAAGAGTGACTCCTGGACCAGGTGACAGCGTCTGCGAGGGACCATGGACGGCGATGATGGTCAGGGGGCGGGGCCGTCCGTGGAACTCCTGGGGTGGCGGCCCGGGAGTCTCCTGTACATTAATGATGAAATAAGGTCTCATGATCAACTTTCACATTTGCTAACCCTTAACTTGTATAATCTGTTTATTATCCATGGCGATGTCAAGTTAGGTGAATTCAGTTTAGGTTAAGTTCAGGTTAAGGTGAGTGAACATGGGAGCTATAGTCCTGAGTAATATCAATGATGAATCAATCTCAAACCCACCTCGCTGGTCACCTGGTCCATTAGTCCTCCTCTTCATCTTCGAAAAGGTGCTGCTCCTTCTGGTGCTGCAAGGCGCACCATTTCAGCTTTTCCCTCACTTCTTCCAAGTCCTTTTCAGCCCCTAAGACGTCCCGGAGCTTCTTTGCCACCGCAGAGAGGAGCGCCTTGATGCTGTATGGAAGATCTACCTTCCTCCGTTGCCAGAATTTTCTTAGTGGCGTTGATGGACGGGTCGGTGGAGTAGGCTTATGAACCTCTGGGAAAAAGAGGTGGTGAGGGACTAGTTGGCAAGTCTTGCCGTGGATGGCCGATGGTGGTTCGTGGGCCGCAAAGCTCCTTATGTGGAACTCTTCCGCGAAGCGGATTTTAGGGGTGCGGTGTTCCTTTTCCCCACGCCTCCTGTTGTCTTGGAGGAGCTCCAGCTCTTCCGCAAAATACATCCTCAAGATGTCATCATAATTTTTTATGGGGCCGCTTTCCTTCTTTATCCTGATGATTTCTCTTCTTGGAGTTGTAAAAACACATATTAGAAATGGTTATATAATCTAACTATTGTTGAGTTATCTGAGGCCAAATAGAGGAGGCCTAAAGATGAATGGAGCCTCCATCGCCATACAATAGAAAAAAATTGACAATATCATCATATATGAGAATACACACAATCATTAAATAGATTGGAGAACTTCTATTTTATATATTGTTACATCAATTTTAATGCGCCTTACATTTATTCAAAATATTCTATGATATTTAATATTTATTTAAAACAGAATATTTAGATTAGCATCATTCCTTTTTATAGTTTCACTCCTTTTGTACATATATCTTTATTGCTTATTGGAGCGGGAGAGGACCTAGACGAAGACTACGGATCGCAACCTACGAGGAAGACAAAAATAAATAAACACAATAACTTTAAAAGGTAATTTATTTTTATTTAATTTTATTTATTTACTCTTGATATGGAAACCCGCTCGGGAAACGTGTATAACACCAAGAAGGAAGAAACCAAGGTCGACGACCCTGCAAAGCTTCAACTTGGTGCAACAATTGGTAGAGATGCTGGTTTCGAACCAGTTGCTTTGAACCCCAATATAGAAATTCCGAAATATGGTGGGACAGAAGACCCTCGCCCATGGATAGAATCCCTCGAAGAGATTGGTTTCCTCTATCATTGGGCAGACTACATAATTGCCCGTTATGCCGCCATGAACATGACGGGAAGCGCTAAAACCTGGTTGAATTTACACAAAGCTAGTTTCACGAGCTGGGAAAATATTAAAATCCGCCTCATTCAGGATTTTTCTCTGGACGCGAATAAAGAAGAACTTAGAATGAAGCTCAACAGAATGCAACACTGGAATACACCAGCAATCAGGTTCGCGGAAGACATTCTAGTGTTGTGCAACAAGGTTGACCCCGCAATGGAAGAAGAAACAAAAATTGAACATGTTATTGGAGGACTGAAAAAAGAGTACTCATTCGCGCTCTACCTGAATCCTCCTAAAACGACCGATGACCTTCTTGTCGTGTGCAAGAAAATGGATTCTTTTGAAAAGAAGTATCGGGAACGTGTGGAGAAATCCAGAAACCTATATAACGGTCCACGCTATTCTAGACCCCAACAACAATCGAGGTACGTGCCGCCGACTGCCTCACGAAACTACCAGAACACTTCCAGGCCCCAAGCCCCTGTTTTCAATAATTACAAGAACGACTCCCCTCCTACTCCCAGACAGTATCGAAACAACTTTCCCCAGCCCTCTACCCCTAGACGTCCTTATAATTCTAACTTTGTGCCGAAACCAAACCTTCAGAGAAACACTTACAATAAAAGCCAAGAAGTGAGCAAAAATAGGACGGAAGATGGAAGACCAATCTGCTTTAAGTGTAACAAGCCAGGGCACGTGGCCCGTTATTGTAGGGTCAAGTTTATAAGAATCCTAGAAGAGGATCCAACAGATACCCAAGAGAAGGTCGAAGAGAAATGCCAAATGAATGAAATATCAGAGAAATCAGGACCTCGGCTTTATGCTGATGTATGTCATAGCACACAGACATATATTCCTACCCGGAATAGATATTCCGTGTTGGAAGATTTAAACTAAGCGTCGCGCCTGAATCTGTCAATCAAAGCAAGTCGACCATAAACGGAATCAAGAAGTTGGACCCTAAATACAAATTAAAAATTAATGTGGACAAGATAGGGACTTTTGAAGCTTTGGTTGATACAGGTGCTGACCTCTCAGTGGTCGACCTCAGAACGGCCCTCGATACAGGCCATGGTATAAGTAAACTCGCAAAAATTTGTGCAGGACCCGATGGAAAAAAAATTGGACATGGTAGGAAGTATATTTTTAAATATAAAAATTGATGACGAAACATTATCACACAACTTTGTAATATTGAAAACGCATTTACGGACATTAATTCTTGGGAGAGATTTCCTTAAGAAAATGAACGCGAAAATAGATTGTAAGCAAGAAACTATAAAATACGATTTGACGAATAATCATGACGTAATCAATTTTGAAATGTTGAAAATAAAGAGTGCCAAGGATTCCATTGTACCGGAATGTTCCATTAAATTGATCAAGGCATTGGTAGAAACAGAGGATGGGGAATATATTATCGAGGAGAGCAGCAAAATGTTTCAAACAAATGGACTTCGTCTAGCAAGAAGCTTGATCAATGTTATAAATAGAGAAACACCTATCTGGATAACTAATCGGTATCCTCGACCGTTAAAAATAATGAAAAACCAAACATTGGCTTTTGGAAGTAGTCCAGCGAAAATAAATGTGAATCGAGAAAGAGAGGTAGAAGAGAACGAAGAACCTAGATTCCAAATAAACGAAAATCTTTCACCAAAGGAACAGAAGGAGTTAAAACAAGTTTTAGAAAGGTATGCAGATCTGTTTTCGTCGAGATTAGGGAGAACCAATTTGGCAAAACATCGGATAGACACAGAAGACGCGAAGCCAATTAAACACAAGCCTTACCGGGTAAGTGCTAAAGAACGAGATATTATAAA
This sequence comes from Cordylochernes scorpioides, assembly GCA_030710605.1. Lineage (NCBI taxonomy): Eukaryota > Metazoa > Arthropoda > Arachnida > Pseudoscorpiones > Chernetidae > Cordylochernes > Cordylochernes scorpioides. The sequence goes on along the minus strand of CP092873.1, from coordinate 85,814,131 downwards.
AGAACAAATTGACAAGATGCTTACAGAAGGCATAATTAGGCCATCTTCTAGCCCCTGGTCTTTTCCAGTAATATTGGTCAAGAAGCGAGATGGTAAATACAGATTTTGTGTGGACTACAGAAAACTGAATAATGTGACAGTAAAAGATGTCTATCCGATCCCTAGAATAGACGAAGTTATGGATACTCTCCAAGGATCTACATACTTCTCAGCAATAGACCTCAGATCTGGATATTGGCAAGTTGAAGTCGAAGAAAGAGACAAAGAGAAAACAGCTTTCACTACAGCGCATGGATTATATGAATTCAACGTGATGCCTTTTGGACTTTGTAACGCGCCTGCTACCTTTGAGAGAAATATGGAGAATATGCTTGGAAATCTGAGATGGCAAATTTGTTTGTGTTATCTGGATGATGTTATCATATATAGCCCGGATTTTCCAACGCACCTCAAAAGACTTGAAGCTGTTTTTAGATGTTTTCGTGAATCTAATTTAAGGTTAAACGACAAAAAATGCCGATTTGCTTTTGAACAATTGGAGATTCTCGGCTATATAACGAGCAAACATGGTATAAAACCCGCGGAACATAACATCAAAGCTGTCAGAAATTTTCCTCGGCCCACAAAGGTCAAAGAAGTACAATCCTTTTTGGGAATGTGTTCATATTATAGAAAATTTATCAAAGATTTCTCAAAAATTGCTGACCCTTTGACCAACCTTATAAAAAAAGTGTATCATTTACCTGGACAGAAAGACAAGAGGAAGCGTTTCAAACTCTAAAAACAGCACTATTAAGTCCACCAATTTTAGGTCACTTCAATCCAAATGCGCCTACTTATGTTCATACTGATGCGTCCAACATCGGCATAGGTGCAACACTTGTTCAAGACATCGGTGGTGAAGAGAAGGCGATCTCATATTTGAGTCGTACCCTAAGTAAAGCGGAGCAAAATTATTCAACAACTGAAAAAGAATGTCTGGCCGTTGTCTGGTCAATGTCAAAATTACGGTCCTACCTTTATGGAAGACACTTTAAAATAGTAACAGACCATCACGCCTTATGCTGGCTCAAAAACTTGAAGGATCCAACAGGTCGATTGGCAAGATGGGCATTAAAAATTCAAGAACATGACTTCGATATAATACATAAATCAGGAAAGAAGCATCTGGACGCCGATGGCTTATCTAGGGGACCCTTACCAGAAACTGATTGGGATGAGGATTTTGAAAGGCTATTTTTAAATCAAATAACAGACGAAGAGGATAAGTTTATCGAAAGTGTTAAGAAAAACCTTAATGGAAGCAGGCGATCAATTGCGCAAAACTTTAAAGTAGAAGATGGATGCCTCTTTAAGAAAAACCCGAACCCTGAAGGCAGGGCGTGGTTGCTTGTGGTTCCAGAGAAGAAAAAGAGAGAAATTATGAAAGAATATCACAATCATATGTCGAATGGCCATCTGGGTGTCGCCAGAACCATGTACCGAATAAAGAGTAAATACTTTTGGCCATCCATGCTAAAGGACTACTACAGCCCATTCCCCCAGCCAACTTTCCTTTCGAAAGAATTGGAATTGACTTTGTTGGTCCATTGCCATCTACGAAAAATAGAAAAAAATGGATAATCGTGCTGACGGACTACTACACTAGATATGCAGAAACAAAAGCAGTCTCGGAAGCAACAGTGAAAGAAGTTTCAAAATTTCTAGTAGAGGATATTTTTCTCCGGCACGGAGCCCCACAATATCTTATTAGTGACAGGGGCTCTCAATTCACCAGTAATTTAATAGAAGAGGTGATGAAAATGTGCAAGATTAAACATTGCTTCACAACGAGCTATCATCCTCAGACTAATGGATTGACAGAACGGTTAAATAGAACATTGATCAATATGCTCAGTATGTATGTGAACACTGATCAGAAGAATTGGGACGAAATACTCCCGTTCATCACTCACGCTTACAATACTACAATTCAGGAAACCACAGGATATTCTCCCTTTTTCCTGATGTTTGGAAGAGAACCCACGTCTCTTTTGGACGACAGGAATATCTCGGTGGACATTGACAAGGATGATTATGATGAATACATAAAACATCACTTAGACAAAATAGACAGAACAAGAAAATTAGTTATTAACAACACAATAAAGACTCAAGAAAGAATGAAAAAGAACTATGACAAGAAACACATGGAAAAAGCTACGAACCAGGAGAATTAGTAGCAGTTTGGACAAATAGGAAAATAGGAAAGTGTGAGAAACTTCTGAGAAAATATTTTGGTCCATATAGAATATTAAAAAAGATGTCTAGCGTCAATTATCTAATAGAACCGAAAGATAATCCGGGCCAAGACCCTCTGATAGTTCATGTTTCAAGAATCAAGCCTTATTATGAGAGAATGGATGAGGTCATTCACGAGGACGTGACAACCTCTGGAGAGGGGGAAGTGTTACATCAATTTTAATGCGCCTTACATTTATTCAAAATATTCTATGATATTTAATATTTATTTAAAACAGAATATTTAGATTAGCATCATTCCTTTTTATAGTTTCACTCCTTTTGTACATATATCTTTATTGCTTATTGGAGCGGGAGAGGACCTAGACGAAGACTGCGGATCGCAACCTACGAGGAAGACAAGAATAAATAAACACAATAACTTTAAAAGGTAATTTATTTTTTATTTAATTTTATTTATTTACTCTTAATATGGAAACCCGCTCGGGAAACGTGTATAACACCAAGAAGGAAGAAACCAAGGTCGACGACCCTGCAAAGCTTCAACTTGGTGCAACAATATTCAGATTCCACTATTTAACTTTTTTCTCTAAATCTTTAATTTACAATTATTTTTGAGAGCCTGAATTGTTTTATTAGAATTTGAATATATAAATTTGAATTTTTTTACATATTTGCATATTATATTATCATTAGCATTATATTTATTACTTGACCTTAATAAGCCAATCAGCGTTGAGTCCACTAGCCAAACTGTGTTTAGAAATTTAGCTCAGAGGTTGAATGGAGAAACGAGTTTTCTCTATATATATACCAGGTATCATCAGTGTGGTGAACTCATCTAAAGAAATCGCCAAATCTTCACTTTTTGTAGATATTTTATCCTCTATGTTACAGATTTAAAGGAAATTGCGCTGAGTAATATAATCAATATATAGTTGGGGTGCTAGGTGTTCTATTCTATAAATTAGGAAAATAGACGAATCTCTCCAGAAGACAAATAAAGAAAATACATATGATCCTATATATTTAATCTAAAAAGGAATATTTTAAAACTCAATTATTTTTTCAAAATTTGTTTTCAAACTATTCAAGGGCTAAATGTACATATAGGATAATAAAAGTAGAGTATTGCAAAATGTTCTGTTGAATATATGGATCAAACTTCGTTGTTGTTCATAAAATAATTTCAAAACGTGTTTTTCTTCTATCGTTGCCGAGGAAGGAAGTGGACGTTCATTGTTCAGGTAGCAGCCCGAGGATGGTTAGTGATGTGAAGGGCTTGCGTTAGGGGCTGTCGGGCGCAAAGATGGAAGGGAAACGAGATGTCCACGAGGTTGGAGCGGAACCTTAGCCGTTCTGGGGCGGCAGGAGAGGGGGCGATGGTGGTGGATGTAGGAGCCCAGCGCAGTGTGGATGGGACGGGCTCCTGGACCAGTTGACGGCGTCTGCGAGGGACCACGGACGGCGATGATGGTCAGGGGGGTGGGCCGTCCGTGGAACTCCTGGGGTGGCGGCCCGGAAGTTTCCTGTACATTAATGATAGACATTATTACCTAGGTAATGCAGCAAAGGGCATGCTTTCGCATGCCGGTTTATGAACCGAAAGGTCTGGGTGGCCATTGCTCCATGGATGTACATTAATGATGTAATTAGGTCTCAGTATTAGTTCCCATGTTTTCTGACCCTAATCTTGCATAAAGTGCTTACACACAATGATGAATTTAAGTTCTGTTCAGTCAGGTCAGGTTAGAATTAATAGATTAGAAGAGAGCCAATCCTGAGAACTCCCAATGATGAATCAATCTCGACCTACCTCGCTGGTTACCTGGTCCATTAGTCCTCCTCCTCCTCATCTTCCAGGATGTTCTGCTCCTCCATGTGCTGCAAAGCGCACCACTCCAGCGTATCCTTAATTTCGGCCAGGTTCCTTTCGGCCGCCACGACCTCTTGAAGTTTCACGGCCACTTCAGAGAGGAGCGCCTTGATGTTGTAGTATGGTGTCACCTTCCTCCTTCGCCAGAATCTTCTGCGTGGTGTCGAGGGGCGGGTTGGTGGAGTAGGCTTCTGCCCCTCGGGGAAGAAAAGGGGGTGTGGGACCATCTGGCAGGTTTTGCCGAAGGTGGCCAATGGTGGCTCATGCGCCGCAAAGCTCCGAACGCGAAATTCCTCTGCAAAGCGGATTTTAGGGGAGCGGTTTTCTAGCTCCCCTCGCCTCTTGTTGTCTTGGAGGATTTCCAACTCCTTACGATGTCATACGATACATCCTTATGATGTCATCATAATTTTGAGGGGGTCCCTCGCCTTTTTCTTGATGATTTCGCCTCTTAGAGCTGTAGAAACACATCTTGTAATGGATATATAATATGACTATTGTTGGGGTCTCTTTTGCCAGAGGTCAAAGAGAGGAGTCTAATAAAATAGTGCCATTCAAGTCGACTTTTGGTTACTATATGGACAAATATTCTTCAATTTGACCTGTTAAGGACTATTTTTCACAGCTCATCTAGTGATATTCCAGTAGTTTTCTTTAACACTTCTAGCCAGTTCATTGCAGGCCTTCATCTTTTCCTTCAATTTATCCCAATAGCAACGTATTTTCTAAACCATCTGCTTTTATTATGTGCCTGAAATAGGTCAGTTTTTGTTTACATATTGGAATTATAGGGATCAAATAGGGTTAATTTCATTTAAGATTGAAACATTTAAACTTTTATCTTTCCAAGGGGCACTCTAAGAAATATGGAAAAGGTATTTAGGAAGTATATAAGCTGTAGACAAGATGTCCAGGTAACTCAGACCAAACGCATTTACAATTTTTATACTTTTAAATATTGTATATAACTAGATTATGCATATATGCATATGTTTATATGTACAGTGAACCACAACGTTCGATCGCGAATAAAATTATTTTAATATATATAAGTAACTGGAGAGATCTACCCCTGTTATGAGGTGGAATAGCTTGCGAGAAGCTAAGCTCCGTTTAAAAAAAAAAACTCGATTTGGGATTTGATTCTAGAACCTGGGTATCGATAGTGTACTCCACTACCATCAACTACCCACATTATTCACTCTAATCTACAACTGGTGATAAATAGGTAAGCTGTGAATAATGTTCACTGACAGATCAAATTGAAGAATATTTGTCCTTATAGGCACCAAAAGTCGACTTGAGGGGCACTGACACAACAATATACTGTATATATCTTATATAAAAAAAAGATATTTTTCTGCTTGTATTTAGATTATGTTGAGGTTTATGCCATGGAGTTATTTGCTGGTTCTTTTCAGTACTAAATGGTATTGGTGATGCAGTCGTGGCAAGAATCTTGAAAGTAAAATAATAAAAATAGTAAAGATTAGAAATTGCTTTAATTGTGAGCTTATGAGATATATAAAAACATAATTTGATAAAAGTACTGCCTGGCTTAATGCGAGTAGAATAAGGAAAACAAAAGATTATTTACATAATGCACAAAGATTTGAGCCGGCCAACGGGGAAGAACAACAACGAGTTTTTATAGGGGAAGCATGACCTCTGGCGCCCGATTTAACAATATTTGTATCTATGAAATTATAATTTGAAAAATAAAATAATATTTTCATATAACATATATATCTCTTTTCTACAAGAATACTTTTATATGCTTTTTTAAACTTCTTGTGTATCGTTTTTATAACTATGGTATATTGATTGCTTTCCTCTTGCCGAGACTTATGACCTATTTCGGGTAGTGTTGGGTATTTTAGTGAAACACGGTGGTTATTTCGTGATGTAACACATTCCGGCTTGGTTGATTAAGAGAGAAATATTGTGTGATCTGAATCATAGAGGCATTCTATTCTATTCGATGAGAGATTCTTTTGTAGAGCGAAAGACTCTCC
>CP092873.1:85738740-85807899 GCA_030710605.1 Cordylochernes scorpioides | reverse complement strand
ATATAATATATGCCTTTTTATTATCTAAATATATAAATTATCTGTATATAAGAACTGAAAACACTTAAGTACAGTAAAAGAAACATTTCCTATATATAAATGGTTCGTTATTTATTTATGTTAATTTATACCTAACTGGCCTTGTCTCCTTATTGTTTGCGAAAGATCATTTCTCGATGCAAATATTTATATGTAATTCTAATGTCCTAAAAGCTTATGTCCATTGTTTGCTTCAATACCATTTCTGAGATTCCAACCTTCAGTGTAGAATGTATAAGCAGAATCATTCAATAGAGTATCAGAGCTCTAATCATAAAAAGAAACATTAGTGCTTAAGTTCTTTCATTTTTTATACACCCATACCTCGCTTTGCGTCGGGGTTACGTTCCAAAAAAACACGACGCAAAGTGAAAATAACATTTTGATGGCATGGCGCAATCAAAAACAAAGGTGTTGCCATATTTTAGGAAAAATAAAAAAATAAAAAAAATTAAAGACTCGAATCGAAAACAACGCAACTTCGAAAATCTAACGACGCACAGTGAAAATCAGTAAAAATTAAGCAGCGACGCAATTCCGAAAAAAAACGCAAACGACATATTAAGTGTGAATTAATCTAGGTTTTTATTGTGGCAGCTCTTAAATCACCAATTAACTGTGAATGATATTATTTATATTGCCAATTAATTAATAAAAAAAGAAGATAAAAGAGACTAGTCACCTTGCCGACCAATGGGACGTCATTACAGTGATGGAATCTCTCAGAAGACCAATCAAGTAATTGACGCCATTGAGATTGATCTAAATGTCCATTGGTCAATCGAATTATCTCCCTGTCTGATTGGTTGATAGGATAGTACTGTACTTCGGTTAGGAGTCCTTAATATTAATGGAGAGTCTTTCGCTCCACAAAAGAATCTCTCATCGAATAGAATGCCTCTATGATTCAGATCACACAATATTTCTATCTTAATCAACCAAGCCGGAATGTGTTACATCATGAAATAACCACCGTGTTTCACTAAAAAATACCCAACACTACTCGAAATAGGTCCTAAGTCTCAACAAGAGGAAAGCAATCAATATACCATAGCTATAAAAACGATACACAAGAAGTTTAAAAAAGCATATAGTAGTATTCTTGTAGAAAAGAGATATATATATACAGTATATTTTTGTGTTAGTGCCCCTCAAGTCGACTTTTAGTGCCTATAAGGACAAATATTCTTCAATTTGATCTGTCAGTAACCATTATTCACAGCTCACCTATTTATCACCAGTTGTAGGTTAGAGTGAATAATGTGGGTAGTTGATGGTAGTGGAGTACACTGTCGATACCCAGGTTCTAGAATCGAATCCCGAAATGAGCCTTTTTTTTTAAACAGAGTTTAGATTCTCTTAAACTACTCCACTTCATAACAGGGTTAGATCTCTCCAGTTACTTATATATATTAAAATAATTCTATTCGCGATCGAACGTTGTAGTTCACTGTACATATAAACATATGCATATATGCATAATCTAGTTATATACAATATTTAAAAGTATAAAAATTGTAAATGCGTTTGCTCTGAGTCACCTGGACGTCTTGTCTACTGCTTATATACTTCCTATATACCGTTTCCATACTTCTTAGAGTGCCCATGGACAGATAAAAGTTTAAATATTTCGATCTTAAATGAAAATAATTCTGGTAGATCCCTAGAATCCCAAATATGTAAACAAAACCTGACCTATTTCAGGCACATAATAAAAGCAGATGGTTTAGAAAATACGTTGCTATTGGGATAAATTGAAGGAAAAGAGAAGGCCTGCAATGAGCTGGCTAGAAGGGGTAAAGAAAACTACTGGAATATCACTAGATAAGCTGTGAAAAATAGTCCTTAACGGATCAAATTGTAGAATATTTGTCCATATAGTAACCAAAAGTCGACTTGAATGGCACTATTTTATTAGACTCCACTCTTTGAACTCTGGCAAAAGAGACCCCAACAATAGTCATTTTATATATCCATTACAAGATGTGTTTCTACAGCTCTAAGAGGCGAAATCATCAAGAAAAAAGCGAGGGCCCCCCTCAAAATTATGATGACATCATAAGGATGTATTTTGCGGAGGAGTTGGATATCCTCCAAGACAACAAGAGGCGAGGGCAGCTAGAAAACCGCTCCCCTAAAATCCGCTTTGCGGAGGAATTCCGCGTTCGGAGCTTTGCGGCGCATGAGCCACCATTGGCCATCTTCGGCAAAACCTGCCAGATGGTCCCACACCCCCTCTTCTTCCCCGAGGGGCAGAAGCCTACTCCACCAACCCGCCCCTCGACACCACGCAGAAGATTCTGGCGAAGGAGGAAGGTGACATCGCCATACAACATCAAGGAGCTCCTCTCTGAAGTGGCTGTGAAGCTTCAAGAGGTCGTGGAGGCCGAAAAGAACCTGGCCGAAGTTAGGGAAACGCTGGAGTGGTGCGTTCTGCAGCACCAGGAGAAGCAGCGCTTCCTGGAAGACGAGGAGGAGGAGGACTAATGGACTAGGTGACCAGCGAGGTAGGTCGAGATTGTTCATTTTTGGGAGTTCTCAGGATTGACTCTCTTCTAATCTATTAATTCTAACCTGAAACTGAACAGAAGCTTAACTCGTCATGGTCTGTGAGCACTTTATGCTAGATTAGGGTTAGAAAACATGGGAACTAATACTGAGACCTAATTACATAATTAATGTGTAGGAGACTCCCGGGCCGCCACCCCAGGAGTTCCACGGACTGCCCCGCCGCCTGACCATCATCGCCGTCTGTGGTCCCTCGCAGACGCCGTCACCTGGTCCAGGAGCCCGTCCCATCCTCACTGCGCTGGGCTCCTTATTTCACCACTATCACCACTTCTCCTGCCGACCCAGAACGGCCAAGGTACCGCCCCAACCTCCTGGATGTCTCGCTTCCCTCCCCTCCTCTTGGACGTGTCGGGACAGCCCCTAACACAGCCATTCAAAGTGCTGCCCAACCTGGGACCACAAGCTCAACAATGAATGCCCACTTTCTTCCCCAGCAACAATAAAAAACACGTTTTGAAATTATTTTAATAAAACAACAACAAAATTTGATATATATATTTATTTATCAAAATGTATTGCAGTATTCTAGTTTTCTCGTCATATATGTACATTTATACTTTAAACAGCTTTCTGAAACGCACTGGTACAAAATAGTAATATGGATAAATGGTAAATGACATTTGATAAATAAATTAAAGAAGAATAAATGAGAGTTAAAATAGTCTAATCTAGATTAGCTATATTGGAGCAAATGTATTTGCTTTATTTGTCCTTTTGGAGAGATTAATCTATTTGCCTAATTTAGAGAATAGAACACCTAGCATCATTTATATATTTATTATATTACTCAGCGCAATTTCTTTGAATCTGTAACATAGAGGATGAAATTTCTACAAATAGTGAAGATTTGGCGAAGTCTTTAGAAGAGTTCATCACACCGATGAACCATGTATATACAAGGTGGGATCAATAAATAAGGTGAATTATAATTTATTAAAAAAAATTAAGAACGATATTAAAAATTAGGACTTGATTTATTCAAAATATAATCACTTTGGCTTTCTATATACATCGTCTCCATCGTTCTGGCAACTTGTAAATACCCTCTTTATAGGCACTCTTAGGAAGCGTGTAAAAAAATCTTGCACCACCTTCTGGACATCTTCATCCGAGTCAAATCGCTTTACCTTTAACTCCTTCTTTAGTAGTCCAAAAAGGAAATAGTCAGAGGGGGCTAGGTCTGGACTATATGCAGGATGTTCTAAAACTTCGAAACCTAATTTAATGATTTTAGATACAGTTTTACATGATGTATGCGGCCTTGCATTATCATGAAGGAAGAGAACACCTTTACTAAGCTTCCCTCTTCTTTTGTTTCTTATACCGGGCTTTAGCTTATTTACAAGAATGTCACAATAAAGGTCGCTGTTCATACGTTGCCTTGAGGATAAAAAATCAAGACAGATTGGTCCATCAACATCCCAAAAATTGTTAACAAAACTCTACCGGCCGAACGTTGAGGTCGCTCAATATCAGTACATGTAATTCGTCCATTTTTGAACTCGTTAACCCATTTATAAATGTTTTTTGAGACAAACAAGACTCACCATAAATATTTTTCATTCTTTGGCATATTTGAGATGTTTGAATACCTTCTGCAATCAAGAAATGAATAACTGCACGTTGTTCAAGCGTGGTGCAATCCTTCAAGGGAGCTTCCATTTTAGTTTATTTATAAGTCTCGCGCCGCGCGTGGGAAAAAAGAACAGAACACCTTAAATAGTCTCTAGATATTATATTTTAATATTCTGTGGTTTAAATTATTTTTTCTCTTTTAATTTTTAAGAAATAAGATAATTCACCTTATTTATTGATCCCCCCTTGTATATATACATAGAGAAAACTCGTTTCTCCAGTCAACCTCCGAGCTAAATTTCTAAACATAGTTTGGCTAGTCGACTCAATGATGATTGGCTTATTAAGGTCAAGTAATAAATATAATTCCAATGATAATATAGTATGCAAATATGTTAAAAAATTCAAATTCATATATTCAAATTCTAATAAAACAATTCAGGCTCTCAAAAATAATTGTAAATTAAAGATTTAGAGAAAAAAGTTAAATCGTGGAATCTGAATATATAAAATAGAAGTTCTCCAATCTAGTTAATGATTGTGTTTATTCTCATATATGATGATATTGTCAAATTTTTTTCTATTGTATGGCGATGGAGGCTCCATTCATCTTTAGGCCTCCTCTATTTGGCCTCAGATAACTCAACAATAGTTAGTTTATATAACCATTTCAAATATGTGTTTTTACAACTCCAAGAAGAGAAATCATCAGGATGAAGATGGAAAGCGGCCCCATAAAAATTATGATGACATCTTGAGGATGTATTTTGCAGAAGAGCTGGAGCTCCTCCAAGACAACAGGAGGCGTGGGGAAAAGGAACACCACACCCCTAAAATCCGCTTCGCGGAAGAGTTCCACATAAGGAGCTTTGCGGCCCATGAACCTCCATCCGCCATCCATGGCAAGACCTGTCAAAGGGTCCTTCACCACCTTTTCTTCCCCGAGTGGCAAAAGGCTACCCCACCAACCCGCCCCTCAACGCCGCGAAGAAGATTCTGGCAACGGAAGAAGGTGGCTCCACCCTACAACACCAAGGTTATCCTTTCTTCGGTGGCCATCAAGCTTCAAGATGTCGTGGAGGCCGAAAAGAACCTGGCAGAAGTGAGGGAAACGCTGGAGTGGTGCGCTTTGCAGCACCAGGAGGAGCAGCGCTTCCTGGATGACGAGGAAGAGGAGGACTAATGGACCAGGTGACCAGCGAGGTAGGTCGAGATTGATTCATCATTGGGAGTTCTCAGGATTGGCTCTCTTCTAATCTATTAATTCTAACCTGAAACTGAACAGAACTTAAACTCACCATAGTGTGTGAGCACGTTAAGCTAGATTAGGGTCAGAAAACATGGGAACTAATACTGAGACCTAATTACATCATTAATGTGTAGGAGACTCCAGGGCCGCCACCACAGGAGTTCCACAGACGGCCCGCCCCCTCACCATCATCGCCGTCTGTGGTCCCTCGCAGACGCTGTCACCTGGTCCAGGCGTCGTCTTGACCCCTTACGCTAGGCCTCTCCTTCCACCACCATCGCCCCCCCCCCCCTCCAGCCGACCCAGAACGCTCAAAGTCACGCCTCAACCTCCTGGACGTCTCGCTTCCCACTCATCCTCGCGGCCGTATCAGGACATCCCCTAACAAAAGGCCTTCGCAGCGCTAACCATCCTCGGGCCTACTTCTGAACAATGAGCGCCCACTTTTTTCCGGTCACAATAAAATAACGCGATTTGAAAATTTTGTATAAAAACAACAACAAGTATTCGACATATATACAAATCGATATATATATTATATATATATATGTGACAATATAGTGGAAAATGATGTGGTGAGGTGAGAAATAATCACACGATGAGTTGTTAGAGCTAAAAATCCAGGCAGCCAGCCGAGAGAGAAAGTGCTGGCGAGTGAGACGTTATCTACTGAACGACCGTTTTCCCTGTGTACACAAGCGGGGCTAACAAAAGATAAGCGCCAGGTGGTGACGCCCCCTCCAGGAATGTGGTCAACAAATGGTCGTAAGTTAGTTTTCTTAGCTTTAGCTGCCCATCTCTCTCTCGTTGGCTGTTGGATTGTTTTATTAATCCTGGAAGAGCATATATTATGACATATGGCCCCCGTTGAAGAAGGCTGAACATGGTTTAAGTATATTTAAAGCTGGAGAAGCCAGGAATAGAGAAAATAATTTTACAGTTAAAATTAGTTAAGGTAATGGTGACATAGTTTTATGTAAATAAAATATTGTATAGTACACAAATAAATATTATTTACAAGTAGTTTTACAACACCGGGGAGTTTGACATTTAAGGGAGATTTTGAAAATATCAAGGTTATAAAAAGGCTATATACAACAAATTCTAATGTATTATAAGGGAAATGTTATTGAGACATTTTACAGGGATACTTTAGAATGGAGGAGATTGATTAGGCAGACAACATATGTACGGTTCTCTTGATAACACTAAAATTAATAAATTAAACAAATAATGGACATGCACGTACGTGAAAGAGAAAAGACCTTCGGGGTCGAGTGAAAAAAGTGGACCTTTGCGGTCAATTGACAAAAATAAGACCTCTGAGGTCGAACGGTTGAAAAAAAAAAGCCTTGACTTTCAGAACCTAAGTTTCAATGTAGGAATAGATACACTGCAGAAAGACTGAGAGGTTCAGCGAAAATTTAGTCCTTGGTTCATAAAAAAAACATAAGTTGATATACGAAAAATTAAAAACAAGAGTTTTTTTTTTTTTTTTTTTTCAAGAGTGATGGTGAAAGATAAGAAAAAATTTCGAGAGAACATGTTATTGAGAGGTGTGAACAAGGAGAAGAAGAGTCACATACATATGATGAAATTCTGAAGATCATTAAGACTGGAGAACTCTACACTTTAAGATAATTTTCAGGCGGACATGGCAAGGGGAAACTTGTCATGGGCTTTCTATGCTATAAGTGTAGAGCACGAGAAATGAGGTTAAGGTTGGCAATTGTGTGAGCTCAGGACTGAGGTAAATATCGAACTACATACAATGTTAGAATTTCGGCGAACAGAGCGAGGGGAAACTTGCTTTGGGCCAATCTAACTTATCTATGTAGTTACTTGTGTAGCGAGTCCGAGGGGAAAAGTCCCGTGTGTAGGTGAGGAAGTCGAATGGATTTATATTTAATTTTCGAAGATAAAATAGTTCTAGATGCAAAGGTAGAATATAGGCGGACAGAGCGAGGGGAAACTTGCTTTGGGCCACCCTACCTTAATTATTTAGATACTACTGGGTTCGTAAAGTCTTGTTGTCAGGTTAGTAATTGGTAAAGATTTCAGGGGATAAGTGGTTCAAATATCTTTGATCATCTTGATTGTAAGTGTAGTCATGTTGCTTTCGTGAGTTAATAGCCGTTGTAGTATGGATTAGAGTGTGATTGAAGTGTTTATATGGGAAATTGAAGGTATTTTTGGGTTGGTCTCGATCATTTACGGGCGGTGAAATAAATTGTTCGTTTTCCGTATAGTGTTTTAATTTGTTGACATGAATTGTATCTGTCTCACGACTTAGAGGTCGGTTGGAGCGGTTGATCCGTACGATTTGAGGGGAAATTATCTCCAGTATTTCATAAGGTCCTGAGAAGAAAGGTGCTAGTTTACCAGTGTCTGGATGGTGGTATGTTTTTGCCAAAACGAGATCGCCTACTTCAAAATCGGAAGCTCTATGTGTTTGGTCGAATCTCGCTTTGTCGCGTAAGTGTCGTTCGTGTGTCCTTTGATAGGCCAATTCTCTGGCGTCGTCGATTTTTGGGTAGTTTTGTACATGCTCGGATAGTTGTAGCGGAAAACTACCTAACAAAAGGTATGACGGTGGAAACCCGGTCACAGAATGTGGGGTATGGTTATAAGCCTGAAGGACCTGAGGTAGTAGTTTGGTCCAGGCCGTCTTAGGTTGTTGGAGGCGCAACAGTTTAAGTTTGCCAGTGATCGTGGCATTTAGTCGTTCACTTAATCCGTTGGCCTGAGGGTTGTTGCTTGTCGTGAGAAGTTGGCCAATGTTATGTCTAATCAAAAATCTACGAAATTTCGGAGAGGTGAAGGCATGAGCTCTATCCGTCAAAAGTCGTTTAGGAGAACCAAACTGCATCACCTTTTTAATCACTTGGGTATAGGTGAGAATGCTGGTGGACCGCGATGGGAATGCCCACGCGTACCGTGTGGCATGGTCCACTACGACATGTAAGCAGGTCTGAGAATTTCCATATTTCGCGAATCCAGAAATAGTATCTAGTGACACTAGTTCGTACGGCAGGACCGCTGGGGGGAGTTGTTCCAATTCTCCGTAGATAGGTCCTTTTGGTGGTTTGACCAATTGGCATACTGAACAGGTTCTTACATGTGTCCTGATGTCATTTGTCATGCCGTCCCAATAGTATTGGGCTGCGATCAGTCTGGTCATCTGCGAAATGCCGGGGTGATTGAAATCGCGATGGGCTCGTTGTAGTAGGGTGCCACGGAGTGATGGTGGAACAATTATTTTAGTGACACCCCGTCGTATGATGGTCATAAGGTCCTTGTCATTGAGGATATACCTTGTGTCCCTCCGTAATTCGCCCTGATGATCTTTTATTTGACCTGTGGATAGGAATCCGCAGAAAGGGTTACGGGAGAGGAGGTCCGCCTCGTACTGACGCGAGCCCTTGAGGTATTTGACCTCATAGTCGTAAGCTGAGAGTCGAAGGCTCCAACGAAAGAGGCGTCCGGTGGGGTCTTTTATGGTCTTTAGCCATTGTAAGGCGTGATGATCCGAGTAGATGACAAACCTTGTACCTAGGAGGTACACTCGGAATTTGTCAACGCACTCTACAATGGCTAAGCACTCCAGTTCAGATATAGTGTAATTACGCTCATAGGAACGCAACGCGCGACTGTAATATTGTACAGGGTAGATGTTACCGTCAGGATGTACTTGTTTGAGTACACCTGCGATGCCCTGCGTGGAAGCGTCGCAATAGACCTGGCATGGGAGCCCTTCTTGAAATAGATGTAACACAGGTTGTGTTGCGAGGTGTTGCTTCAATTTATCAAAGGCTTGTTGACAATTCGGGCTCCAAAGCCATTTGGCGTTCTTTTTTAGTAATTGATTTAAGGGGTGGCGAAGTCTAGCATATTCTGGGATGAATTTATGATATACGTTGACGGCTCCTAAAAATGATTGTAGGGTTTTAACGTTGATAGGAGTTCTAATAGCGTTGATGATTTCGGTATTTTTAATATTAGGTGTGTAAGTCCCTGCGGTGATGTGGTAGCCGAGAAAATCTATTTCATTTTGATAAAAATTACATTTTTTAAGGTTAAGTTGGAGATTTTCCTCTAAACAGAATTTAAAGAAAAGTCGAAGGTGCGTAAGGTGTTGTTCTGAGGAGTCAGAAAAAATAACGAAGTCGTCATAATAATGGGCTATGTAAGAGAGGTGGTGTTTGTGGATCAACTGGGTAATCACACGTTCGAAAATTTGGGGTGCTGATTTGAACCCAAAGGGTAAGCGTTTGAAATTATATTGCCCTTGTTGAGTCACGAAAGAGAGTAGTGGTTGACTCTCCTCCGCGATGGGGATTTGATAGTATGCATTGCTTATGTCAACGGTGCTAAATACTCTGGCTTTCGACAGGTTATCCAGTACCGTTTCTATCAATGGCAAAGGATGCAAATCCGAGGGTACTAGTTCGTTCACGCGACGGAAGTCAATGCAGAGACGCATGGTGTTATCGCGTTTGCGAACGAGTGTCACAGGAGAGGAATATGGGCTAGAGGAGGGGGTGATTATGTCATGTTTTAGAAGTTGAGATATCTGGTCCTGAATTTCCTTCTGGTAGGCATAGGGAGTTCGGTATGGTCGGAGGGAAATAACCTTATCGGAAATAATTTTGAGTTTTACAGGGGTTATGTTGAGTGGTAATACATTGAATTTATTGATAGGGAAAATATCTTTAAAAGAATACAATAATTGCTGATAAGGGATAGTCAGTTCTGGGCGTTGTTCGATAAATTCTTTAATCATTAATTCTCTAGAGGCGCATGGGCTGGTAGGAATGCTAATAAGGTTGTAAGGGTGAGAGGGGCATTCAGGGGAAGGTTGATAAATATTACTAAGGGTTGTTTGTAAGTAAGGCTCACGTGGAGGTTGAAAATCGTCAACGCCTAAGTTAACCGAGTGAATTATGGGTCGTTTAGGGTTAGAAGTTATTATTCGCGAGCCGTGCTTACAAGTGGGAAGGTCACATACAAAATGGTACAAATGTTTAGGTACTGGAACACTATTTTGAAGTATCAATTGATTATGAAAATCTATTGTTAATCTTAAAAATTGCATAACATGAATAGAGAGGATACCATGTTCAAGGGGTGAATTTAAAATATAAAATGTTTCATTAAAATTAAAATTATTAAATTGTATTGGTAAGGTAACTAATCCGATTGGTTTGGCATGACTAGATATAGTACGGATAATAACATCATTGTTAATAGGGGTGGAACAAATGAAACTATTAACATTTTTAATATATTCAAATTGGTTTAAACTAATTATGGAAACATTGGCTCCAGAGTCAATTAGGAATGGTATCTTTAAAGAATGAATGATAGGGGTTAAAATAATTGCACTTACAGGCATATGCTGGTTTAGGGTGCAGGTAGGTTCATTGAGCTTCGGAGGAGTTCTGCTGCCGAAGTTGGCATTACTTGGTTTCTCCCGAGCTCGTCGTTGCTGCGGTCTCGTAGACACCTGCAGGGCGAGTCGATCTTTGGGGTTGTTCGACGTTGTGGACCGCAGGTGTAAAGGTCCGAAAGGGCCGCTGGTAGGGCCCTCGCTGCTGACACTGTGCGTGCCAGTGTTGTCCGCCACAGTAACGGCAAGGATATGGTGGGGTCTTGTCCACGGTGGTGGAAGGTGCTCTGCTCTGGCGCGGTGATCGTTGTTGGGCAGCTTTAGTGCTGGTGTTATCCCCTTCGTAGGTCAGCTGTTGGGCTAAGCATAACCATTCTTCTGGTCCCGAGGGTTGTGCCATCTTTAGAAGGTTGCCATAGTTACGTGGCACACCGTTGGATAGTGCTTGCACGATGGCACTCTTAGGGAGGTTGATCGCCAATCCTATTCGGACCTTGTTCTTGTAGTAGGTCTCGATGTCGGCCATCGACGTGCATTTAAGTTCATAGAACTCTTGAAGGGTGAAGCTAGGGCGTCGGGGATAGACGGCGCAGAGTGACTCTTTGACCTCTTCATAAGTCTTATTGAGTAGCGCTAAGTCTTGTGCAACTTTGCGAGGTTCGCCTCTGAGTGATGATAGAGCCTTTCGAGCTTGGCGTGCTGGCTCTAAGTTGTGGAAGTTCGGCTGAGACTCAAGTTGTGAGAAGAAGTGTGCGGCAGGTTCATCTCCGTCGTAGGTGATTGCTTCTTCAGACCCACGGTTTAAAAGTTGGTCGAGACAGAGGGTGAGAGTTCGAAGGGAAGCGGCTACAGTAGGGTCGGTCGTTGGTTCTTGTGGAACTTGGTTGTGGGTTTGTTCGATCATCGTGGCTTGGCTTCTTGTTTCTTCATGCTCTGGTATATGAGGGATTTGCTTCCCGGTCAGATCTTATCCTGTCGACTTTTCAATGTGACAATATAGTGGAAAATGATGTGGTGAGGTGAGAAATAATCACACGATGAGTTGTTAGAGCTAAAAATCCAGGCAGCCAGCCGAGAGAGAAAGTGCTGGCGAGTGAGACGTTATCTACTGAACGACCGTTTTCCCTGTGTACACAAGCGGGGCTAACAAAAGATAAGCGCCAGGTGGTGACGCCCCCTCCAGGAATGTGGTCAACAAATGGTCGTAAGTTAGTTTTCTTAGCTTTAGCTGCCCATCTCTCTCTCGTTGGCTGTTGGATTGTTTTATTAATCCTGGAAGAGCATATATTATGACATATATATAATTTAAAACATTTTATTGACGTCTATTCAATGCTTTACAACCATTTAGAGGCAATCAGAAATATATACATAGACGAGTCTTATTTCTTGATTCCTTCACGTTTCGTACTTTTCAAGTAATACTCCAGCTGTGCTGGTGATATTGATGTTATTGCTGTTGTCGTCGTTCCTGAGTTGCATCTTGAGACTTCGTCGGGATCGGTCTTGTGCCTTGAACTCGGGGGGGGGGGGGGGGGGGAGACAAGTCTTTCATCATTAGAGCTCATAGTTTCTTCCAGTTCTGTCCAGTGAAATCGCAGGAATCGGCGTCCGATTCCTGGCCCGAAAGGGATGATTTTGCTTTTTTTCCACCTGGGCTCTTCACGTTCGGTCTTTTCTTCTCGTTCCGTGAGGCCTCAAGTGTCCTCTTCTTCATTTGAACGTCTTTGGATTCCTGGGGCGGTCCTGGTTCTGTCGTTGATGGCAGAACAGGTTGGGGTGTGGGCTTCAGAATAGCGGGGGGGGGGACTATCTGGTTCAGGGCTTCTGTAAAGGTCTTAGATACTTTTGCCCTGATCGCAGGGTCAAATGGGCATTGCTTCATGATGTGGCCGTGTCTTCTGCAGCCGGCGCAAATAACGTCTTCACCAATGAAGACTCTGAAGGAATTTTCCATGTAATTTATTATGATAGTTGCTGGCATTACCTGGTTTTCTTTTAATTTGAAGACAATCTCTCTTCGCAACGATGATAGATGTTTGAAGAGGGGATTCTCGGTAGGGAATGGGAGCGGTCTGATAGATAAGGTCTTGTCAAAAGGCTCAAGGGCTTTGAAGATGTCCGCGTCCTGAATGAAGGCCATTACCCCCGACAGGATATTTTTTTTCCACCGTGAAGAGTGGCGTAGGGTAAACCGTGGTGTCACCCACTTTGAAACCGTTGTTAATCAGTTGGGTTGCCTGTTCGTCGGTTGCCAGGGACACCACTGCCTGGCCATCTATTTTCCTGACGGAATGGATGTTTTCATGTCCTACCAAGTTTGAGATTGCAATTAGGTGTTCTTCTGCGCTCCTGTTTTGTATCGCAGTAAATTTTATGGTAGATTTAATAGATTTGCTACGTTTTTCGTAGGTCGATTTTCTTTGTTGGTCAATTTTGTTTTTTTCTTCCTTTGAAAACTGTTTCTTATGATAGGTGACCAGCGAGGTAGGTCGAGATTGATTCATTATTTGGAGTATATGAACCTAGCCTAAACTGAACTTAAACTAACCTAACTTTACCTAACATAATACTGAGACCTCATTACATCATTAATGTACAGGAGACTCCCAGGCCGCCACCCCAGGAGTTCAATGGACGGCCCCGCCCCTTGACGATCATCGCCGTCCGTGTCTCTCGCAGACGCTGTCACCTGGTCCAGGAGTCGTTCTGTCCCATTTCACTAGGCTACTCCTACCATCGTTTTTTAAAAGGAATTTATCAGAGCAGAATAATGATTTAGAAAAGATTTATTGCCTTATCTGTAATTTATAAAGGTATACTAATCTGAATGTTTATCATCATATACACATGGGTATAATGGTAGTGTAACATTCTGTTGTATATGTAAATATATAAGGCGATAACGTGCCATAGATATATATATGTGGTGATGGTTGTGTGATGTGTTGGTGTGGCTTGTGGAAAGGCCGCTGATAAAATTATAATTAAAATTAATTTATTTAAAGCCAGAAGTATATAAAGAGAAAAGAAGTAACGGCCGTTGGGATCAAGCCTTCTTGTTTACCGCGCGAGTGGCCAGAGTGTCTCGGATTCTCGCGTATGCGTAGTCAGGTTGCCGCTCGCGGTTGCCGAGGCCGTCACACTGCCCGTGTGTGTAGGGGAGCTTTGTCCCAGTTCGCGCTCGCTGAAGCAAAGTGTGGTCGCCACATATATAAGAAATGGAAGTATCAAAGCACGAATGTTTCTTTTAAACATAAACCAAACTTCTACTCTCCTTATTATTTCTAAAGTTCCACCCCTTCATTTCAGCATATATAAGTAAAATCGTCCAATACAGTATTAGAGCTCTGAGAGAAGCGATCTGGTAGATTAAATTGTCAAAACCGCTGGGAGAGTTCACCACTGATGTGCCAAGCTCTCCCAATATTTTATCATCGTAATAAGGACAGTAGAATAGTTTGTTTTATGTTTAAAAGAAACATTTGTGCTTTGATGCTTTCATTTCTCAATCTGTTGTATAGTGATACACTCTCTATTCATCCTGAGAGTTCCTCTGATTGACCACTAGCAAGAGAGACCTCAACAATAGTCATATGATATAATCTTTCTCTCTCTTTACAAAGATGTGTTTCAATAAGACCAAGATGAGAAATCACCAGAAAGTTGATAGGCCCCCTCTAAACTATGAAGACATCATCAGGAATTATTTTGCAGAGGAGCTGGAGCTCCTCCAAGACAATAGGAGGCGGGGAGAGCAAGAGCATCGCTCCCCCACAATCCGCTTCGCCGAGGAGTTCCGCGTCAGGAGCTTTGTGGCCTACGAACCACCATCGGCCATCCACGGCAAGACTTGCCAACTAGTCCCTCACCACCTCTTTTTCCCAGAGGTTCATAAGCCCACTCCACCGACCCGTCCATCAACGCCACTAAGAAAATTCTGGCAACGGAGGAAGGTAGATCCTCCATACAGCATCAAGGCGCTCCTCTCTGTGGTGGCAAAGAAGCTCCAGGACGTCTTAGGGGCTGAAAAGGACTTGGAAGAAGTGAGGGAAACGCTGGAATGGTGCGCCTTGCAGCACCTTTTCGAAGATGAAGAGGAGGACTAATGGACCAGGTGACCAGCGAGGTGGGTTTGAGATTGATTCATCATTGATATTACTCAGGACTATAGCTCCCATGTTCACTCACCTTAACCTGAACTTAACCTAAACTGAATTCACCTAACTTGACATCGCCATGGATAATAAACAGATTATACTAGTTAAGGGTTAGCAAATGTGAAAGTTGATCATGAGACCTTATTTCATCATTAATGTACAGGAGACTCCCGGGCCGCCACCCCAGGAGTTCCACGGACGGCCCCGCCCCCTGACCATCATCGCCGTCCATGGTCCCTCGCAGACGCTGTCACCTGGTCCAGGAGTCACTCTTCCCTATTACACAAGGCTCCTCCTACGATCGCCAACGCCGCCCCTCTTCTTTGGGAAACGGACCAGCCTCTTCTGACCGGCTTTTACTTCGTCCCGTCCTTCTTTGAAAGAAGTCTGGCCCCTACCCTCCTCACAGCCATATCGGACTAGCCCCTAAAGCAAGCTCTCCGAATAGCTGCCCAACAATGAACGCCCAATTCCTTCTGGCGACAATAAAAAAAAACTTGTTTTGAAAGCAACAACGAGTTTGATGTAAACAAATGAAAATGAAGGTTTAAAATTTTGGAAAAAATATTTTATTAATAAAAAAAGTTGAATGTGTGAGAATCGATAAACATATTTAAGAATAAAACAATATTTATAAACTAATCTAGATTTACCATATTAGAGCATATGTATTTGCTTTAACAGTGCGCGCGCGCGCTTTAGACAAATATTTCTATTTTCTTAATTTATTGAATAGTACACCTAGCATCATCTTTATATGTAGAATATGAAATCATCAGCATTATTATCAGCATTATATGTGCGACATAGGACAAATTTCTATAATTAGTGAAGATTTAGAGAAATATTAGGTAAGTTCATTACATTGATGAGTCAAGCCTTCCTAATCTATTTTTTCTTCATCCTACTAATTGTAGAAATTCGTTCTATAAAAGATTGGAATAAATTGCGTTGGATAATTTCAATATTATAAAGCGCCTAGCAATTATAAATTAGCTATAGAAATCAATTTATCACTTAAGTTTGAAAATCTATAATTTCCAAATGTTTGAAGAGTATTCGTTCCAAATAGATCATTGATTTTACAAAAGATGAATATATAAAAAGTGGCAAACATTTTTTTTCTGTTAAGAAAAACAAATTATTTAAACTATATTCACGCAAACAATTTGATATTTCGATCGGGTTTTGAATTGGAAGACCTAGAATATATGTGAAAATGAGATGAATTTATTTTTAAAAATTTCGGTGAATAAATGAGTCAAAACTTAATTCTAAAGAGTAAGATGAGAAGTTTTCAACTTTCCAATTCTTCCATTGCTTCAAAATGGAAATGAGGTTTCAGAGAATTATTATTTTCTTATTCAACATTTATTATGGATTGTAGCTTGATACTGAACTTTCTGATACCCTTTAAAAGGAACAATTTAGAAAGACTGTTTAAAAACAAATTAGAATATGATTTCAAATGGTAATAAGCGGACATTCATATTTGGAAACAAATATTTTCCGAATTGTGGTCCCGATTTATTGTTTATTTTGTGATCTTGTTTAACTAGTAAGTATCATTCCTGTGGACAGTAAACTATGGAAATAGAGTAGCGTAATATTTTCTACATTCTATTCCACTATTGGTTAGCTTTGTTAAAACTTATATGACTGATAATATCTACACCTGTTGATTATAATCCCTGCTACTATTGAAAAATAATAACACACACACACAAAGCCTTTATTAAGACGTTAGTCTTATACAGATTCTCCGTACAAGGTGCAATAACAGGAAAAGAGCAGCACAGGAAACCAGTAGTTCCGCAACTATATACAATTATTAGTAATAAGGAAAAGTAAGCTTTAATATGAAAGGTCGACGCCATCGCCTCAAGTCTTCAATTCCATAAGCGCGGAGCAGAAATAGGGACTAAGTTATTTAGTTCGCAATAAATATAGCATCCAGACTATTGAAAAATAATAAAATCTCCTATTGGAGACCAGTGTCTATAAACATAGAAATACATCTCTTCTAAATGGTTTTAAAAGACGTTTCTATTGCCAATTGATTGTGAGTCTTTCAACCAAAACTGAATCTCTGATGAGAAACCAGGTAGAGCCATGTTTTTAGGCTATTAAGATAGACTAAGATAGATTAAGATAGACTTCACTGTACTATCAACGTCGCATTGGTAAAATATGAAAGTTGGTTTTAAAATACTTTCAAATATTATGCTTTAGACACCTGATTGTCTATATGGTGAATGTTTAGACTTTATTAAATGATTTCTAAACGAAGAAATTCAAACTTGAATTTGGTTAGCCTTATTGCCTATTAAAATTGTTGAAAAAGAAAAGAACAAATACCATGATGGTTAAATTTACTTTGATTTATGCAGCGAATATTATGATCTCAATATTTTAATTTAGAATATAGAAAATTAAAATTTAGTTGATATAGCTTCTGGTAGTTTGATTTCTGCCTGCCAGAATCTCGAGTTGTCAAGGCCTCCAGTTATCCCTATTTTTTCATATATGTTATAACATATCAATATACAACAGCAGCTGTATATCACTATATATTAAATATCATTTCCAGTTATCAGGATGATGTCTTCACATTCTATATCTCTAGAAAATATTATACCTTCTAAGTGTAAGAAAAAGTTGAGAAAGGATACTAAATTAATATATCTGTTTTAATATTATAATCTGTTTCTAATTATATAAAAAATAGACACTTCGGCCAGTTGGAGTTTTTTTATTTTCTCATGGTTTCGACAAAAATCTTTTGTGTTCGTCAGGAGAAGTAAATAAAAATAAAGCATTTGGCAAGGCGTTAAAAACCTCAGAACAATTTTTTAACGCCTTGCCAAATGCTTTATTTTTATTTACTTCTCCTGACGAAGACAAAATAATTTTGTCGAAACGTTGAGAAAATAAAAAACTCCAACTGTGATATAGGCTTAGCAAAATACGATGTTTTCTTTCTGAGGATTTCTGGTTGTTTTTTGTACTCACGTACGTTGTAGTTACGAGGACATCCCTTTAGATAAAAACAAATATATATGTGATATCTTGGGACCTCTGGGACCAGTGTTACCTGATGCTAGACGAACCTCGATGTCAACTCTACCGTGCAGTCGTGGTGGAAGGCGACACAGCTGGGCCAAAGGTGAAATAAACAAACAGAGATTCCACTAAGAAGCGTCTGACGTCAAGAAGGAATGGGATGAGGAGAGAGGGAGATCTTTAGAGCAAGTGTTACCTTGTTGAGAGCCAAGCGTATACTAACTATTCTTGCTTCTCGATTTAACACCACGACCTTGCTTCTTTCTAATTGGCTGACCTATTTAGGTGATTCTTTCCTAATTGGTAGGAATATGTCACATGGCCGTTGGCTATTGGTTGACCTACTTAGGTATGGTCTTCTCTAATTGGCCTTGCGGCTTTCTTTGATGGAAGATACGCCCGGCCTTGTTCCGGAAATATTGGGCGTCTCTCTACTTTTATAACTTTTGCGGTCACCAGATACGTCCGGTCCTGTCAGGAAATATTGGCTTAAACTTAGCTCGCAGGGTTTCCGGGGTCAGAAGGTTAACTGTGACTTTATTAATAGTCGGGCTCTCTTCTAGGCCTACTTCTTAGGTTTGACTTCTACTCTCACCTAAGCCTGATTAGTTTTAACCTTAATCTTCTCCTGTTAGTCTCCATTCCTTCTATCTGTACAGTTGTTATACTTTATTAGATTCTTACGCGGTACAGATTGATGTTAGTTGAGGCTTTCTATGTGCAGTACATAAGAAGTTATATACAGCCATGGGGTGGAACATGTGGTAGTAGATATCTAGACTATTTACAACAATTCCATGTTCTTAAATCATCACAGATGGCCCCGGATGTGAGAGGGTTCATATGGAGGGATTTAAGAGAGCGGAATAGGAAGACTGTTATTAAGGAAGTAATTTTTTTTTAAATTAATTAAAGTGAGTTGGTATATAACATGGGGTTGATTTCTGTATATCCATAAGAGATAATAAAGCATAAACAACTAATACTAAACATACAAGTAAAAATAAAAATATGAATAAAATATTTAATAGAGAACATATAATGATTATAGGTAAAAATATAAATGATTGGATGGGTAAATCATGATCTCTTCGTGATGGGCGTTAGAAAGGGTTGAGGGGTTAGTTATTACTTGGTTGCGGCAATGTCACTTTGACTCAAGTCCCAAACCATTTAATGTGCACGGCGCGGAAAACCTAGGCCATGTTTCACATGTAAATTTAAGGACCGAATAAAGTTACAGTACCACAATCGAATAGTAAGATAAGGGTGATTGTTATGGGTTTTAGTAATTAGTCGTTAAGACGTACGCATGCAGGATAAAGAGGGCGAAGATCAGTGACCAGAAATCAAAGTTTTAATTAGAGTCGTCAGGGGCTTAGCGAGAAAAAGAGTAAAATAAAAAAAAAGATGTGCCAGCGTGTGGCATGAGAGTGCCCTGGAATATATAAAAATAAATACAATTTGCACGTATCCAAGCCAGAAGTAGGGATAGGTAAATCTGGGGGACGGTGTGTCAAGATTGTTAATTACGAAATCAAAGTAGGTCAAGTCTAGCCTGCGAAGGAGTTAAAAGTTCCTGCGGAAAAGGGTTAGTATTTATTAAGAAGTAACCTTTAAAGTGGTTGTTTAAGCGGTTATTGAAGATTGCCCTGTTTTTAGGTCATGATTTTTAGTTTGATTATAAAATAATATATCATTGAGATATGAAATTGCGAAATTAAGGCTTTGCATATAGCGTTAAAGGATTTAAAAAATCGAAAATAGAATTGCGAAGTTAAATGCAAAGTAATCTTTAAAAAAAAAGTAAAAATAGTGATGATATGATACAAAGATTAACACACTACAGCAGTATATAAGGGGTAATAGAAAGTGAAAATATTAAATGAAAAAAAAATGAGCAGTAATATACTCGATAGCATTGGCATGGTAGCGGAAGATGAAACAATGTAAATAACATCTAATTTATAAAGTGAGAGAAAATATAAAATGACAAATGCAAATTAGTGATATAAACATGAAATATAAACTTGAGGTTATTAGATATGAAATATGAAATATAAAGTTGATTATAGAATAGAGTCATAAAGTAAAAGTAAATAAGCTTTGGAAAAGAAAAAAAAAATAAAACGACAATAATCTAAACTGATTG
The DNA here is from genome assembly GCA_030710605.1 of Cordylochernes scorpioides. Classification (NCBI taxonomy): domain Eukaryota; kingdom Metazoa; phylum Arthropoda; class Arachnida; order Pseudoscorpiones; family Chernetidae; genus Cordylochernes; species Cordylochernes scorpioides. Next base: position 85,787,701 of record CP092873.1, on the reverse strand, counting down.
GTTGACGGAAATAAAAAAAAAAACAATTATAAGAGCTATATAATGATTATATAAAGAATATTAAAATGAAAATTTTTTTTTTTTTTAAATGTTCATCGAGAAAGAAGAGCAAGTAAGATTATACATAGAAATTATATATCGTGAAAGAATGGAAAGTTGTAGGCCAAACGTAATGTTCCTGTTTTTTAGGATGGGTGGAGAGAGCTTTAAATTGTCCTCGATTGATATCTTTGGTCTTGTTGGCCTAAGTTTTTCTAACTTATCGAATTTGTTTTATGTTTGACGTGACTCGTGGATCACATTGTTTCCAACTGTGAAACTTACTGAGTCCTAATGTTGTCGATTTTTTGTTCCCTGCGCCACGTTTAGGTGAAAACGTGATTCTTTCTAAAGCGGCATTTATTCTGTGTGTGCAGGAGAAACGCGGCGATCTATTCTAACCGATAAAGGGTTGTTGTTTTTTTTTTTTTAAATGTGTGGGTGTGTGTGATTTTCAGGTAAAATGTTGTCCTTGGTTCTAAGTGTCGATGTTAAGTGGACAAGTTAATCGAGGGCGAGAGAATCTAGACCTGGGGTTTAGAACGGTATATAGTAAAAGGCATGCACTAATGTTTGATTTCATAGGTAGCGAAAATCCATTAGAGTGACATCGGGGTGGCGACGGGCGTAACAAGATGTCGGCTGTTTGTTTGCTCATCTCCCTTCGAATTTATTATTAGCGATTTCCGGCGGTGGCGGGCATATTTATTTGGGTCAGAGGCCCTTTGTGGGGGCAGCTTGCTTGGTGGTTGTCTCCCACTTTTGTAAACGCGGTTTTCTGATGACCATGAATTAGTGACATTGGGTATGCTAATTCGGACTACGCTCGGAGTTTTTATTTCTATAATTGTAAACGCAAAAGCGTTTTGATTTGTCACGTTTGGTGACAAGCGTTATGGGATTGACATAGGGAGATACAGAGGTTGTAATTATCCTGTGTGTTCAAGCATTTGTTCGATTTGTGTTTGTATTTCGAAAATCCGGATATTGTATCTGTTGATATTAAATCGAATGGTTTTTGGCGGACTTAGTAAAAATGTTATTCAATGATATCAGGTTAGAATTGAGTGAAATTGCGACTATCGACGTGAACAATGTGTGGTTAAATGTGTCACAGGCGTGATGAAGGCGTCTTTGGCCTGAAAGTTAAAGAGTTTTGTGGTGTAGCTCTGTGACACGAAGCGAAAAAATTGTAAATGAAAAGGTATCACGTGAAGTCTTTGTTTTGTACAAAATCTAATCTGTTACACTAAGAATAACAAATTTACTAAAGTCATGGGTGCTGGTTGTACGAACATATCGATAATTTTTATATTGCTAGTGGATATGACACGTTTAATGTGAGAAAAAAAAAGATTGTGTGTGTTTAGTAGGGCGACGTTCTGAAGCTTGTGTGGCTCGAAATTTGATTTGGGTGTGAAGTCGCGCATTGAAAATTGTGCCAATTGGAAAAAGTGATGTGATAGGGTGTTGTTTATTTTGTTAAGAGCGATTTGTCGATGATTAAATGTGCATGTAAAAGGAAGGAGTGTAGTTATGGGGGAATTTAACGATTGGAATAGTTTTGGAAGGCTGTGACTTAGGTTACTTCTGTCCAAAGCTATGAAAGAAAAGGACATAGGGGCGTTGAAAATGGGATTAGGAACATTATAATGAGGTTAAATAAGAGTATTGGAGTTCACCACGTGTGAGCAACCCGTTCCAGGAGGGGAAAATTTAGTAAATGGGACAGTTGTATTAACCTGTCCATGGGACACGTGTTGCTTGCACGAAGTGAATTGGTACAAGGTAGTTGGTAGAGGTACATTATCTTGATACAGGAGTAGCTGAGAACAGTTTATAATTAGTAGAAATCTTTTTATGGAATTAAGGAATAAAATGCCAAAAGGCAATGGTGTATCGATGATATGGAATTTTAGATTCCGCGTTATGTTACTTATTTTTAAGATCAAAAAGATATAATCTATGGTGAAAATATTGTTAGCTATGGCATTAATAGTTAAGTTAAATGGATGGACAGGTATTTTTCTTTTACAAACTGATTTCTATTATTTTAAAAGTATTCTGCATAATTATAGCGATAGATGCTCCTGTATCAAATAGTAAAGGTAGGTTTACATTATTGGACAGTTCAGCTCGAACGAGCAATTGTTCAACAAAAGTTATAGAAGGAGGAACCTACTGTTGTGCTGTCTTGTATGACGGGACAGTCCTGGTCTGTTGTCATAGTTGGAGGTTCCTTGGGACAGTTAAGAGTTCACTGCTTGCGCTGGGCTCGTGGTTTAGAGAAGGTCGGGGGAGCAGGTAACATACGCTCGCGTGTTGGTAACTCGGAGGGGTGCTTGCAGGAGGTTTGCTGGCTTTCTCAGTCTTGTAGAGTATTGTAGTTGGGCCCGATCTGCTTGGGCGTCGTAGTTGGTGAAGAAGCTCTGCGCCTCGTACGAACCATCGTAGCGATTCCACCTCTCGCGATGTCCGGTCACGGCAGAAAGCTGATGTCGCGTCGTGGCCAAAGTCCCCAGGACATCTGACACCGGCGGCGGGGGCGTGACGTCTTCCTGGCCGGGGGCGATTTCCTGCGTCCTACCGAGGGTGGTTTCTTTCTTCGGAAAAGTGGGGGTTTCGCCACTTTCGTAGTCGGGATCGGTCTTCATGGGCTCCTTTGAATCCTCCTCTCTTCCCTGTTCCATCTTTCTGTACAGACAGTGGTCTATTTGCTTACTTGTACCTTGGCGTCCACTATCCTGTCGACTCTTCGGGCGGGGGAGTCTGTGATATCTTGGGACCTCTGGGACCAGTGTTACCTGATGCTAGACGAACCTCGATGTCAACTCTACCGTGCAGTCGTGGTGGAAGGCGACACAGCTGGGCCAAAGGTGAAATAAACAAACAGAGATTCCACTAAGAAGCGTCTGACGTCAAGAAGGAATGGGATGAGGAGAGAGGGAGATCTTTAGAGCAAGTGTTACCTTGTTGAGAGCCAAGCGTATACTAACTATTCTTGCTTCTCGGTTTAACACCACGACCTTGCTTCTTTCTAATTGGCTGACCTATTTAGGTGATTCTTTCCTAATTGGTAGGAATATGTCACATGGCCGTTGGCTATTGGTTGACCTACTTAGGTATGGTCTTCTCTAATTGGCCTTGCGGCTTTCTTTGATGGAAGATACGTCCGGCCTTGTTCCGGAAATATTGGGCGTCTCTCTACTTTTATAACTTTTGCGGTCACCAGATACGCCCGGTCCTGTCAGGAAATATTGGCTTAAACTTAGCTCGCAGGGTTTCCGGGGTCAGAAGGTTAACTGTGACTTTATTAATAGTCGGGCTCTCTTCTAGGCCTACTTCTTAGGTTTGACTTCTACTCTCACCTAAGCCTGATTAGTTTTAACCTTAATCTTCTCCTGTTAGTCTCCATTCCTTCTATCTGTACAGTTGTTATACTTTATTAGATTCTTACGCGGTACAGATTGATGTTAGTTGAGGCTTTCTATGTGCAGTACATAAGAAGTTATATACAGTCATGGGGTGGAACATGTGGTAGTAGATATCTAGACTATTTACAACAATTCCATGGTCTTAAATCATCACATATATTTATTTAAGGAACGACTTGTTCCATTACAATTGTTAAAATAATCGAGCAAAGAATCAAAGCATAAAGGTTATGAAGCGTAGAAGTAAGTGTTGTTATTGTAGTGACGTCATAGTAGTGACGTAGCATCGATGATGATTAAAGTCAAAGTTTGCGTAACAATTCCCTCCTTACTTTGTCTTTATTCCCACGATGCTGAGGTTCTCCAGGTGTTTCTTCATCTGGTCTCGGGATAGGTCCTTTGTGAAGATATCCGCCTCCAGGTCCTGAGATGGCTTGTACAGAAGGCAGATGTCTCTGGATTCATAACAGTCTCTCAAGAAGTGGTACTTTCTGTTGATATGTCTACAGCGACTGCTTTGTTCAGGGCTGGAGATCCAGTTGATCAATGACTGGCTGTCTGTATAGATCGCAGTTGGTTTTTCCATGAAATTCCATTCTTCCAGCTCTCGTAACAGGTTTATTATCCACTTGATTTGACAGCAGCTTTCACAAGCAGCTATCATTTCCGCTTCCATTGTGGAGAGGGCGACGAGTGGTTGTTTACTACTTTTCCAGTCTATAGTTGCTTCGCCGAGCTTCAATACATATCCGCCGTAGGATTTTCCGTCATGAGTGGTCGACCAGCTGGCATCGGTGTAGGACTTCAGGATTCCAGTCTTCCCTCTTTCAAATTTCACTCCTAGTGCATCTGTTTTGGTTGTCTGGAGTACTGTGAAAGTTTGCTAGTGATGTAAGCGATGTCGGGTCTGGTGTTAACAGCTAGAAACATTAGCATTCCAAGGGCTTCTTGGTAAGTGTGCTGATCACAATTGTCATCTTAAATATGATTGTCCAAATTGATTTCTTTGGAACCTGGTGTTGGAACTTCCTTACAAGTTTCCATTCCATATTTCTGCAATAATTGTTGTACATAGTGGCTTTGCTGTAACGAAATTCCCTCCTTGTCTTGTATGATCTTGATTCCCAAAAACATACCTTTACATGTTACATCCTTTATTTCCAGTCTACAGTCATGAAGTACTTGACTGAATTTCTCATACCACGATCTTCCGGATTGAGGTAGACCGTAAATACTTTTGTTGAGTTTGCAAACTTTGTTTCTGTCTTGGACAAATCCAGCAGGTTGTTCCATGAATATTGTGTTTTCAATGTTTCCATTTAGATAGGCTGCTTTCACATCAAATAGTTTAATGACTGAATCTTTTGTTGCTGCCATTGACAAAATAGTCCTGAGGGTGGCATTTTTAATTACAGGGCTGAAACTTTCGTTGTAATCTCTTCCTGGGATTTGGTTGTATCCCATTGCAACAAGTCTAGCTTTGTAAGTTTTGGTTTTGTTTTCTTGGTCTTTAGATATTTTGAACACCCATTTACTTTTGACAACTTTAGCGTTTACAGGTCTAGGTACCAGTTCCCATACTTGATGCGAGTACATGTTCTGCATTTCCTCAAGCATTGCGTTCTCCCAATGTTTCTTGTCTTCGCATGCGATGGCTTCTTCATAGTCTTTCGGAATGGTTTCATTCGTAGTAGCCAGAACGTAGTCATCGAATCTTTTAGGTATTGTTCGAGTTCTTTGTGGTCTGTCTGATTCACTTGACTCTGTCTGTCTGTTGATCATGGTATCTGGTGCTGGCTCTTCAATATCAACATCTGATAGAACATGATTGTCCAGTTGTTCATCCTCCTGAATGAAGAAATATGTGTCAGTGTCCGTATTATTATCACTTTGTTTTTCTTCCGATTTGACATTATTGTTCTCTCTGAAGTGAATGTCTGCGGTTTCAAGAATGACTCTCGCTGTGATATCAAATACTCGATAAGCTCTTCTGCATCTTGAATAGCCCACAAATATTCCTCTCTTAGATTTAGCTTCTAGTTTGTGTCTTTGATGATTCTCGAGTTTATAGAAAACTTCACAACCAAATCTCATGATGTGAGAGACGGATGGCTTTTTACCTTTCCATTTTTCCATAGGGGTAGTGTCTGGGTCATTGGTTGTTGGAGTTAGATTGTACAGATATGCAGCTGTATTCACAGCTTCTGCCCAGAAGTGTAGGGGTAATTGGGAGTCTGCCAGAAGTGTTCGGCCTTTGTCTAATAGTGTTCTGTTAGCTCTTTCAACTCTCCCATTGCTTCTTGGGGTGTACGGTGTAGTTAGTTCATGTTTAATTCCTTTGGATTCTATGAAGGCTTCAAGGTTTTTATTGATAAATTCTGTTCCGTTATCTGTTCTGAGTCGTTTTAGTTTTGAGTTTAGCTCGTTTTTTCTCTTTACAATAAACTTCTTCAAAACTTCTGCTGCTGAGAGTTTATCTTTGAGAAATTCTACAAATATTCTCCTAGAAAATCCATCTACGATGGTCAAGAAATATTTACTTCCGTCCAAGGAGTTTATTCTCATTGGACCACAGAGATCGACATAAATGGCTTCAAAGGGGTAGCTTTCCTGATTGTTATCTGTGTGAACATAGGGTACTTTGGTCATTTTTCCCAATGAGCAAGCATCACATTGATCAAGGGTACCATTTATAGAGTCCAAGCCTTTTAGAAGATTGTTCCTCAAAATCAGGTCTAATTTGTTGTTACTAGGATGTCCTAACCTTCTGTGCCATGCAGTCCTAGAATTGTCGTTTGAAATCAAGCAATGTTCATTTGGAACATGAGTTGCTTCAGATAAACGTGATAGGTTCAATGTGTACATGTTACCATCAAACTTGCCTGTTCCTATTAGCTTGTCATCAGAAGAGTATATGTATGCTCCTTCAGAATTCAAAAGAACAGAGTTCCCACTTCTTACCACGCTTGGAATGGACATTAGATTTCCTTTCAGGTGTGGTACATGGAGGACATTATGCAGGGTTACAGCGTTGTTAAGTTTGTCCTTACCTTGTACAGTAGCTTGGATTAATCCTGATGAGGCAGATTCGATGTGTCTCCCTTCTTCCGCCACTTGTATGCTTCTTCTCTCCTCCGTCTTGTGCTCGATCCATTCACCATGGGAAATCATGTGGCTTGTGAACGCAGAATCAATTATCCACACGTCCTGAGTCGTCGGGCGTTCCTCCCTTGTGATTACATGTAGTGCGTATTCTGAAGTGGAGTTTTTTCGTTGGGATGGTTCCTCCGTTCGTTCTTGGATTGCTGATCTGGCTGTGTCTTTGTTTTGTTTTGGTCCTTTATGGTAGTTCCTTGTACTGGCCATGTTACTTTTGTTTGTTGTATTATTTTGATTTCCTTTGTTGTTAGGGTTGAACCAACAGTCTTTCTTGAAATGTCCTTTTCTTTTGCAAATGTAGCATGACTTTTCTTTGAGTTGGTTGTCTGATGATCTGAAAGCATTTTCATGATTTTTGCTTCTGTCCTGTCTTTTCTTCTCGAAATCCAGTAGAGTTTGTATCAAGTCTGGTAAGGAGATTTCTCTGTTTATTGACAGTGCTGCTGTGATCTTGTCAAAGTTAGGTGTGAGTCCTTCAACAATGTATCGTACAAGCTCTCTTTCTGTTACAGTCTTTCCTAGCTGGGTGATCTCTTGTGCCAGTTTCTGTGCTCGTACAATATACATGTTAACATTTTCATTTGGGTTCAATTTTAGTCTGGCTAGATCCAACATTAGGTCTATCCTTTTATTTTCTAGAGATCCTTCAAACCTTTTCTTTATGTCGTACCAAATTCTTTTGGCCCTTTTATCGCCTCGAAAGATGATTGTTAAGTCATCCGAAAGTGATAATATTATTAGGCTGTATGCTTCCCGATTCTTTTTCTTCCAAATATCATATTCTATTTTATTTTTTGTTAAGTCTGGCTCGTCATTAACAATTACGTCCTCGAAGAGATCTTTTGAATCTAGAATTACTTCCATTTTCATGGACCACGTTGTATAGTTGTTTTCTGTTAACTGTTCAATTTTTGCTAAGTTATATGTATCCATTTTTATTCAACTTTTTTCTTTATAAATTGGCGGTTAGTCCAATTATTTAATTTCTTTTTGATTTAAATGGATCAATTGGCGGTTAGTCCAATTCGCGCGCCCAAACCACGCTCTGCTACCAAATTGATATAGGCTTAGCAAAATACGATGTTTTCTTCCTGAAGATTTCTGGTTGTTTTTTGTACTCACGTAAGTTGTAGTTACGAGGACATCCCTTTAGATAAAAACAAATATATATTTATTTAAGGAACGACTTGTTCCATTACAATTGTTAAAATAAGCGAGCAAAGAATCAAAGCATAAAGGTTATGAAGCGTAGAAGTAAGTTGTTATTGTAGTGACGTCATAGTAGTGACGTAGCATCGATGATGATTAAAGTCAAAGTTTGCGTAACAAACTGGCCGAAGTGTCTATTTTTCATAGAAATATAAATGCCGGCCAGGCAGCCACTATCTTTACGATAATCTGTTTCTAATTTCATCATGAATTTATTTTCTTTGTTTTTGACTATTGTATGAAATATATATATATATTAGAAGTTTCTTTAAAACAACATTTTTTTTTAATTGAACACTTATCTCCCTCAAGAAATTCTAAATATTTTTAATCAAATGTGCAGCATTATCTTGAATGTGTGTTCCAATAAAAATAATTCTAAAATATTACATTCTATTGTAGGTGGAAATAATATATGATACGATAAAAATATATAAGGGAAATTTCTTTATTGGACATTTTTGTGGCGTAAAATAATAAAAAAAAGGTAATATTATATCAGTTGTCATATATATGTTATGATTATAATGTTTTGATGTTGGAGTGATTTGTAGGTGCAGTCGTGAAAAAGTAAAGATAGTTATTTACTTATCAAGTAGTTTTTTATTTTCAATTACTTGAAAAGAATTACACATTGAATATTTTTCACAGTAATATAGAATTTATAAAATGAATCCTATATTCGTGAATTAAAAAATAGGTAGGTTAACTATATATATTTACAACAATTTTCAAAGTGGTATATTCTAAATCTATGGTCGAAAAATGTAGAACACTCAATGAATGAAAATAAAATATATGTTTTTAAAAAATAAAATAATTACCATTTAAGATTATATAATATATATATGTAGTAATAGGTAAAAATGATATGTGATTATCAACTTGATGACCGGTTTCTTCGCGTTATTTTATATCAGGTAGATTTCAAAATGAGAATTCCATTGTTTTCAGATATACTTTATCATATAGCTTTAGGTCTGGCCGTAGTTATAGATATTCTCATTAAATCCTATGCATATAATATTGACCATTAGATCACACACATTCATGGGGGTTGTACCAGGACGAAAAAAAATGTCAACATGAAAGCTGATAGAATACATGGTCTATCGCAGCTGCTATTTATTCATTGATGCTCGCTAGAATTCAACAATCAAATAATCTGAAGTCCAATAAAATATTTTACCTATGCACATTCCTGCCCAAATTTGCATTTCTAGAATTCTAATTATTGGATTGTTTGAGGGTACTTTTAATAAGAAATAAAAATTGAATGAAATTTCTCTGAAAAAAAAGGTTTACCTTATTGAAATTTATATTGGTTGACACTCACACACTATTTGTTCTAAATATAGGCTTTGGAATATCTAAATAAAGAGCATGGTTGTCTCTGAGTTGATTTCATTGCATAACAGTGAATTATAGAGGTATTCTAATCTTATTAATGATTATGTTTATCTATTTTTTTGTCATATATGACGGTAGTACAAATTATGCTTTATATAAATAGACATTCTATTCATCCTGAGGCCTCCTCTCTTTGACCTTTATCGAGAGGAACCCCAACAATAACTATATATATATATAACCATTACAAAGATGTGCTTCTACAAGGTCAAGAAGAGAAATAACGAGCAAGCCGAGGGGCCCCCTCCTAACTATGATACCATCATTAGAAAATATTTTGCCGAGGAGCTGGAGTTCCTCCAAGACATCAGAAGGCGAGGAGAAAAAGAAAATCGCTCCCCCGGAATCCGCTTCGCCGAAGAATTCCGCGTCAGGAGCTTTGAGGCCAATGAACCACCTTTGGCAATCCTTGGTAAGACTTGCCAGAAATTCCCACACCGCCTTTTCTTCCCGGATGGACAGAAGCCTACTCCGCCGACCCGTCCTTCAACGCCGAGAAGAAAATTCTGGCAACGGAGGAAGGTAGCCTCTCCATACAACATCAGAGCGCTTCTCTCTGCGGTGACGTCGAAGCTCCAGGACATCATGGAGGCCGAGAACAACCTGGCCGAAATAAAGGAGACGCTGGAGTGGTGCGCGTTGGAGCACCAGAAGGAGCAGCGTCTCTTGGAAGACGAAGAGGAAGAGGACTAATGGACCAGGTGACCAGTGAGGTGGGTTGAGATTGATTTATCATTGATATTACTCAGGGCTAACTCCCATGTTTACTCAGTTTTACCTGAACTTAACCTAAACAGAACTCAAACTCATCTAACCTCACTTTACCTCGTCATGGATAATTAATAAATTATGTTAGTTTAGGGTTACGAAATATGGAAGTAAGTCCTGTCTTTCATTACATCATTAATGTACAGGAGACTCCGGGCCGCCACCCCAGGAGTTACACGGACGGCCCCGCCCCCTGACCATCATCGCCGTCCGTGGTCCCTCGCAGACGCCGTCACCTGGTGCAGGAGTCGTCCTTCCCCATTGCACCAGGCTCCTCCTACCATCGCCATCGCCGCCCATCCCCAGTGGGAAATGGCTCAGCTTCCCCTGATAAGCCTTTTCTCCTCCCCGTTCTTCTTCGATGGAAGTCGTGACCCTACAATCCTCGCGGCCACCAGCCCCTAACACAAGCTCCCCGAAGTGCTGCCCAACCTGGGGTTACTCGTCGAGCAAGGAACGCGAACTTCCTTCCAGCGAAAATAATAATAATAATAATAAAAAACGCGTTTTGAAAACAACAGCAAATTTGAAAGATATTTAACAAAAAGTTGTGAAATTATCTAGTTTTCTTTTCATATATGTTCATCTATTTTTCAAAATGCTATCTGAAGTTCTCTAGTGTAATATGAAGGCTTGAAATCTAATTTAACAAAGTTTGAAAACTATAGTTACTTGAAGATTAATAAACACATTTAAAAAGAATAAACTATGGCTAAAATAATATAATTTAGATTAGCTATATTTGAGCATGCATTTACTTTATTAATCCTTTTCGAAAGATTAACATATTTTACCAATAAATAAAATTAAATTGATTTATTTTAAATTTACTGGTAATTTAAATAAATTAAATTACCAGTAATTTAAACACATAATTCCTTCAATTGGCTGAGTACGGATATATATTCAGAATTAATTCACAAATGTATGACATAGGCCTTTTTTTTTTTAACGAATTCTTAAGGTAAGTTCACAACACTGAGATGAATCAAGAATTCACCAATATTTATATTTTTCAATCTACAAGTGGTAGAAATTATTCCTATAAGATTTTAAAAAGAAATAATTCAGAATTACATTCATTCTCATTTCCTATTTGGAATTGGTAGCCCCTAGTTTTGACACCTTAGTTAGAAACAATAATCCTCCAAAATAGAAGTGATCACTAAAAATATTTTCTCAATGTTATAAATTAGGGATGCCAAAGAAAGGTGAAAACCTATTGTCAAGAAAAATGCAAATTATTCAAAATTATTTATAATTTCGAAAAAAATTATCAAAATAATAGTCGTATATTGATTTAGAAATCATTTATTGTATAAGAAAGGAGGTGAAACAATAGTTTCAAAAATTCTTTTGTAATATTCATAATAAATCATTTATAATATTTGAAATGTTAATAAATAGGAAAAATCCTGACTCTGAGTTAAGAATAGTGTTTCATACTTTCCATTTTATGTCAAATTCTTTTATCTCTTTAAAGCGGAAATTACAAGCTTTCAGATAATCTAAAAAAATTACATTTATAATGGACTATAGCATGATACTGAACTTTCTTGCATCCACCTCTTAAAAAAAAAATTAGGAAAAATTGTTTAAATAAAGTATTAAAAATTTCGATTTTAAATACAGAATAATCAGGAGTTATTTTATTCAGAAACAAAAATGTTGAAATTGTGTTTAATAGATCTTGTTTCCTCTACTCCAGTTGTCGGAAAAGAAGGAGTTCAGGGCAGCCAATGGGAGGCCAACGGAGGGGGCAACGAGGATGCAGCGGCTGGAATGAGGAAAAACGAAAAAAAAAAAAAGAACTTCTAAACAACTTCGAACGGAAGGATTTGCCCTGATCCCCAATTGTTATAGTGTAAATACAATTAAATATATAATTCATTAAATAATCCTTTACTATTTTCTTAATTGATAATAAATATAATTTTCCCTCCTGTTTTCGTCGTATATTTTAAAAGTGGTACAAGCAGCCACACCACAATTTTGAACCTTCAACTCCGCCGACCAAGAATAGAGGTGAACGACTCCCTCTATAGAACTTAGATTGTCGTCACAACACAGAGGCGGTGAAATCATAATACCAGTGATCTAGTGAGAGAGCCAATCCTGTGGACTGTGGGAAGTACACTGTGGTAACAGTTCTCTATCCTATTTTACTATTGGCTAGTTTTATTTATTCACCACAATGGCACATATCATAAAAAAGAAGGAAAAATAAACAGTAAAGACTCCACCATATCAGACCGCAGCCTGAAAGATGGTTAATCTCGGTTTTTCCTCGAGGTGGCCTCTTATCAGAGATACTATGACATGTCATAAGGCGTAACGTGCCATCTATATACATGAAATGGAACAAAAAAGCACAAATATTTATCTTTTAAACATAAAACAAACTTCTACTATCCTTACCATTTATATGATTCCACCCTTCATTACAGCATATACGAACAAAATCGTACAATACAGTATTAGAGCTCTAAGAGAAGCGGTCTGGTAGATTAAACTGTCGAAACAGCTGGGAGGATTCACCTCTGATGAGCCAAGACCTCTCAATATTTTATCATCGCAATAAGGACATTAAAAGAGTTTGTTTTATGTTTAAAAGAAACATTTGTGCTTTGATGCTTCCATTTTTTTTATTCTGTTGTATAGTGATACACTCTCCATTCATCCCGAGTCCTCCTATGATTGACTTCTAGCAAGAGAGACCTCAACAATAGTCATATGATATAATCTTTACAAAGATGTGTTTCAACAAGACCAAGAAGAGAAATCTCCAACAAGTCAAGGTGCCCTCTGAAATTTATGACACCGTCATAAGGAATTATTTTTCTGAGGAGTTAGAGATCCTCCAAGACAACAGGAGGCGGGGGGAGCAAGAACATCGCTCCCCCAGAATCAGCTTCGCTGAAGAGTTCAGCGTCAGGAGTTTTGGGGCCAATGAACCACCATCGACCATCTTTGGCAAGACATGCCAGCGGGTCCCTCACCACCTCTTCTTCCCAGAGGTTCAGAAACCTACTCCACCAACCAGGCCATCAACGCCGAGGAGAAAATTCTGGCAACGGAGGAAGGTAGATCCTCCATACAACATCAAGGCGCTCCTCTCTGCGGTGGCGTCAAAACTCCAAGACGTCGTAGAGGCCGAGAACAACCTGGCCGAAATAAAGAAGACGCTGGAGTGGTGCACGTTGGAGCTCCAGAAAGAGCAGCATCTCCTGGAAGATGAGGATGAGGAGGACTAAATGGACCAGGTGACCAGCGAGGTAGGGGTCGAGATTGATTCATCATTTATATTACTCAGGGCTAGTTTCCATGTTTACTAAACCTAACCCGAACTTAATCTAAACTTTACTTCACCTCGTCATGGTTAATGAACAAATTATACTAGATTAAGATTAATAAATATGAAATATATAGTACCGAGAACTCATTACATCATTAATGTACAGGAGACTCCCGGGCCGCCACCCCAGGAGTTCCACAGACGGCCCCGCCCCCCTGACCATCATCGCCGTCCTTGGTCCCTCGCAGACGCCGTCACCTGGTCCAGGAGTCACTCTTCCCTATTGCACCAGGCTCCTCCTACGATCGCCAACGCCGCCCATCCTCAGTGGGAAATGGACCAGCTTCTCCTGATCGGCCTTTGCTCTGTCCGTTCTTCTTTGAAGAATGTCCGGCCCCTACCCTCCTTGTGGCCATATCGGACCAGCCCCCAACGGAAGCCCTCTGATTCGCTGCCCAACCTTGGGCCGCTCGTGGAAAAAGGAACGCCCGCTTCCTTCCGGCGAAAAAAAAAAACGCGTTTTGAAAGATTAAAAAAAAAAGTTATGAAATTATCTAGTTTTGCTTATTCATATATGTCCGTCTTTTCTTTAAAAGGCAATCTAAAACTCTCTGATGCGAATATGATGGTTTGAAAAATTTTGTTTTCAAACATAAAAAATATATAGTTAAATAACAACTTATATAAATATCTAAGAAGAATAAACTATAGTTAAAATAATCCCTCTATATCCCTCTATATAAAAATGAAATGCGAAATCGATGTTTGTTATCGCATCACGCAAAATCTACTGACTCAATCATTATGGAATTTCGCATGTAGGTAGCTGAAGATTTCGTTTAACATATAGGCTATTCAAAAAACTAAAAAAGTTAATGTGCTTTTTTTCAAAAATAAAAAACCAAAAAGCGTTAGTTCCAGTCTTTTACCGCTAGGGCGCAGCACTGGTCGCGACGATAAATGAATTTGATTTTTTAAAAGCATCGGTGGTTCAGTGGTAGAATGCTCGCCTGCCACGCGGGCGGCCAGGGTTCGATTCCCGGCCGATGCATTTTTTTTAACAATTTTTAAAACTCATTTATATTATATCTTCTATATAAATGGAAATTTCATAAGTGGTGTTCGCTAAAAACTTTCGTTACAATGCATCAATTTCGACCAAATTTTCAACATTTATGTAAAACGAGATGGAGCAGGTTTTGCTTAACATCAAAATATTTTTCCTAACTTTAAAATACATAACTTTGCTGTTATCGATAAAATACAAAAAATTTCAACAGAGTTAATTTTATTTATATATAAATACCAAAAAAAAAATTCAGCAATTCATTCAACTCAATCTAAAAAAATATTCAAAACAAGCAATTTTAAGATAACACCATATGTAAAACAGTCGGCCAAGAAAACAACAACGATATTACATCTTTCTCACATATTCACACACAATCTTGATTAATAATTAAAACTAATCTTTAGCATTGTTTATTATACTTCATAATATATAATATTCGTTAGGCAAACTTTCACTCGGATAAAACCCGGGCGAAGCCGGGTACACATCCGCTAGTATATATATAAAAGTCAGTGTATGTATGTATGTATGTATGTATGTGGGTATATATGTCGGCTATACACGTCCACAATACGTAACAAATCTAACTGAAATTTTAACAGTATATAGAGTAGAATCTGACAAAACCTATAGTGAAAATTCCAGCTCTCTATCCCGAATATTCTTCGAGTTATTTGCGAATTGCGTTGCAAATTTGCCTTTTCGCTCGCAAGCAGCGCCTC
Organism: Cordylochernes scorpioides; assembly: GCA_030710605.1. Taxonomy (NCBI): domain Eukaryota; kingdom Metazoa; phylum Arthropoda; class Arachnida; order Pseudoscorpiones; family Chernetidae; genus Cordylochernes; species Cordylochernes scorpioides. The sequence continues at coordinate 85,772,593 of CP092873.1, read as the reverse complement.
TAGCGGTGAAGATGGAAGGTAATATTAGCTGACCTAATGTACATGTAAAACGTGTTTTGACAGGACATAGAGAAAAATCTGGAAAATATATTTATCGGATTTTTAGCCAATAAAAAATAAAATTGACAGGTTCTGGGCAAAAATAGTTGTTTTTTTAGTCAGAAAATGATGATGACAATATTGCTGTATTATGTTTGATTATCAGATACAAAATTATATTGGGAAAAATTACAAAAAGCTGAGACCACGGGTGAAGCGAGTTCATTTTTAGTGTGCAGGAACAAAATTCTAACATAAAAACATTCATTCAGAGCCAGATCATCTCTTTATAAAAACATCGCTTCTCTGACACAAAGTTTGGAGCGGAACGTTTTACAAGAGTGACATCCACGGCGCCAATTTATAATTGTAACAAATAGTATTTGAATAAAAACATTTAATCGGGTAAAACCCGGGCGTTGCCCGGGTCATTCGGCTAGTTCTATATATAAATGAGCTGTTTTAGAGCATATGTATTTTCTTTATTTGTCCTTTTGTGGACAGATTCATATAATATTTCACATTGTTACTAATATATATATATTAGTAAAAAAGAACACATAACACCATATTTCAAGTAAAGAGTCATTCAGCACTATTTCTTAAATCTGTGATATAGAACGAATTTCAGCAATTAGTGAAATAACCCTTTAGGTAAGTTCACCATATTGATGAGTCAAGCCTTCCCCAGATCTTTTTCCTCTTCAGTCTACTAATTGTAGAAATTTATCTTATAGGATTGTAATAAATTGTGTTGGGGAAATTCCATTCCCTTTCTAATTTTGAAATCTCTTTTCATGAATTACCTAGCAACACTAAAATAACTAAAAGTATAAATTCAACACCAATGTTAGAAACTTCATAGCTTCAAAATATCTGTAGAAGTGATCCTTCAAAATATATCCTCAATATATTACAAAGAAAGATACCTAAAAATGGGGAAGATATTATATTTTCTTGTCAAGAAAAATGCTATTTATCCGAGCTATATTTTATTTTACAAACAATCCAAAATATTGAAATCGATATTTAATATATAAAGAAGGAACCGATTACCCGATTAAATGTTTTTATTCGAATACTATTCGTTACAATTATAAATTGGATGTCACTCTTGTGAAACGTCCCGCTCCACCAATCTCCGTCGTTCCACGTGGTCCATCCTTCCCCAACTTTACTTCTCGCAGTTACCGCAGTGAGGCGCTGGTTGCGAGTGAAATAAGGAATATTTGTTAATAATTTGTTAATAATTCCAAGGATATTCGAGATAGAAGACTGAAAATTTGCCTATAAGGTTTTTCAGATTCAACTTTATATACTGTTAAAATTTCAACTAGATTAGTTATGTATTGTGGACGTGTATAGCCGACAAACATACATACATACACTAACTTTTGTATATAATGATATTTATAATAAATTCCCAAAAATACTACTTTTTTTTTACTGAAAACTGTGAGTGTTCTATAACACTGTTGCCTAATCTACGAATAACACAGCCATCGTAATGACCTAGTGCACATTAAAGGAATCTGGGTCAAATAATAATATTTAAATTATTTGATTTTATAAAAGAATAATTCAAATTTTATATTTATAACTATTTAAAAATTTATTCTCTTATTTTATAAACAAAACACACTATCAATAAATAATAAATAATGCATAAAATGTTAATTTTCTTCAAATTTATTTTTTTACAGAAAATTCTCGTCTGGCATTATATATTTTAAAAATGCTTCACAAAAAATATTATATAAAGCCCTTTACAAGGAATTTACTTTAAAAGTTTAGAGAGCTAGTTAAAAAAACTCAATCTTATTTAAATAATTCTTGCTAAGCTTCTAATAATTGCCATCCTAATTAAACAGCAAGGTTAAATATAATTAATAAAAAAAATCATTTTTATAACATAACTTTGGCTAAACTTAGCAATTTGTTAATAAATCTAAAAAAAATTTATGTATAGGATTTTTAATAGTTTAATATATTACACATTTTGATTTCGCACAATTATTTTTCTGTGTATCATTACTCTTCACAATTCATCCTTTCATACTTCATCCCTAAGGTTAGAAATAATCGTTATTTCTCCTTAAAATAAATTTCGATTTTTCGTTCAAAAGAAACATTTGCGGTATAACATTCTATTGATTTTTGTTAAATCTATAAATTAAAGTATTTTAAGTTTTAAGAATATTTTTTTATCAATTTGATAAATGTATTTTAAAAATTCAAAGAAAACGTTAGTTTTTTTGTTTTCAAAATTGTATAACTTTAAAAAGAAACATACACGTCTAAAAATAGTATCAATTTCTTATAACAGATGGCGCGATAATTCATCCTATTAAATATATGTGATAAAAATCCTTCAAATAAAATATATAATAACATATATATATGTCGTAAACCCGGGTAAGCCAACAAGTGAGTTGGAAGCAGTCGGGGTTGAGTGGCAAGGCGTGCAAGAGTGGGAAGTCCGCACGGGACAGTAAGGACAAAGTTTGGGATCAAAAGACGCTCTCCTAGTACGTCTCACGTGGCACCAGGACCAAGGGAAAGTTGAGGATTAACAGAGGAAAGCTCGGCGTCCTGCATGAAGCCGCGGAGGCAGAGAGGTGCCAAAACGGCGGCCACGAGGGCCGCCGTGAGATGAAAACGAACCTAGTACTGAGCGGGCCCTGTCCGAAAATATCCACTGTAACCTAACTAACTGTCAACATCCGGACCAACGCCCCTTCTTTGTCCCTCTCTGGATCCCCCGGGTGTCCGGTGGCAAGCTGGTGTCACTTTGAGACGACTAGAAAAGACGTCATACTTAATTACTTACATATCACATTGTTTAAATTACGATATATATATATATAGATAAATATTTCATTTTAAAATAAGAATAAATAATTACCTTATTTTGTGAAGCTATTTAAAAGTTTGAAAATAAATATATTTGTGAATTATATTTTATATATTATTAAAAATAAAAATGGCATATTCTGACCAGGCGCATATGTGCTTTACAGAAGGCAGGGCGCCATTATACGTTTGATATCAACACCTGACCTTTTTATTATTTTTTTTCTATCATTTTTCCTATTTTATTATAATTATAGAAAAGTATTATTATATTGTAGCATAACACGACTTTATATAAATAAATTCATTTGTTTATTATAAAAATACAAATACACCCATACCTCGCTTTGCGTCGGGGTTACGTTCCAAAAAAAAACACGACGCAAATTGAAACGACGCAAAGTGAAAATAAAATTTTGATGGCATGGCGCAATCAAAAACAAAGGTGTTGCCATATTTTAGAAAAAAAAATAAAAAAAATAAAAAAATTAAAGACTAGAATTCAAAACAACGCAACTTCTAAAATCTAATGACGCACAGTGAAAATCAGTAAAAATTAAGCAGCGACGCAACTTCGAAAAAAAACGCAAAACGAAACGACGTAAAGCGAGGTATTGGTGTATGTATATTAGGTAGAGAGAGATATATTTGCTTTTAGAGGTAAGTTTGTTAATCTTCTCTCCCTGAATAAATTGTTTTTTGATTTGTTATACGACACTTGCCAATTATTTCATTACTACAATTAATAATACAATATAATTCGGCTTATGATTGTAGAACGAAGTTAGACAATTACACCGCATTTTCCCCATCCCTGGACACTTTTATTTTTCCGTTTATCATTACTCTTCATAATTCATCTTTTCATACTTCATCCCTAATGTTAGAAATAATCGTTATTTCTCCTTAAAATAAATTTTCGAATTTTCGTTCAAAAGAAACATTTGCGGTAAAATTGTCAAACTTCGTAATAAAATATATAATAATATTAAGAGTAAAAAGAATGTTGAAATTGAAATAATTATTTGAGTCAAAAGGCGATCCATTAATTATGATTATATAAAAGGGCGTACCTGGATCTGTAAAGAAAAAAAAAACAATTTTTTTCTCAAATATTTTCGAGAGATTGCTCCCTCTTTATCAATTTATTGCACAGTGAATTTAATTTACAATTTATTGTAGATCACAAGGAATTCACTGTGCAATAAATTGATAAAGAGGGAGCAATCTCTCGAAATATTTTGAGAAAAAAAAATATTTTTTCTTTACAGATCCAGGTACGCCCTTTTATATAATCTGAAATAATTATGTTATATATAAATTACAAATGAATTTTAAAAAGGCATATATTGGATTTAATAACATATTTCCCAATATTTCGGTTGTCTGAACGCCAAACCTTTATCAAGACATGTATAAACAAACTCAGCGCCGCATAGTGTTATAATATCACAGTTGAAATCTGTGAATCTGTGAATTTCAACTGTGATATTATAACACTATGCGGCGCTGAGTTTGTGTATACAAAAATGTAATGCCTTGATAAAGGTTTGGCGTTCAGCCAACCGAAATATTGGGAAATAAATCTTTTTATTAAATCCAATAGACGCCTTTTTATTATTTAATGAATTAAATATGGATTGCTCTATTTTCAAAATAAATTACAAGGCGTAAAAAGATAGTATCTCACAGATTTTACTTTACCACCGAGTAATTTTAAAATAATTATGGCATTTTAATTGATCCTCGGGGTCAAAAGACATTTTGACAGCATTAAATTAGGGGCAGAAGATTAGCTAGATGTGTAGAGGGATTAAATTATTAAAAGAATTACAGAGTTCAGCGTTCTATTGACCTGTAAAATCCATTCTTTCTAAATTTGTTAATCTTAAGACACTGTAAAATATATAAAAAAATCAAACATGAATCTGAGTATGAAATTCTAATATACTTCATAGTGCATTTATGTAAATATAGTAAAACCTGTCTTAGGAGTTTCTATTTGGCGTTTGGCGTATAGATGGCGTGTGATTTTGACGTTTATTTTAACGGGAGAGGCGACCTTTGTCTCTTTAGACCTGTCTTAGGAGTTTCTATTTTTTTCTTTATTTCTTTATTTCGACTTAGAGCGCTATGTCCCCCTAGGGACACTTGCACTTTAAACATAAACAAAAATTTTGAAAGAAATGTAAGAAAGATATTTAAATATGTACAGAATTAGTATGCAAGTTAGTTAGATGAAAAGATAAAAATATATATCAACACAATTGATATATGTACAAAGGGTTGGTATGCAAATTTAGTTAAATGAAATCAAATTGTAAAGTATTGTGTGTATTCGAGAAAAGCAATTTACAGATTAAAAAAATTAAGGAATATTTGGTTCCAAGCAAAAAATACACTCGCAAGACAGGTTGAATAAAATTGGCCACATTAAACCTAAAACTATTTTTTCTTATGCAAATTTTATGCAGCGCTCATACTATAGCATATTCAACATATTCAACATAATTTGCCTTTTTAAAGGAATATTAAAAGATGAATAAGTGTTGAATCAGTTATATTAATATAACTGGCTGTAAAGATTATAAAGTTTGGATTTCTTCCCTTAACTATCTTTTCTTTCTTCTTTGGATGTCTTGTTGTTCTAAAACTTCAGAATAAGCGGTCTAATTTTGTCCCCCCCCACAACATGTGTCATCCAGAAATAGATGTTTACAGTTGAAGGCGCCGCGGACGAGGTAGGTTCACAGTTGGAATTTGTTAACACTTATATTTGTTATATCTGTTCATATAAATGTTTCACTGAAGTAACTTTATATTAACACATAAAATCCGGTTGAAAAGAGATCTATGACATAATAGAGAAGGGATGGAATGTCGCTGGTCTTCTATTTGAGAATTCCCGGTCCAGCAGATCTCTTTTTCCAATAATTATTCCAATTAAAATTTTTTTGTATATGTCTGGTCTACCATTAGGGTTTCAAAACATAATAACCAAACTTATAACAAAAGTTAATTCATAGTATAGATATATTACTAAATACAACTATTTATATTCATATTTTAAAATAAAAAAAAATAAAAAATCATTAAAAAAAAAAAGGATAAAATATAAAATTATAAATATATATATATATATATACTAACAATCTTATCTACCTTCTTTACAAAACTTTTTGTTTTCTTATTATTAGTTTGATTAAAAGTGCATGGTTCTGTCTTTCTCTCTTTTCTCTAACTACTAAAATTTATAATATTATATATATTCTCACTTCTATTATTCTATATATAGGTTAGAGTATGTCTAAATGACGTGTAAAAGCCGATGCAAAAGACGTTACGTTGTTAAATTTTATTGTTATTAATCTATATATATAAAATTGAATGTCTGTCTGTCTGTCTGTTTGTCTGTTTGTCTGTGGTCTGTGTGTACTCTATAGATTCAAAAACCGTACATCCAATCGCCGTGAAATTTTGGGATATTATTAGGCATATCCCCGGAAAGGTTTACGAAAAATAATATCTTGAATATCTTTAATATCCTTAGAGTTATTTGCAGATTTGTAGCTTTAACTCGCAAGCAACGCAACCTTGCGACGAGAATGGATTCATCCGGCCGGCGGCAGTCCAAGGACAAGTTCAAGGACAGTCCAAGTACCCACCGACCAATCAGGGCAGAATTGGTGACACAGCTGTGCCAAGTAGACAAGAAAAAAAGCCTCGCGGGAGCTTGCCCAAGATGACCTCCGGGAACTTAATCCATCTTCCATAAACGAACATGAATTTATTCAACCTTATCGAGTATTTTTCAAGGGACCGGGAAAAAATGTTCACTAGATAAAACGATGATTTTGTAATGTAGAAAATTAGGAAAGACAAAATTCAGAATGACACGGCACACAGGGACCGGGAAAAAATGATCACTTTATCGAGAGATTCAAATATACGAGTTTCAAATTATTAAAATATATCTATTTCTTTTTATAAGTTTATAGAGAATTGTTTTAACAAATGTTCGTTAGACAAACCTTTACTCGGGTACCGATTAATATTGATTTTATTCAACTTATCGAGTATTTTTCAAGAGACCGGGAAGAAATGTTCACTTTATCGAGAGATTCGTTAGACAAACCTTTACTCTGGTAAAACACGGGCGAAGCCGGGTACATCCGCTAGTTATAAATATATAATTAACTAGATGATGTTTTAGAAGTAAAGGACTTTTTTTTTCTCTCTATCTATACTAAATAATAACAATTTACAAATTTTATAATTTGAATTTAAATAATCAAAATAATGAAGATAATTTTAATACAAAACTTAAATATAAAACTATACAACTATTTATTGTTATAATATATATATATATATATATGTTTTACTAGCCGAATGACCCGGGCAATGCCCGGGGTTTACCCGATTAAATGCTTTTATTCAAATACTATTCGTTACAATTATAAATTTGCGCCGTGGATGTCATTCTTGTATAATATATAAATGAGTTTTAAAAATTGTAAAAAAAAAAAAAATGCATCGGCCGGGAATCGAACCCGGGCCGCCCGCGTGGCAGGCGAGCATTCTACCACTGAACCAAAAGCAAATGGTGACAGAATTAAGAACGCATGACGATGATAACTGTATATTATCCGTGACAGAGGCCACGACAGACGGTCGTGACTATATATATCAATAATACAATATAATGCTGCTTATGATTGTAGAACGAAATTTGACATACCGCAAATGTTTCTTTTGAACGAAAAACCGAAATTTATTTTAAGGAGAAATAACGACTATTTCTATACTTAGAAATGAAGTATGAGAGGATGAATTGTGAAGAGTAATGATAAACGGAAAAATAAAGTGTCCAGGGATGGGTATCGAATCCACAGTGTTCCGCTTACCAGGCAGATGCCATGTCCACTAGGCTACCCTGGACATATTTTCCGCTCGTAAATATTATATGAGGTAATTTATAATACAATATAATGCGGTTTATGATTGTAGAACGAAATTGGGCAATTATACTGCAAATGTTTCTTTTGAACCAAAAATCGAAATTTATTTTAAGGAGAAATAACAATTAATTCTAACCTTAGGGTTCGATTCCCATCCCTGGACACTTTATTTTTCCGTTTATCATTACTCTTCACAATTCATCCTTTCATACTTCATCCCTAAGGTTAGAAATAATCGTTATTTCTCTTTAAAATAAAATTCGATTTTTTGTTCAAAAGTAACACATGCGGAATAATTTTCAAATGTCGTTCTACAATCATAAGCTGCATTATATTGTATCATAAGATGTTATATATATTTCAGGATACTTTTATTATACTTTAATTAGGACCTAACATATCCCACTATCCCAAAGTACTGAATTTCAAGAATCAGAACAGGACATTTCAAAGGAATAAAGATAAACCTAGATATGACTAGATCCTACAGGAACTGCAATAACTGTTACAACACCCAACTCACTCCGGACCATATATACCCGGCCATTCTTGCAGCCCTTGCGGTATAATTGTCAAATTAGGTTCTATATATGTTTTATAAATATTATTAATTTTATCTTTAATTATATTTTCTAGAACAAACTCTGTGAAGCTGACAGTAAGATATCGCCGCCTTATATTATATACACTCATTGTTGTTATTTTATTTTGGCCGGCACCGAATTTTGGTAAATATGTAAATACATAATCAAATATTTTATTTTCTTTTTTCTATTAGTCTCAAATCAGGTATTTTCTTTTAAAAATTATTTTTTAAAATCCCAAAATTAAAGCAAATAGAGTGATATAAAAAGGTTTTTATTGTATTTTCTTCCAAAAAAAGGCTTATGAATGCGCAACATTACCAAAAAATGATTATATATTAAAAATCAACAAATAAATTCCCATATCAAAATATAACATATATATTCATATTATTTAGAAGAAATACGATTTTTTTTTTGAAGAACTAATTTCCCATAAAGATTACAAGTTCTATTCAACACAATGTCATGTATGTTCTACAAGGAAAAAAGAAAAATCTTTAGGTCAATTCCACCAAAGCTTGCGTGGGTAGGGTGTGATGTAAGGGGGGGGGGGGGGGGGGGGGGTTTCAGACGAACTTTTCAAAATTCGATCGGGGGGGAATCAGATGATTGAAATCTTCTTGGAGAACTTCGATTATTGGTTACATTGATCTATTTGCTTGCAGACGATGGTGACATGATCTGCTGACACGATAAATACCTTCAGAGGGAAAATTGGGCGGGAAAAAAAAAAGATAATGGAAATTCAATATTATAATAACTTGATGTACGTCACGTTTTTGCTAATCACTACTTCATGCTTCGGGAACTATGTAAATTACGTAATAATACTGGAATTGAGGGCATTGTTCGAGGTCACGTGATATTTAGGCCGCTTTGTGTAATAAATAGGGTTATTCACATCTATAATTAGCCCTTTATTTTTAGATTTAAAGTTTTATTTTGATTTCTAAATTGTAATTTATTATTTTTTGTATATCTAAATATATAAAACTCAATGGATTATCGTTTTATAGCGCTCTTTATTATATATATATTTTTATTATAGAATAAATGAAGCTTCCAGGGTTAAGTTTCTTGTACAACTTTTTATTTTCAAGATTTCGGACTTGTCAGTCCTTCAACAGGATTATCACTTTAACAACTTAATAATAAATACATTTTTTATATATACATTATAAAAAAAAATTGTTTATTTCAAAAAGAATCTCACGCCTTTAAAATAGTTTTGAATTTTGATAACAGATGGCGCGCTAGTGCATCATATATATATATATTTTAAATACTTATTATATATTGAGAGAAAATATATTACATTATTTCTGTTTGTATATTTTTTGTTATATGTATATAAAAATTCGTCTGCTCTTTTAAACTTCTTCAAGGTCGTTCCGCCAAGAGATCAACACCATAGAGGTCCGTACGTCTCTTGACCTCACGGACAATACAGCAGTTACATTATGCACCCATGATTGACCGAGAAGTCCTCACTTCTTTTTTCTTGATTTAGTTCATTTTGTCTCCTCTCTAATTATAAAGAAGTTGCTGTGTCACCTCATAAGCATAAATAAATAACTTCTTCAAAAATTACAGAAATTATTTTTAAAAAATTAGGCTTTGTTATGCAAACATTATTTTAATTAGGTTTATATAATTATATTGGCCAAAAGAAACTATATTATATCGTAGCTTTATATTTGAATTAAATTCAAACGAACACACATCAAAGGATATTATTGTTACAAATCATAATTAGCAAAATTAGAGCCTCAAATTTTCAAGATCACATAATATTTATGTTCTCTTCTTCTTCTTTCTTATCTCCACACTGGGTGAAGTAGAATGCCTCTGCCTTTGTCATTAAGACTGGGATCACTACTCAGTGAGAGGCCGACTTAGCTCCAAAATAAATGGCCGCCTCTGACATGAGGATCAGACGCCATGTACAGCCGCTCCTAACATGGAGTACAGACTCACCCTGTATCCCTGGATTAGGAGCCCTTACAGGGTACTATCAGCCGGGCCAGCTGAGCCCAGGTTCTTAAGTGAGCTTGTTACTGCCCCCTCCTCCTTTTATGTTAAGTTAAATAAATAACAACGTAATTATATGTCTTTAATTAAAAAATTCCTTTTAAATAGATTAATACATTACATATCCCCTTACTTAATTTATAATATATATAAGTTCATATATTAAAAATAGTATATATGCGGTGAAGTCCTGGTAGCCTCTTGTAGAATCCTGTCGACTAGAAATGTGGTGAGGTATCCAGTCGACTTAAACTATGGTGTGAGTCCCTGTAACTCTCGCTATTCTGTGTTGACCGAGAGGAACAGTCAGGATGGAGAGTTTTCCAGTACCTCTCTGCACCTTGGAAGACCTTTAAAAGTTCTCACAAAGTACAGGCAGTCGTGGTCGAGGCAGAGTGGAAAGCTTGGGAATGTCCACACAAAAAACGAAGACACAGTTGCACTAAGAAAGTTCCGTGAACAGATAAAAGTTGAGCTAGGAGCGAAAGATGGAGAGATAGAAGAGTTCTTACTGACTACATCGTGGATAAGGTGGACCTGGGGTACAACCGACGTGGGCTTCCGCTGATGGTGAACTCTGTAAAGTGACTGTATTTTTGGCTAAAGAGGGGGGGGGGGGCTTTTATATATTTTCCGAGAAAGGGAGTGTTGCATTTCACCAGATGTGAAGAGTGTGGATCGTCTGGTGAAAATCTAAACTGGCGCCGTGGCAGTTTCCCATTTTTAGACCTTGTTGTTTTGTGACTTCCATCTATCTCGAATTTAGACGTTTTTGGCTTCTATTCTCTTTAGCTCGACTCTTAATCTATTACAGAGTTTTATTTATTTATCCTCAGTTTGTACAAAGTACAATACATATGATGATGTAATGACACATGTCAATAATGCGTATAATCATTTACAGATGTGTTTCTATTATACAACATGAAAATCTTGTTATAAGTTATATACAATATGGGGTTGTTGGTTTAAATTACCATATATATATATATATATATATTAATTTATCTATCTCTCATTTCTTTTGATTTCGTTAGATTAAATCACAGATATTTAGTTAAATTACGTATTCTCGAATAGTGAACAAGATTGGCTATATAGTTATCGTTTTTTTTTAATCGATAAAGAAAGCAACAAATATTATGACAATACGTATTATTATTAAATTATTATATTAAAAAATATATCGCAATATATGTATATATTTATAAAAATAGACACGAAGGTCATCTGTGTGGGAAGATATTGCAGGCGTACTGTCAAATACCCGTCTACCACGTAAAAGAAAGAATCCTACCCGATACATTTATTGCTTGCCTACCTTTTATATCCATTTTATATACCAATAAAGGCTGGGTACCAGACGATCCTTTCCGTAAGAATTCTCATATTGATTTTTATTGATTTTTTAAATCGTAGAATAATTTTAAATCAAAAACTATATTCAAGGTTCTACCTTGTTAAATATATATATAACAAATATATTTGAATATATTCTATGATTTAATATTTATTAGAATACGTTATTTTTTTAGATTTTTATTTTTTACTCTGTGAAATATTTTCATATGAATATTCGAGATATATTTCTAGGTAAATGTCAAAAGATAATTTTATAAATTGTTACAATCAAAACTTTTCAATATAAACTTATTTATCTATATTTCGGGAAGACATATTGAATATATATAAATTTAACTACCATCTATATATAAAAATTGTAATAATTAATTTTTTGACCATATGTTTCTTATAAAAAACATTATCAAATAATACCTCTATAGAATTTACTTCACACAAGGATTTATTCAGTGGTAAATCCTCTCAGCGGTTTCACCAGCTTAATCTCCAGACACCTCTCTACTATTCTATTGGATTGTTTCCTTATATCCCCTTCACATTTACTAAGGAAGGCAGCTTAAAGGTGTTTAGGAAACCTATGGATATAAGCTTATAGTGCCGAAGTGCATGCATATATAATTACAAGAAAATGACAATAAAAATATTGTCAAGAAGCTCCATCCAGATGGAACACCTGTCAATCATCATCTATCATGATGGATCATACTTTAAGATATAATATTATATAGCAAGGAACTTCTCTTTTCGTTATATATTATCAAGAGTTGTTAGTGTCAATTAATTGTGTATATTAATAAGTGTAAATTGGTAATATATGATTTATTGAATATATACGTATATAAGCGGCTTTTTTCTGTAACTTTTTCTTTTAAAAAATTGAAGTTTTGTTTAATTATTTTGCTATTGAAGTTGATAGTATATGCTAAAGGATGATAATTTAAAGATGTTTTGTTAAATGGTGTTGATGTGTTTGTTTGAATTTGTGAGTACTTATGTGTATTTTGAGTCAAAGGGCGATCCATTAATTAAGATTATATAAAAGGGCGTACCTGGATCTGCAAAGAAAAAAAAAAACATTTTTTTTTCTTAAAATATTTCGAGAGATTGTTCCCTCTTTAAATATGCAATAAATTGATAAAGAGGGAGCAATCTCTCGAAATATTTTAAGAAAAAAAAATGTTTTTTTTTTCTTTGCAGATCCAGGTACGCCCTTTTATATAATCTTATGTGTATTTGTTTGTGTATTTTTGTGCGAATTTACGTGTGTGTAATGTTGATGTATTTTGTTTGTGGTTTGTTTGAGTTTGTGGGTGATTGTGAGTGTTGTTGTGTTTGTTTTGTTTCAGTTTGTTTGTGTATACTTGTGTATATTTGTTTGTGCTTTTTTGTGTGTTTTGCTTTAATTTGTGTATGTTGGTGTGTATTTCTGTTTTGTTTGTGTGTTTGTGTATGCTTGTGTGTGTTGTTTGTGTTTTGTTTGAGTTTGTTTGTGTGCGATTGTGTGTGTTGTTTATGCTTATTGTGTTTTTGTGTGTGTTTTATTTCAGTTTGTTTGTGTATACTTGCGTGAATTTGTTTGTATTTGTGTGTGTTTTGCTTCAGTTTGTGTATGTTGGTGTGTATTTATGTTTTGTTTGTGTGTTTTTTAATTTTTTTTAAAATATGTCACAAGAAACACAGGGTTGTAATATTTCTATAACTTTAGAGGCTATAATTTAGAAACCGTACAATACAACTAAAATAGGCTTAATAGAAATTGATGTGGCCATTAGTCCATTTTATTTCCTCCTCACATTGTACGCGAAAGTTTATTATTGAAAGGCAGTTGACTGCCAGGAAGAGGCGTCAGGGTGGTCCAGACTTGAGAGCAGGACGCACAACGAGTCCCTGGGTGGGGAAGGAGCTGCTCATCGGTGTGCGGTCCAGCGCTGGTTTGTTGGGTGCGCAGTTCATCACTTGAAGGTCCATCATTGGGATTCAGGGGCGGCGAGGCGCTGTCCGAAGTCACTCTAGGGACGTCAACGAGCTCCGGTGGGGGCTCCAGCTCCACCACCGTTGATGGGCAAATCCAACTGGGACCTGCTTTGGGTGGTTGGCATCTTAGGGTCCATCGGACTATCAGCCCTACTTCAAGGATGAGTAGGGCAAGCAGCATTACAACTATTGTTATTGGCCAATTTTCTTTTATCCAGGGAATGAGGTTAATTATGCTTCGAAAGAAGGCAATGATAGGCGTTGTTGAAGCTTCTAAAGCAAACATTTTTGTAATTAGATTATATGTTACTAAGAGACAGGTATTCTAAACAATTGAGGTTATCATGTCCAAAGATGTATATTATATGAGCCGCCACTTTCAGTTTCATTAGAGATTGTGTAGTATTCATATATTTGGAAATAAACTCCATTTAAATCCAAAGGAAATGAGAAAGCATATCTTTTGTTTGTGTGTTTGTGTATGCTTGTGTGTGTTGTTTATGTTTTGTTTGAGTTTGTTTGTGTGCGATTGTGTGTGTTTTGCTTCAGTTTGTTTGTGTATGCTTGTGTGAATATTTTTGCATTTTTTGTATGTGTTGTGTTTGTTTGTGTTTTGTTTTGTTTGAGTGTGCTTGTGTGTTGTTTTTTTATGTGTTTTGCTTCAGTTTATATATGCCTGTGTGAATTTGTGTGTGCTATTTGTGTTTGTTTGTGTTCATATGTGTTTGTGTTTTTGTTTGTTGACTAAAATTTGTTGAAAAGAGAACATACATCTATAGATACATCAACTGTTCTTGAATCTCTTTATTTATCGACGTTTCGACTGCCACCATCTTCAGAGGTAGTATGAAATTTTTTAATAAAATTTGTTGAAAAAAAATCAATATAATTATGCACCCTCCTAATTAATTATTAACGTAAATGAATGGATGACGTATCTATATTCTTATTTTAAAAAAATACCCATCAAGAAAAATAATTTTTACAGTATATTTGTTGATAAACTTCTTTTCTAACTTTAGAATAACCAATTGAAGAAAGATATATATAGATGCAATAGATATCACCAAAAATTATCATCATTAGTATCTTTTGGAAAACTATTCAATGTCATGAATGGACGGGTATTTTTAGAAAATGAAATTTATTGATTTTTCTCAGTAGAAATTTATCTCAGAGAAGAATCAATTCATTGATTTTCAATTTCAATAATTTGAGAAATCTTCGTTATTTCGGATGAAAAGTTATATTTGGAACATTCCTTTATATGTAGCTCTTTTTTTCATATCTCGCTAATAATAGATGTTTTTTAATCATCTAGGATATTCACAGATATGTATATATTATGATAAATCTGTCGACTTATATATTATTTACGAACGGAAAAATATATCCAGGGTAGCCTAGTGGACATGGCATCTGCCCGGTAAGCGGAACACTGTGGGTTCGATTCCCATCCCTGGACACTTTTATTTTTCCGTTTATCATTACTCTTCACAATTCATCCTTTATACCACATCCCTAAGGTTAGAAATAATCGTTATTTCTCCTTAATATAAATTTTGATTTTTCGTTGAAAAGAAACTTATACAGGATAATTTTCAAATGTCGTTCTACAATCATAAGCCGCATTATATTATATTGTATTATAAATAAGTGTTATATTATTATATATTGTTGAGAGGCATTATTTGCATATTTCGTAATACATGAGTATTATAACTAATGAAGACATTAAGACGCGAATGTTTATTTTCACAAATAAATAAAACTTCTACTGTCCTTACTAACATGAAAAATATTGGGAGGGTTTGTCTTATCAGTGGTGAACACTCCAAGCAGTTTAACCAATTTTTTTTTAATCTACCAGACCGCTTCTTTAAAGCTTCTTAGAACGCATTTTTTGAGCCCAAAGACGTCTCTCTTCACACCAGCTGAGCTTCTGTCACTTCTCTGTCTGGCAGAAAGTGGAATTCTTAATAAAGGCCGGTTGCTACGGATTCTGCTTCGATAAGACTGTAGTTATTAATGGTGTTCAGAGATGGTCCATTCTGTACATGTACAGCTGTCCTGTCTGCTACAACCATCCTTATGAATGTTGTTGTTGTGTTTGTTTGTGAGTACTTATGTGTATTTGTTTGTGTATGCTTGTGTGTATTTATGTGTGACACCACAACAAAATTTATTTTGTAGATAACATGTTGACCAAGTATCAATTGATTAAATTTATAGACTTCTGCGAAGTGTGGTTCCTGCCAGAATCAGTAGCCAGAGTAACCACCATTGTTGGATATCACCGCTGCCACATGCCTCGGCATTGATTCAAAGAGACTTTGGATGTGTTCTTGGGGTACAGTAGACCAAGCAGCTTCCACACGTTGCCAAAGTTGATCTGGTGTGACAGCTGGGGATCGTCCATTCTGTACATATAGAGCTGTATTGGTACAATTGTCCTGTCTGCTACAACCATCCTTAGAATCCTCTCTCTCTGTTGTTACTCTAGGACAACCTGAGCCAGGTTTTCTTGATCTCTTCCTCTGACCACTGAGACCTTACAACAGTACTTTGATTGCAGCCTACTTTCACAGCAATTTCTCTAGTACAAATTCCACCTACTCTGAGGCCTATGACTCTGCCTCTTGTAAAATCAGAAATTTACTTGTATGACGTCCTTTTTTTCTGTTTTGGCTTTCTACAGATTAAAGAATATCTTAAAAATCTAAAAACAAGATAACTTTAATTAATACTAAACTAGGAGGTTATTTAAATACCCTTTAATGAATAAACGTAGCTATTTTTATTTATATTCTAGTTATGGTTTCAGAAAATTGATCATTTACATGCCTTAATTCTTATGAGATATGCAAATATTCTGAAATATTTTCTCAGATTTTTATAGGTGATGTAAATTTTTGTGCCCTGTTTATATATTTAATAAATATATGGTTAAAAAAGGCATTTTTAAAGCCAAATTAGAATGATAAAACATAATTAAAAATAGGTTAAAAAATGTAAAAGAAAGGCAAAATTCTATTAAATATACACACCAACCTCTAAAAAAACTTAACAAACTTCAACGCCTTATATTAAACAAACGACAAAGGGAATGAATTAGAAGTTTAAAAGGAAAACAAAATGGCGGAGAAAAACTAAGCAGAAGACGTCACCTCATTGGTGGAGAAATATTCGTCGAATTCTCTGCCTTCCAAACGACAAATTAAAAGTTCATTAGTGTTCAACATCTGGGTGCAAATTGAACGAAGTTATTGGAGAAAGGAACTTGGAGTATTTCGTGTACCATCATCCTTGACAGAGGCAATACCTTTTCTATTAACTACTCGAACTTATTTACATATGTACATATTAGTTTAAAATTTGCATATATAGGATTTTAGTTAATATCAGAATATAGAGATAAATTAATGATAGGAATAATTAAACAACGATTATAAGTAATAACATATCCTTCTTTTATTTAATTTGCATATTTTAAAATATTGTTTATAATACAATATAATACGAATTATGATTGTAGAACGAAAATTGTAATTATACCGCGAATGTTTCTTTTGAACGAAAAATCGAAATTTATTTTAAGGAGAAATAGCGATTATTTCTAACCTTAGGGATTAAGTATATAAAGGATGAATTGTGAAGAGTAATGATAAACGGAAAAATAAAAGTGTCCAGGGATAGGAATCGAACCCACAGTGTTCTGCTTACCGGGCAGATGCCATGTCCACTAGGCTACCCTGGCGGAACACGGTGGGTTCGATTCCCATCCCTGGACACTTTTATTTTTCCGTTTATCATTACTCTTCACAATTCATCCTTTCATACTTCATCCCTAAGGTTAGAAATAATCGTTATTTCTCCTTAAAATAAATTTAGATTTTTCGTTCAAAAGAAACATTCGCCGTATAATTGCAATTTTCGTTCTACAATCAACAAGCAAAAAAGAGCCAAGTTTCTTTACTATTTTTATTTATCAAGCTTTCGGGCTAAAATGCCCTTCAACAGGAGAAGTAGAAGTATGACTTCCAGCTAACTGTACACATCGAAAATAAAAATTCTTTTGTATCTAAAATATTGTATTACAGGGGTTTAGCTAAGAATAAAATACAGAGAAAAATACACACACATACAGAGGGTGTTCACACTTATAGGAAACAAGCTTTATTATAAAATATTAAAAATTAACACCATATTTGAAATTTTTCAAATGTAATATTTGAAAGCCTTTTTTATTTACAGAACGGCACCTGATTTTCTACGATAGCAGACACTTTCTGATCATGGTCATACTCAAAAGATCCCATTCTTCCTTTACCACTTTCCAGAGCTAATCTTACCTATTTGGACATAACTAAAATATGCAAACAAGATGATATCAACATTTCTAAAAAGGGTATTTCTAATATTATTCAGGACAAAAATATCAAGTTTTGATTCAAAGCACCTACGGAGAAATGGACAGAAGATTATCACCCTATATCTGTGAAAACTCCTGCAACTGTCAAAAAAGTGAAAAATATATTACAAAAGAAAATCCTATGCCACAAAGAGATATAGCCAAATTAATAGGAACATCAGTGTCAACAATAAATAAAATAATAAATAAAGATTTAGGTCTAAAAGCTACAAAAAGACATGCGGTTCATAAATTGTTTCAGAGCCATATTCGTCAGCGACACACTATCAGTAGATATTTTTATTAAATTTCTTTGCTGCTGATAGATGGAAATTTATTGTTACATATGACGAAGCATGGGTATATTTAACCGATTGCGACAGAAAAAGAGCCATATACTATCAAAAAAGGGTGGAAAAAATTTGGCCAATTTGGGTGAAGGAATGTGCCGAAAGTTACCCCAAAGGATTTATGGTGGCATGCGGTATATCATATGAAGGAAAATTAAAAATAAGAAAAGTTGAAAGAAATGCCAAAATAAACTCGGAGTACTATCAAAACAACATTTTAGATCCTATATTTTAAAATGATATTCCCTCATCTATGGAAAACAGAGCAACAAAGTCTGGTTTCACCATGATAACGCCAGAAGTCATACCTCATCTTCAACCCAAGCTTATTTAGAAGATCTAAGGCAAAAAACAGGATTCAACACTATTCCAAAGAACAGAACCCCTGTAAAATCTCCTGATTTAGCCCCGATGGATTTTTGCATTTTTGGATGCCTTAAAAGAGCACTTGGAAAGAGACACCCTAGGAAAATTGAAGGTCTCTGGAAAGTGGTAAAGGAAGAATGGGATCTTTTGAGTATGACCATGATCAGAAAGTGACTGCTATCGTGGAAATTCAGGTGCCGTTCTGTAAATAAACAAAAAGGCTTTCAAATAGAACATTTGAAAAATTTCAAATATGGTGATGATTTTTTATATTTTGTAATAAAGCTTGTTTCCCCCCTATAAGTGTGAACACCCTCTGTATTTGTAATCATTTACCAGATATTGTAAGAACTTTCAGTTATAGGAATTTTTACGTGGGAACAGAATACAGAAATGTGTATATGGTTGGTTTTTATTGTTCAATCAAAAAAGAGTATTTGGCCAAAATATTCTCTAATGAATAAATAGTTGATATTTATTCTGATAGATGGCGCAAGCCATAATCAACTTTTAGCTGCACGATCAGGAGGCGATTGTTTTAATTACACTCATGGACAAAACTTAAGGAAGTTGTTCCTTTCAGTATGTATATCGGGATTGATACAATAACCCTGAAAGTTATTACAATGACCTTTATTGAAGACACAATAGATAACCAAGTGTGAACATAATTGCCTCTGTCTTCTTCAAAAATATAGACCACTGGCGACATCAAAGACTTTCCACTTCCTTAAGTTTTGTCCATGAGTGTAGTTTACATCTTTGATACCATTTTGATGGATACCTGATAGTGGACATTGCGACTGCTGTGATAAAGATGCATGGGGACATCTGAGGCTCTTTATTGGACACGACAACAACAAATACAATAACATGGATACTTTTCTTGGTTCTCCTGTAGGTGGTTGTTATTTCGGAGTGCATAAGTCCGTTATTTTCTACTTAGCAAAGATGAATTGGTCGCTTATATCAGTGCACCTCAACCCTTTGATGTTCTGCCCTGGGGTTCAAACAGGTATACCGTGAGCCTGTACTAGATGAGATGTACTATGTACAAGACTCTGTGAAACTGATACTCAAGTATATATATATACACCCACACATTTAGACAAAACTTAAGGAAGTTTCATATTTTGATGTCGCCGGTCGTCTATTTATTTTGAAAGAGTCAGGCTGTTCACACTTGGTTATCTAGTGTGTCTTCAATAAAGGTCACTGTAATATATTTCAGAGTTATTGTCTGAATCCCGATATACATGCTAAAAGGTACAACTTCCTTATGTGTTGTCCATGAGTGTTAGTTATCTCGTGTGTCTTCAATAAAGGTCACTGTAATATATTTCAGAGTTATTGTCTGAATCCCGATATACATGCTAAAAGGTACAACTTCCTTAAGTTTTGTCCATGAGTGTAGTTATCTCGTGTGTCTTCAATAAAGGTCACTGTAATATCTTTCAGAGTTATTGTCTGAATCCCGATATACATGCTAAAAGGTACAACTTCCTCAAGTTTTGTCCATGAGTGTAGTTATCTCGTGTGTCTTCAATAAAGGTCACTGTAATATCTTTCAGAGTTATTGTCTGAATCCCGATATACATGCCAAAAAGTACAACTTCCTTAAGTTTTGTCCATGAGTGTAGTTATCTCGTGTGTCTTCAATAAAGGTCACTGTAATATCTTTCAGAGTTATTGTCTGAATCCCGATATACATGTTGAAGGTACATCTTCCTTAAGTTTTGTCCATGAGTGTAGTTATCTCATGTGTCTTCAATAAAGGTCACTGTAATATCTTTCAGAGTTATTGTCTCAATCCCGATATACATGCTAAAAGGTATAACTTCCTTAAGGTTTGTCCATGAGTGTAGTTATCTCGTATGTCTTCAATAAAGGTCACTGTAATATCTTTCAGAGTTATTGTCTGAATCCCGATATACAGGCTAAAAGGTACAACTTCCTTATGTTTTGTCCATGAGTGTAGTTATCTCGCGTGTCTTCAATAAAGGTCACTGTAATATCTTTCAGAGTTATCGTCTGAATCCCGATATACATGCTAAAAGGTACAACTTCCTTAAGTTTTGTCCATGAGTGTAGCTATCTCGTGTGTCTTCAATAAAGGTCACTGTAATATCTTTCAGAGTTATTGTCTGAATCACGATATACATGCTGAAAGGTACAATTTCCTTAAGTTTTGTCTATGACTGTAATTACACAAATTAATGCTCTTTATACCTCTCCCTGGACAATTCAGACAGGTGATTTTCTTTCTTCACATAATGGTGACTTATACGATTATGGTTGTCCTTATTGGTTTCATTAGATGTTTTATAGGAGCAGTTTAGGATACAAGATTTCCTTTTGAAATTATCTATCGTGTAGTGTCTTGTAATTACCCACTGACCTCAACTTCATACTTATAATACGTTATTAAAAACAAAAAAGGCATTTCCTGATCAAACTCACAGTTTTTTCTAGTCGTAGAGGTACAGTCCTCTCCACGCTGAGGAGGGCCAACAGCCCGAAACGCGTTCATGGTTGACTTTTCTTGATTTATCAAGAAATTTGGTTGACCAAATATCATGGAACAAGTTAAATAAACCAGTAGAATAGCCAGTAGAAGAACGTCGCGGTCCGAAAGCTTGCATATATTAAAATAAGAAATTCCTCTTCGTTCGTTCGTTTTATTTTATTTAAGTAATTATACCGAAGAGTTGATTTTGTCAAGTTAAATCAACGTTTAATTTATTTTTGTTCCACTAGATGGCGCTCTGCCATTTAGAAAAGCTCATGTGAGCCTATTCAGGATATGTCTTTTTTGTTTTTAATATCAACACCTGACCCTTTTTATATTTTTTATTGTTTTTTTTCACATAATAGGTTATTGTTGGCAAAAAAAATTGAAGAAAGAGAGGAAGACCTGCAATGAACTGGCTAGAATGACAATTAAAAATAATTTGTTTTGACATCTATATAGTCAACAGTAGGGAGAGAATTTACAGCTAAAATAAGGAAAAATATATATAACAGACGGAGGGACGTCTGGATTTCATCAGGTGCTTAAAGCCGCCTTGAGTTCGGACAGGCCGTTGCGGATTATGGAATCCCCAGCATGCTCGATTGAGTGTGAACTGGCTAGAATGAGTCAAGAAAACTACCTGAAGTGCCGATTATGGTCACTAACAGATCAAATTGTAGAATATATTGTCCATAGTGTCACTAAATGTCAATTTGTTGGACAATAGCAACAATAGTAATGTGTTAGAGCTTGGATCCTAACAATATTGTCTCGCAGATAAATAAAATAAGGGCAAAATTGGGAATAATTAATTTATTATAAAGGGTATTTACCTTTTAGTTCTCCAATAAAATTATTTACAAGAGGTATTTAAGGGTGAGAGAGTCAGATGATGAAAACAACTTATCCCAAGGTAAAGATAATAATAATGAGCGTCGTCAGCCACTGAGGCGTCCCGTTTTCCTTATTTATAGATCAGCTTCCGAGAATCCCTCACACCTGTGGTCCCCCCGGGGTCCAGGGATGATTGACAGGTGTCCCATCTGGATGGAGCTTCTTGACAATATTATCTCGGACTTCCGTCTAGCTTCTTAGCCTTTTGTCTGGTCTTAGATGTTGAGGATATCTGTCAGAATGTAGATACCAGACCTGACTACTGAGACTTCTCTAGGTGCGATGTAGTAGCAAGCTGTTTAAATAAAACAATGACCAAACAGCCTCACTGGTTTTACCTGTGACTGACATAACTTTATTATCACTTTCACTCTTTTTATATAACTGTTATATTAAAAATATTATTTTATTTAAAATTATATTTCATAGATACAAATACTCTGTTAAATCGACCGCCAGAGGTCACGCTTCCCCTAAAAAAACTCATTGTTGTTGTTTCCCGATGGCCTTCCAGTAAGAAAACATCTTTCTCTAAAAGACACTTTGGCTCTGTAATTATGTATTGTTCTTTACAAAGAGGCTCAAAAATAATTCATTTTGGTTAGCAGCCCCGTAAATAAAGATATTTTCTCTTTCCCGTTGGCCGGCTCAAAACTTTTGTACATTATGTAAATAAGTTTTTCATTTTTAGATTCTTACGCCTTAAGTCAGGCAGTACTTTTATCAAATTATGTTTTTAAATATTCCTTTATCTCAATAAAAACAATTACTGATCAAAACTATTTTTATTATTATTCTTTCAAGATTTTAACTACGACTGCATTACCATAGCATAATCCTCAAGATAATCAAATTCAAGCAGAAAATCTCATTTTTTATATATAACATATATATATATATATATATATTGTTACATCAATTTTAATGCGCCTTACATTTATTCAAAATATTCTATGATATTTAATATTTATTTAAAACAGAATATTTAGATTATTTTCATTCCTTTTTATACTTTCATTAATTTTGTAATATTTTATTGTACATATATCTTGATTGGTTATTGGAGCGAGAGAGGACCTAGACTACGGATCACGACCTACGAGGAAGACAACGAATAAATAAACTCAATAACTTTAAAATGTAATTTATTTTATTTACTTTTATTTATTTCCTTTGAATATAGAAACCCGCTCGGGAAACGTATATAATACCAAAAAGGAAGAAACCAAGGTCGAAGACCCTGCAACTTGGTGCAACAATATCCACATAATTTAGAAGAAATAAAAACTTACATAATTATAGAACCCAATGCAACCTGGCAAGTTATTTTGTATAGCTAGGCACAAACAGTAACGAATGATCTGAAATCATTAGTTTTAATGTTTTATTTATGTTCTTATTTCTGGTTCTTATTTTTCCAGCTAACTTCACCTACATGATATAGACTGACACGATACTAAATATATAGCATTTCAAGTCAGTTAGGAATTCTAATATATGGTTTGTTGGGGCTGAAAGACGAACGAGAAGTGCTCCTCAGTGAAATAGTCCTTGAGGGACTCGCTTTGGAGCTTCTGTTGAATGAGGTGGTGAGAAACAGAGCTGGAGCGTTTGCGTTGTTCAAATTTTGGAAGACGGCTGAAGAGAAGGGGAAGCTATATACATAATCTAATTGATGTAAATAATTATATGTAAATAATCTTTGTCAGGATTAGAATGACAAATCCTGTATGGGACTTTGATTCCAGTAAAAGGCTTGTTGCTGCTGCTGTATACGAGGTGTGTTCAAAAAGTATCGCGACATTTGCATTTTCGCGGGTTACGTAAATTCGAATTACGATCTTTTTGTGGCTTTATGTTGGTACTCATGTGTCTCACTTATGCCGACAAGCTCGGCCATTTTGAATGTTCACTTAATTTTTGACAGCTGCTTTGCTTGCAGGTGTTTTGGATCGTCTTCGATTTTTACCTATTAAAAAAATGGATCGAAGAACCTGTATCAAATTTTGTGTGAAAAACGAAATTAAGTGCGCGGATGCATTCCGAATGTTGACTGTGGCATACGGAGAAGCTACCTTGGAACGAAGCAACGTTTATCGGTGGTACAAAATGTTCTCAGAAGGCCGAGAAGATGTGAACGACGAAGAGCGTGCCGGACGCCCGAGCACTTCAACAACAGACGAAAAAATTAATGAAGTGGAGAAAATGATATTGGCCAATCGTCCAATCACCGTTAGAGAAGTTGCTGAGGACCTAAACATATCGATTGGCTCGTGCCATTCGATTTTTATCAATGATTTGTGCATGAGACGGGTCGCCGCGAAATTCGTACCAAAATTGCTCAATTGCGACCAAAAACGGCATCGCATGAACATTGCTAATGAGATGTTGGACTCTGTCCGCGACGACCCAAATTTGCTCCAGAGGGTCATAACTGGTGACGAAGCGTGGGTTTATGGTTATGACGTGGAAACCAAAGCTCAATAATCTCAATGGAAGCTGCCGCACGAACCAAGACCGAAAAAAGCGCGCCAAGTTCGTTCGAATGTGAAAGTTTTGCTGACAGTTTTCTTCGATTGCAGGGGCGTGGTGCATCATGAGTTCTTGCCACAGGGTAGAATGGTCAATAAGGAATATTACCTGCAAGTTATGCGCAATTTGCGCGAAGCAATCCTCCAGAAACGCCCGGATTTGTGGAAGAACAAAAATTGGCTTTTACACCACGATAACGCCCCTGCTCACACATCGTTGCTTGTGCGCGACTTTTTGGCCAAAAACAACACACTAATGATGCTACAGCCACCGTATTCCCCAGATCTTGCCCCCTGTGACTTTTTCTTGTCCCCTAAACTGAAGAGGCCCATGAAAGGGCGACGTTACGCTACGCTTGACGAGATAAAGACGGCATCGAAGGAGGAGCTGAAAAAGATTTTTTTTTGAACGATTTTATGAAGTGCTTCGAAGATTGGATAAACCGTTGGCATAAGTGTATAATATCTCATGGGGATTACTTTGAAGGGTACAAAATAGGTATTCATGAATGAATAAATAATTTTGAAAAAACACAAAAGTCGCGATACTTTTTGAACACACCTCGTATAGTCACAGTGTAGAAAATACTATACTATACCTACTACATATATCTCTGTATTCTTAGTTCTCTTCAATTACTCTGTAAACTGGCGAATCCTTTATAGGACGAGAGGTCCTCAATAAAGCCTTTTGTTTTGTTGTTGTATATGGTTGGTTTTGTGATGAAAAGTCAATCTTAATATTTTTCCAATAGTTATTTGGCTGTGAAAAATAAACTAGTTTTTTTTTTACTAGTTTTCTTTTAATTTTTAATTTGCAAGCTTTCGATCAAATATACTGCTTGTATATGTGTAGGGGACATGTAAAAATTATTGTTTTGTATTTCTATTTTATGTAAATTTTATTTGCTTTTAAAAATTCATATTTGTTTGTTGCAAATATGCAAACTTTTTATTATCTAATTTATATATTTTTTCTATTTAATTGTATTCATTCTTCTTCTCATTCTTTTGGTTGTCTGAATATAATAGCATTAGCGAGGTGTAGCCATAGTGATTGCAATAAAAAGGCTTGATTTTATAAGGTGAATGTTTTATGTGGATTGTCGTTAATTAACCACCACATATGTATAAAAGCTTGAAAATTTAAAATTAAAAGAAACTTTTTAACCTGATTTTTTTTTACTTTTTAAAATAATTTCTGGGTAACTATTTCTCCCATAAAGATTTGATTTATTTTTAAAAGAATCATACGTTTCAAAAATAGTTCAAATATATTATAGCAGATGGCGCTCTAATGTATCATATTAAGTTCTCTGTTGTGAAAGATGTTAACATGATGTATTAGAACATAAACCAAAGATTCAGCAAATTCTACAGAATGTACTTAACTAAATAAATGACTACTAATGTAATCATACTGATATGTAAATATGTATATATCTCTTTAAATAAATAAAATTAGCGCCCCATCGGTTATAAAAAAATTAATCTATTTTTGACGGGTATGTTACTTTTAAAAATAAAACAATTTTCTACTGCCCCTTACTGCAATGATAAAATAATGAGAGGGCTTTGCTCATTAGTAGTGAACACTTCCAGCGGCCATTTTAATCTGGCAATGATAAAATAATGGAAGGGCCTTGCTCATCAGTGGTTAACCCTCCCAGCGGTTTCGTCAGTTTAATCTGACAATAATAGAAAAATGGGAGGGCCTGGCTCATCAGTGGTCAACCCTACCAGCGGTTTCGCCAGTTTAATCTGCTAATGATAAAATAATGGAAGGGCCCGGCTAATTAGTGGTGAACCCTTCTATCGGTTTCGCCAGTTTAATCTACCACCGCTAGGAGGGTTCACAACTGATGAGCCAGGCCCTCCTATTATTTTATTATTGTCAGATTAAACTGACGAAACCGTTGGGAGGGTTCACAACTGATGAGCCAGGCCCTCCCATTATTTTATCATTGCAATAAGGACAGTAGAAAATTGTTCTATTTCAAAAAAGAAACATACACGTTTTATATAGTTTTAAATTTCTTATAAAGATAATAATGATTACAGATAAAAACCGGTTGATTACCCAAAAATTCCAAGGTTTCCATAGATGTTTATTATTATCCCTAGTACATGTGGTCCAGGCCATGATAATCATGGTGGGTAGAAGTGAGCTACTAGTTTTACTGTAGGTGCACCACATACCTACACATGTGAAAAGCAGTTCGACTTTGCACTTAAAAATGTGTAAGAGCCCCGTTTGATTACTTGCACTCGCTGTTAGGGTTGGACTTTTGCAAGAATCGGAGGCCATTGGAGCATTTTTTTTTTGGAAAAAGTCCCCAATGCGGGAATTGATCCCGAGTTGTAGCGGTCGAAAACCAATGGTTTAGACCATCCTTCCACCGACCCCCTTCCCAGATGTTATTATATGTGCAAGAGCCCCATTTGGTTACTTGCACTCGCTGTTAGGGTTAGACTTTTGCAAGAATCGGAGGCCATTTGAGCATTTATTAATTGGAAAAAAAGTGTCCCCAATGCGGGAATTGATCCCGAGTTGTAGCGGTCGAAAACCAATGGTTTAGACCAGCCTTCCACTGGCCCCCTTTCCTAGATGTTATTCTGTTCTATTTATTTAAACTTGGGAAGTAAGGAATGAAAGAGAGAATAAAGATGTTCTGTTAAGCTGTTTACTACAATAGTAAAACGACATTTGAAACTTATCCAGCATGTGTTTCTTTCGAACGAAAAATCGAAATTTATTCCCGAGGAGAAACAACGGTCATTTCCAACCTCAGGGATGAAGTATGAAAAGATGAACCGTGAAGAGTAATGATAAACGAAAAAATAAAAGTGTTCAGGGATGGGAATCGAACCCATAGTGTTCCGCTTACCGGGCAGATGCCATGTCCACTATTGCTATATTGTATGCTATGGAACCATGAGAACTGAGGGGGATGTTTGGAACTGTCGTATATTTATTTTTAATTATATAATATTGTATATAATATATTAATATAATAATAATATTAAATCCACAGATTATGTGATATATTGTGTATATCATAACATATAATTTATCATCTTATAATTCGATTGTTAACTTGTAATTCTTAAGCTTGCATCTAATACGGTGTAATATAATAAAAGCCATTCAAATAAATAAAGCCTAAAATATATTTCTACTTTTAAATCAACCTAATTTTCAGCAGAAAAAATATATGGCTAAAAAAACTAATGGCAAAACATGTCAAACAGGTCAATCTTTAGAATGCTCAACTATTTTTTTCCCCTAGCCTAATATCTGCGTAGACAAAAAGAAAGCAGCATAATAGAACTACCACAAGCAAAATATACAGAAATGGCAAGCAAATAAAACAGTAAAATAATCGGAAGGGTGAGGAGACAGGCTCTCTAATATAATTCCCCATCTCTCTCAGTAAGAAAAAAAAAATAGGTTTATAAAAATGCAAGCCAAAATACAGTCATGTTAATAAATGTCAATAAATGTTCAGTAAAAAATAAAAGGGCACATGGAACTTAGGCAAATATATGACAACAAAAGACTAAATTTTAAACTATCAATGAAACATATGATTTTTTTAAGAATAACAAAACAAAGGCCATTACAACAATGACAAAACATAAGGCCATTGTTTACATACAGTAATAAAAGTTTGTAAATATTGTCAAATCTGCATTGTTTACTATCCGTAACTTTGTAAAATGTAGTGCCCTATCAACATGTCAGCAAAAAATAATAATACTCAAAAAAAAAACTAATGCCAAAATAGCCATGTTAATATTTTAGGCTGATAAAAACCAAAGGGTATAGGGATTATAGACAAACACATGTTTTGGCTGTTAAATGAGACAGTAATTCATATTAAATTTTCAATACATATGATTTTTTTTGTAAAAATATTTTTAAAAAATAAAGGCTAGAACAAAAATTAATAAAAATACGAAATCCATTGTGTACATAGTAACGATAGGTTTGTAAAGTTTTTTAAAATTGCATTTTTGTGTGCACTTACCGTAATTTAGTAATACGAATTTCTATCTCAATACTTAATACTAAATACTTTTGTAAAAAAGAGTAACACTTATAAAAAGATATTTCAAAAAAAAAAAAGTTGGGCAAGCGATTTGGAAAATATGCAAAACGCTCATTGGTCGGTTAATTCACCTGGTGTTGTCACTTCGCCTCGTATTTACTGCCGCGCAAAAAAAAAAAAAGTTCTGGAGATTCTTTACACTTTATTAAAACAATATCGAACTTTCGAGTATTTCTGCCTTCCTGCAGGAGTACATAAAAACGAATAAACGCCGTTAAGATGCTAATAATATGTACATTTAAATATTAGGAGAGATTTTGCATATTGCTTGATAGTATAATATTTCATTAAGTTAGTTTGTATTTTTTGCATATTGACTATTGTTTGTTTAATTTTAAGAATTATCATATTGACTGTAACTTTTATTTATTATTATATAAAAAAACAAAGGCCAGAACAAAAATTAATAAAAAATACGAAAGCCATTGTTTACATACAGTAACGCTAATTTTGTAAAGTATTTTTTTTTTAAATTGCATTGTGTACACTTACCGTAACTTAGTAATATAAATTTCTCTCTCAATACTTTTGTAAAAAAACGTAACACTCGTATAAAAAGATATTTTAAAAAAAAGTACGCAAGCAACTTGAAAAGAAATGCAGAACGCTCATTGGTCGCTTAATTGGCCTCGTGTTGTTACTTCGCCTCGTATTTACTCCGCGTAAAAAAAAGGTTCTTCAAATGAAAAAAAGAAATAGCCAAAAATACGAATCAAAATGTAGCCGAAAATTTTCCTCAGGTTTATAAAAAGCGACATGCAAAATTTGGTACCAATTGGTTCAGTAGTTTTTTAGTTTATCGCGAAGCAGACAGACATTGACTTTTAGATATATAGAGATTTATATATTTTTGAAAATAGAGAAATCCATAAATAAATCTTTAAATAAAAAGACATATATTGGATCAAAATATCATTGGTAAAATAAATGATATTTTTATCCAATATATGCCTTTTTATTAACATATATATACTTGTAGTAGCTGTCGTGGTCGAATGGAAGGGCGCAGCCGTTGTGCATGTAAGCTTCGAAAAAGAATTTGTTCCAAACTCGCGCTGGTTCCCACGTTTATTTTGTACAGATTTACAGATGGATTAATTTGTATTTACATTTTGACATTCTAATTATGGCGAAAATAAATTATATCTCTTGGGTATCAATTATACAAATTATGACATATATATATATGTTATATTAAAATATTTTATTTAAAATTGTTATTTAAAAAAAAATACACATTTAATGAGGAAGGCAAATAAAATGTGTATTTTTTTTTAAATAACAATTTTAAATAAAAAATATTATGTAAATAAGCTTTTCATTTTTTTTTATTCTTACGCCTTAAGTCAGGCATTTTTACCAAATTATGTTTTTATATATTCCTTAAGCACAATAAAAGCAATTACTGATCAAAACCATTTTTATTATTATTCTATCAAGAATTTAACCACGACTGCATCACCAATACCATTTATTACTAAAAAGAACCAACAAATAACTCCATAGCATAATCCCCAAGATGATCATAAATACAAGCAGAAAATCAAATCTCTTTTTCTAAATATAAGAATTATAGCCGACAGGATATTTACCTGTTTGTTCAATATACCAAAATCAAGCAAATGACCAATAATTCCTCTACAAGTAATTAATATCAAAATACAACAGAAATCTCATTCATATCTTTTTTTAAAATATAATATATATATATAGATAATAGGATATAATGTTTAGAATAAGATAGAGTGTATAGTAGAGACTATAGAGCAAGAAGAGATATATAGAAGGTGTATAGAAAATGGGATAGAGTGTATAGAATAGAGAGATATAGAATATAAGATAATGTATAAAAAATAAGAAAGAGTGTATAAAATCCCATATGTAAGGGCCAACGTATAACAAGAGCTGAAATCCCAGAATGTCAGCTTTTCAACTCCAAGACCTCACAATACAAAAGACAACAAGGAATTTTACATATTTACAGCCCGTGGGCAGAAGACACGTGAATTATATTCGCCCACATGTTTGTGGGTGGGAGGGCATATTCCACATTTTACAACATTTCACTTAACAGGTTGACAAACACTAAAAAAAAAAGATCAAAATAAAAGTCAGGCTGCAAGCTGATTGGTCCACGAAACCCTACTCGGCCTCCTATTGGCTGTGACGTCACGGGGCGTTGGCTAATCAGATGAAGCGCTGGAACTTGCGTGTTTGGCAGGTCTTAGTCAAGTTGTGTCGAGAAAGGTAGGTTGCATGGTACCATGTCTTCTTACATAGACAGAACCTCCTGTGTATACACATGGACAAAACTTAAGGAAGTTGTACCTTTTAGCATGTATTACAAAGATATTACAGTGACCTTTATTGAAGTCACACATGATAACCAAGTATAAACAGCCTAAGTCTCCTTAGAAAAAAAAGAAACAGACGACCGGTGTCATCAAAAACTTTTCACTTCCATAAGTTTTGTCCATGAATGTACATAGCCTGGTAAAATAACATTGTAACCCTCAAAATGATGATAAGTTTTTTAACGCCAATTTTATACTTTGCTAACAAACATATCATAGGGATTTGCATAGATTTTCTATTGAACTATAAGGACATTATGTAAAAAGGGATAACAACTCTCATTTCTGGTTTCGTGACTCATTTTTATTGTTTCATCTTTGTAAATATCTTCAACGTCGACCACTTTGCCTTTATTAATGGTTTCTAAATTAAATAAAGAAACATTTTTGAATTCTAAGGCAATACAGTGTCATCTATATGTGACAAATAAAACTATTAAGAACGAAATTTATTTTTTTTTATATAAAACAAATTTTCTCTACTGTCCTTATTTATTTATTTTAGTAAAAGGCAATTAGAAGATTTCCAGAGATTTGTGTTCCACCAAAGTACTACATAAATCTACATTTATATGTATCTAAAGAGATAAAGGTCGCCTCTCCCGTCAAAACAGACGTTAAAACTAGACGCCATCTATAATAGATGCTAAACCTCTTTGGCAGATTATGAAGATTCCATTAGATCCCGTGTGGATCTCATGGAATAAAGTCCGCCCTAGACTAACAAGGGCCATTAGCCCGAAACCATGGTCTCTAGGTGGACGCTTTTCAATTTACCAAAGCTGGTGTTGTGGATTTGTCACCGACCTGAGGCCTCTAGTTTGCGGCGACGGTCAATAGTTGGCGTCTAGTTTTGACGTCTATTTTGACGGGAGAGGCGACCTTTGTCTCTTTAGATCAATATTCTCACGGCAAAATTTCCATCTATATTTATATGTACCCATTTCTTGATTTCTCAAGAGCCATTGGGTCCAAAAAATATTTTTTGGATGCAGTGGTTACAGCCTACTCCACGCTGACGAGCGCCAACAGCGCGAAACGCGTTCGTGGATGGCTTTTCTTGATTTATCAAGAAATTGGGTTGGCCAAATATCACGGAGCAAGCTAAATAAACGTTTAGTTTATTTTTGCTCCACTAGATGGCGCTCTGCCATCTAAAAAGCACATGTGCTCGTGGTCAGGGGATGCCTTCTTTATTTTTAATATCAACACCTGACCCACTTATCTTTTATTTTTTTCTATTGTTTTCTCATATTTATATGTATTAAAAATAAAGAAGGCATCTCCTGACCACGAGCACATGTGCTTTTTAGATGGCAGAGCGCCATCTAGTGGAGCAAAAATAAACTAAATGTTTATTTAGCTTGCTCCGTGATATTTGGCCAACCCAATTTCTTGATAAATCAAGAAAGGCCATCCACGAACGCGTTTCGCGCTTTTGGCGCTCGTCAGCGTGGAGTAGGCTGTAACCACTGCGACCAAAAAGATTTTTTGGTCCCAATGGCTTCCCGCTCTGCCATCTAAAAAGCACATGTGCTCGTGGTCAGGAGATGCCTTCTTTATTTTTGATATCAACACCTGACCCACTTATCTTTTTTTTTCTATTGTTTTTTCATTTATATGTATGTATACAATTTAAAAAGTAAAAGTTAACAATTTGAAATTTGTAAACAAATATAACTTTTGTGAACAATATTCTATATTTTATGATTAGCCCGCCATCTGTTATCAAAATTAGAAACTATTATAGACGCGTATGGTTCTTTTTAAAAATAAAATAATTTCTACTGCCCTTACTGTAATGGAAAAATTAATGGGAGGTTCTGGCTCATCAGTGGTGAACCCTCCCAGCGGTTTCGCCAGTTTAATCTATCATACCGCTGTTATATTGCATTTTTGGAACTTCCTTTTATAGTGATACTGTTGCTAAACTCTTGGAATGGGTATTTTAGATTAACTTTATACATAAGCTTTGAGGACAGTAGAATTACATACAATTATAAATAATATATTGTTTTATAACAATAAAATATTTGACCTGTATATTGTTGTGCATTGTATAACCATATTTAAAATTAAAACATTAAAATCTATTTAAAACAACCTTTTTATCTTGTATATGTACTCATTGTAGGTATTCTATATACAGTTACGAGTGTCATTCTTCATCAGTCATCTCTGTCACCGTTTGCTTTTTTTTTTTTAATGGCGCCCTCCTTTTGGTCGGCTACGATCACGCCACCTTTGCCCCCCCCCCCCCCCCACTCGCTTTTTCGTTTTTGTAACCATTGTGTTGGAGCGGGTCGCTCCTTAAATAAATGCATATATTAGTTAATAACCAAATGGAATCCTCTCTTTCTTTTTCCCAGTAAGAGACGCCTACGGAAGCCAACAGTACATAGACAGATAAAGCACATAGGCTATAGTTATTAATTAACATAGGCATTTATATAAGGCGCCAATTTATAATTGTAACAAATAGTATTTGAATCAAAACATTCAATCGGGTAAAACAC
>CP092873.1:85654080-85738640 GCA_030710605.1 Cordylochernes scorpioides | reverse complement strand
ATAGATTCTGTATATTTAGCTCTTTCTTTTTTCCGTGGAAAATACAAAATTCAAATCCCATATGGATAATAATGATGATAGAGTATTAATTATCTTTATTATTAATCATCATCATAGTTTTATTAACTCACTTCACTATGAAACTCTGCCTTTGCTGGTCCCAAGCCCGGATGAAAAAGGAGGAGGGGGAGCAGTAACAAGCTCAGTAAAAAACCTGGGCTCAGCTGGCCCGGCTGATAGTACCCTGTAAGGGCTCCAGGGATACAGGATGAGCAGCGTTTGTACTCCATGTTAGGAGCGGCTGCACATGGCGTCTGTTCCTCATGTCAGAGGTGGTCATTTCTTTTGGAGCTAAGTCGGCCTGCCACTGAGTAGTGCTCCCAGGCTTAATGACAAAGGCAGACGCATCTACTTCACCCAGTCAAGATGATTGTCAAATCTCAAGCTCTACAAGCTTGATACCTAATATGATTGAGTGGAGATACTGACATTTCAGTGGATCCCATCTCATGTAGGCATTAGGGGAATGAAATTGTCGATGGAAAAGTCAGCAGCTATCCTGCCTACTGAAGACATAGATAATATAGATGGGTACAACACAATAGAGATATATCCAAAGAATGGATCAATAGTATGGCCCACTACTGGTATGGAGGAACAAGACCTGGAGACTCAATATCATTATAGATTTCTAGAAACGAAGCCACAAAAATTGCAAGATTAAAGACTGGACATACTGTTCATTGATGGAGAAAAAGTTGTCTGTTCAAAATGCTCCAACTCCACTCCAGCACATATCCTGGACTGTATTGGAGCTAAGACCTATACAACAACCCCAGCACATATCCTGGACTGTATTGGAGCTAAGACCTATACAACAACCCCAGCACATATCCTGGACTGTATTGGAGCTAAGACCTATACAACAACCCCAGCACATATCCTGGACTGTATTGGAGCTAAGACCTTTACAACAACCCAGCACATATCCTGGACTGTATTGGAGCTAAGACCTATACAACAACCCCAGCACATATCCTGGACTGTATTGGAGCTAAGACCTATACAACAACCCCAGCACATATCCTGGACTGTATTGGAGCTAAGACTATACAACAACCCCAGCACATATCCTGGACTGTATTGGAGCTAAGACCTATACAACAACCCCAGCACATATCCTGGACTGTATTGGAGTTAAGACCTATACAACAACCCCAGCACATATCCTGGACTGTATTGGAGCTAAGACCTATACAACAACCCCAGCACATATCCTGGACTGTATTGGAGCTAAGACCTATACAACAACCCCAGCACATATCCTGGAC
Source organism: Cordylochernes scorpioides (assembly GCA_030710605.1). NCBI lineage: Eukaryota > Metazoa > Arthropoda > Arachnida > Pseudoscorpiones > Chernetidae > Cordylochernes > Cordylochernes scorpioides. The sequence continues at coordinate 85,737,309 of CP092873.1, read as the reverse complement.
TGTATTGGAGCTAAGACCTATACAACAACCCCAGCACATATCCTGGACTGTATTGGAGCTGAGACCTATACAACAACCCCAGCACATATCCTGGACTGTATTAGAGCTAAGACCTATACAACAACCCCAGCACATATCCTGGACTGTATTGGAGCTAAGACCTATACAACAACCCCAGCACATATCCTGGACTGTATTGGAGTTAAGACCTATACAACAACCCCAGCACATATCCTGGACTGTATTGGAGCTAAGACCTATACAAGAACCCCAGCACATATCCTGGACTGTATTGGAGCTAAGACCTATACAACAACCCCAGCACATATCCTGGACTGTATTGGAGTTAAGACCTATACAACAACCCCAGCACATATCCTGGACTGTATTGGAGCTAAGACCTATACAACAACCCCAGCACATATCCTGGACTGTATTGGAGCTAAGACCTATACAACAACCCCAGCACATATCCTGGACTGTATTGGAGTTAAGACCTATACAACAACCCCAGCACATATCCTGGACTGTATTGGAGCTAAGACCTATACAACAACCCCAAAACTATAGTAGAAAACATTATTGCTTTCAACCTTCATTACCTGGTGTAATCTTACCCATGGGATAATAATAAAAAAAAAAAAAACATCATAGTTCTGAATATATTTTAATACTACGAATGGGTATGACTGGATGTTTGACCGAAAATACTGTTTTAATAAATGTTAATAATATTATAATCCAAAATGCGGTTTATCATTCATAGACAATAGACAGCAAGTATTCATGTGTTATTGCTACATCAGACCAATGGATCTTCAAAGTTGCACAAGGTGTGGCTATTAAATAAGAAGACATTTAAATTTCTGCATACATTTAGTTTTTATCCCCTTCAATATACATTTCTACCCCAACAACGCTCCTTGTGAATTTTTGCAATTTTTGAAACAGTGCTAGAAGTCTGTGCGAGCTTCTTCACACAAGATGCGAGATCAAGATCCATTAATTTGATTATTATTAAATCATTATTCATAAATAGCCGAAAGGGTCAGTGAACAGTAGTTAAAACCCTCGATTCCTGACAGCCATGAACCAAGAGGCTCACCAGCCTCGGCCACCAGGCTCGGCCCGTCGCGCCTTGGAGCGTCCTCGCCTCGCGGCACAGCCGATCACCAGGCTTCTCTCCAGATGGACCTCTGTGGTTGACAGGCTCGACTGGACTTCACTGCGGAGCTGCGTCTTCTCGGGCCACGACGCCGACATTGCGCTTAGGTTGGCTCTCCATGCCCTGCCCCACCCGAACCATCCGGCCTCGACCAGTTCATCATGCCAGGCATGCGGTTCCGTAGATCGCTCCCTTGACCATCGCTACTGGAGCTGCAGTCGTATCAGGCCCCTCATCATCAAAGCCTTCAGTGTCCTCGGGCGACCCCCTGACTTGCGGGCCTGGATATTCGGATCTGACCTCGAAGATGACGACTTGGCCATCCTGGCGTCGGCCAAATCCATCATCTACCGGTACTTCGTACAGGTTGGGCTGACCGGAGGACCCGCTCATCGCCTGGGAAAGAGGGCTTACTCGCCGGGGCACATCCCCCGCATTATAATCTATATTTTAGTTTTATTTCCATTTTTAATGTAAATTATTGACAAGAAGTCAAAAAAATTTGTTTCAATTGCCAATTGTCATGAACCAAGATTGAATCCCGCGTTAACATATTGTTTATTGTAAAGATAATAATGCCAAATCACCTTTCTGTATCTACTCAATCTTACAAAAACTTTGGCAAGTTTAGAGATATTTGTACACAGATTTTTAAATCAATACTAATTCATCGTGTAAATAATTAAAGATATATGTATGTAAATAATTCTAATATAGCACAATAGTCTGATAGACTTCGTGGTTCTGTAATAATAATAAAAAAAAAAATAATAAAAAAAATCGTAAAGATAGAAGCTGCCTGGCCAGCTTCCATAGTTCTTAAAACTAAAGATACTTCGACCAGTGAATCTTTTGTCTCGACGTTTCGACAAAAATCTTTCGTCCTTGTCAGGGGTGAACAAAAATTAAAACATTTGGCAAAGCGTTAAAAATTATTCTATTTTTTTTGTCGAAACGTCGAGATAATAAAAAGATTTATTGGACGAAGTATCTTTAATTTGAAGAAAATTTTGTTTAATATGTGAATAACCTTCACATATTATTCATTGTTGCAAATATCATAAACTAGGTTGCTCTTGTTGAGCGGTACCTAATAAAATGATTTTGGAACAAGATAACAAGCTGATTGTGGGACCCTGCCAACACCCGAGATTTACTTGAATATATTTTAATCAGAGTATAGAAAATAAAGTCTTGTATTTTTATAGGTTTTTAACTTCAAATTAAAGTTTTTTAATTTCAAATTATTTTTTTTTATGATTGATGATTTTTAACACGTTCCATATGAAACCCCTGTTTCTTCTACTAGTTCTCTGATCGTTGCCCTAGTGTTTTCCCTTATTAAAGCACCAATTTTTTGGGTCAGTTTTCATGATTTTCCAAAGGAGGTCTTCCCTGGCGTGCGTTATCTTGGGTTGACTCTCTACCAGATTTGAAACGGGCAAACCACTTAAACGTTCTTGATTGTGATAAGGCTGCCTCTCCGAACGCCAATTTCAACATTTGAAAGGTTTCTGATAGAAGTTTTACATAATTATATATTATGACACGGACTGTCCCTGAGTCAAGTGGGTATAGAGTGCTATAGAGAGGGGGGTGCTATAGACAGGTCGCTTTTAATGTAAATCGCATCGTACTACGTATTTAAAATCGGGCGCTATTTAGAGGGGGCACTATAGACAAGTTTAACTGTATTATGAAATTATCTAAAAGCTACCCCACCTGCTCGCATTGTCAGGAAGAAAACTATCGATGAACTTCTTTTCAGATTTCCATCTGGCCATCTTCAGAGATTCCAGACTGCAATCCTTTCTCGGAGAGAGCACATTTAATGTAAAGACATTAAGGAATTTCTTTAAAAAAACTTGAAACATCTGAGTAGGTAGATACTGGCCACAATAGCTAGACACTAAGTCTGAGGACATTTGATCAGCTGGATGTCAACAGCTAGACACTAAGTCTTGTCTTTGGCGACATCAGAATGTGGTTCATGAATCATGATTACGCACAATTGCTACTGCTAGGAATACCCTAAAAGTGTGATTTAAATTTTAAAAAAAGCTAGCGTCATATTCAGAAAATGCTTATTAACATTATAAAAGCAAATCATCACAAATTGCTTTTAGTTTATGTTGTCTCAATTGCGAAAACAACTTCGAAAATGTTCGATTTCAAAGAAAGTTGATTATTTAGATTAAGAGGACAATTCTCATTAAAAAAAAGCTTAAACACTCAATTTCGATAAATAGCTCACCTTTAAGTAAAAATGTTGTAACTTGAAACTTTTTTTTTTCATTTGTGATATCTATGATTAAAGTCACCTGCCCCAAAATACACTCATGGACAAAACTTAAGGATGGTGTACCTTTTAGCATGTATATCGGGATTCAGACAATAACTCTGAAAGATATTACAGTGACCTTTATTGAAGACACACGAGATAACTACACTCATGGACAAAACTTAAGGATGGTGTACCTTTTAGCATGTATATCGGGATTCAGACAATAACTCTGAAAGATATTACAGTGACCTTTATTGAAGACACACGAGATAACTACATTCATGGACAAAACTTAAGGATGGTGTACCTTTTAGCATGTATATCGGGATTCAGACAATAACCCTGAAAGATATTACAGTGACCTTTATTGAAGACACACGAGATAACTACACTCATGGACAAAACTTAAGGAAGTTGTACCTTTTAGCATGTATATCGGGATTCAGACAATAACTCTGAAAGATATTACAGTGACCTTTATTGAAGACACACGAGATAACTACACTCATGGACAAAACTTAAGGAAGTTGTACCTTTTAGCATGTATATCGGGATTCAGACAATAACTCTGAAAGATATTACAGTGACCTTTATTGAAGACACACGAGATAACTACATTCATGGACAAAACTTAAGGAAGTTGTACCTTTTAGCATGTATATCTGGATTCAGACAATAACTCTGAAAGATATTACAGTGACCTTTATTGAAGACCTACGAGATAACTACACTCATGGACAAAACTTAAGGAAGTTGTACCTTTTAACATATATATCTGGATTCAGACAATAACGCTGAAAGATATTACAGTGACCTTTATTGAAGACATACGAGGTAACTACACTCATAGACAAAACTTAAGGATGTTGTACCTTTTAGCATGTATATCTGGATTGAGACAATAACTCTGAAAGATATTTGATACCCAGAGACTTTTATTGAAGACATACGAGATAGCTACACTCATGGACAAAACTTAAGGAAGTTGTACCTTTTAACATGTATATCTGGACTCAGACAATAACTATGAAAGATATTACAGTGACTTTTATTGAAGACATACGAGGTAACTACACTCATAGACAAAACTTAAGGAAGTTGTACCTTTTAGCATGTATATCGGGATTCAGACAATAACTGAAAGATATTACAGTGACCTTTATTGAAGACACACGAGATAACTACACTCATGGATAAACCTTAATGAAGTTGTACCTTTTAGCATGTATATCGGGATTCATACAATAACTATGAAAGATATTTGATACCCAGTGACTTTTTTGAAGACATACGAGATAACTACACTCATGGACAAAACTTAAGGAAGTTGTACCTTTTAGCATGTATATCAGGATTCAGACAATAACTCTGAAAGATATTACAGTGGCCTTTATTGAAGACACACGAGATAACTACACTCATGGACAAAACTTAAGGAAGTTGTACCTTTCAGCATGTATATCTGGATTCAGACAATATCTCTGAAAGATATTACAGTGACCTTTATTGAAGACACACGAGATAACTACACTCATGGACAAAACTTAAGGAAGTTGTGACTTTCAGCATGTATATCTGGATTCAGACAACAACTCTGAAAGATATTACAGTGACCTTTATTGAAGACCTACGAGATAACTACACTCATGGACAAAACTTAAGGAAGTTGTACCTTTTAGCATGTATATCTGGATTCAGACAATAACTCTGAAATATATTACAGTGACCTTTATTGAAGACACACGAGATAACTACACTCATAGACAAAACTTAAGGAAGTTGTACATTTTACCATGTATATCGGGATTCAGACAATAACTCTGAAAGATATTACAGTGACCTTAATTGAAGACACACGAGATAACTACACTCATAGACAAAACTTAAGGAAGTTGTACCTCTTAGTATGTATATCGGGATTGAGACAATAACTCTGAAAGATATTACAGTGACCTTTATTGAAGACACACGAGATAACTACACTCATAGACAAAACTTAAGGAAGTTGTACCTTTTACCATGTATATCGGGATTCAGACAATAACTGAAAGATATTACAGTGACCTTTATTGAAGACACACGAGATAACTACACTCATGGACAAAACTTAAGGAAGTTGTACCTTTTAGCATGTATATCAGGATTCAGACAATAACTCAGAAAGATATTACAGTGACCTTTATTGAAGACACACGAGATAACTACACTCATGGACAAAACCTAAGGAAGTTGTACCTTTTAGCATGTATATCAGGATTAATATAATAACTCTGAAAGATATTACAGTGACCTTTATTGAAGACACACGAGATAACTACACTCATGGACAAAACTTAAGAAAGTTGTACCTTTTAGCATGTATTTCGGGATTCGGACAATAACTCTGAAAGATATTACAGTGACCTTTATTGAAGACACACGAGATAACTACACTCATGGACAAAACTTAAGGAAGTTTTACCTTTTAGCATGTATAAGTGGATTCAGACAATAACTCTGAAAGATATTACAGTGACCTTTATTGAAGACACACGAGATAGCTACACTCATGGACAAAACTTAAGGAAGTTGTACCTTTTAGCATATATATCGGGATTGAGACAATAACTCTGAAATATATTATAGTGACCTTTATTGAAGACACGAGATAACTACACTCATGGACAAAACTTAAGGAAGTTCTACCTTTTAACATGTATATCGGGATTCAGACAATAACGCTGAAATATATTATAGTGACCTTTATTGAAGACACGAGATAACTACACTCATGGACAAAACTTAAGGAAGTTGTACCTTTCACCATGTATATCGGTTATCTATATAACTGTATAAAAATGGAAAATTGTCACAATTATAATGTCGTTAATTTATTATGTTAATTGTAGATATATTGCCAGACACTCATCTCTTTTGTACAAAGTTCTATGTTCTCGTTTTTTTCTCTCTCTCTTTCTCCTTGTTAATATCATATGACTATTCTTTACGAACTACATTTTTTTGTATATATATGTATAGACAAAGACATACATGTATGACAGCGCAAGTGTCCCTAGAGGGGACATAGCGATTTAAATTGAAATAAATAAATATATCCCTAGCGTTTTATGTGTTGAAATAAATAAATGTAAAAAAAAAAGCGAAAAACCTTCCGTAATAAGTTTATTTATTTTTGTAAAATAAAGAAATTAATATTTTCCAAATCATGGGAATGACGGGTAGTTGGCGATCCGCTCCAAAATCCTGGGTTAAAACTAATAGAAATAAAATCTATACAAGGTATGATCAAAAAGTTCGGGGAATCAGTAAAAAAAATCTGAAATAGTTTCGAAAAAGAAAAATTATCATCCTAATCACGAGATCTCGTTCTACTAGAAAATATTTATATCTTTCGATATCTCAAATAATAAGAATTTTAAAAGCATTTAAAAAAGACAAAGGCGAGGTTTTTTTTTTTACAATGGATCTTCAAAGTGAACAAAGGGTATGCATAAAGTTTTGTCAAAAATTATGAAAAACGACGTAAGAAACGTTTCAAATGTTGAAATTGACGTTCGGGGAGGCAACCTTATCACAATCAAAAACTTTTTAGTGGTTTGTCCGTTTCAAATCTGGTAGAGAGTCAACCCAAGATGACGCACGCCAGGGAAGACCTCCTTTGGAAAATCATGAAAGATGACCCAAAAAATTGGGGAAAAAATACGGGAAAACACTAGGACAACGATCAGAGAACTAGAAGAAGAAACAGGGGTTTCATATGGAACGTATCAAAAATATTGAACGAGGATCTTGGACTTGAAAGAAAGTTTTCGAAATTTTTTCCAAAAATTCTGCTTCATCATGATAACGCCCCAGCACACAGAGCTCTTTCCGTGGGTGCTTTTTTTGACTAAAAATAGCATGTTGACAATGCTTCATCCCCCATACTCGCCTGATTTAGCACCAAATGACTTCTTTCTCTTTCCTAGAATGAAGTCAGTTCAAAAAAGATACCGTTAATGCCATAAAGGAAAAATCGCTGAGCATTTTGAGGGGCATTACTTCTGACGAATTTTCTGGGTGCTTCCGGAACTGGGAAAAAAGAATGAAACGCTGTATAGATTCCCTCGGACAGTATTTTGAGGAATATTAACCATTTTTTGTATATATTTATCTAACAAATCTTTTATGGCCCAATTCCCGAATTTTATGATCATACCTTGTATAATAAAATATCTACTAAATCTATCTTTTTATCTCTAAAAACCTTTCTTGATATGTATTTAAATATTCATTTATATTTTTTAAGCGCACTATATTAAAAGAGGTAACCCAGGCTCTTGGAGTGTATCCATAGATCGCCAACTACCAGGGCTGTCCTTTAGTTTAGGAGTCTGTCTTGGTAGCCTTAGTGAACCAGTTCACCAGGTGTTTCCAGGCCGGTTTGTTTCTTGGTAGATTCAATAGGGCAATGTTATTGAATGAGGGCAGTCCAATTGTATTAATAAATGCACATTTGAATATATTTTGTTTGTATTTTTTTAGTTTGGATATACACGTATATAAACTATAAATAATTATCAGGATAAATTGATTCTAGAAAGAAAATAATCCTTGAATTTGATACTAGTTTTATAAACAAAACTATCTAACATAATACATCCTCCAATTCCAGATAGTTGACGACTTCAGTACACTCCTGGAATCTGGTTTACGCAAAGTTAGCTTTTCCAATATTCAAGACAATATCAATCGTATCATACAGCTCCCTGGGGTCTCTCCTTGGAATATTTGACCAAATTCTGGTCCAAGATGACTAACCTGGCAACGGCCATTTTCCAACGAAGAGTACAACAACATCAGGCGTATCAATGTTTTTTTTTTGAAGGGCCACTCATTTAAGTTTCCACTGTATTGTTTTAAATGTAGTAGTTGTAACATAAAGGTAACCCAGGCTCCTGGAGTGTATCCTTAGATCGCCAACTACCCGGGCTGTCCTGTAGTTTATGTCTTGGTAGCCTTAGTAGTAACATAAAGGTAACCCAGGCTCCTGGAGTGTATCCTTAGATCGCCAACTACCCGGGCTGTCCTGTAGTTTATGTCTTGGTAGACTTAGTAGTAACATAGAGGTAACCCAGGCTCCTGGAGTGTATCCATAGATCGCCAACTACCCGGGCTGTCCTGTAGTTTATGTCTTGGTAGCCTTAGTAGTAACATAAAGGTAACCCAGGCTCCTGGAGTGTATCCTTAGATCGCCAACTTCCCGGGCTGTCCTGTAGTTTATGTCTTGGTAGCCTTAGTAGTAACATAAAGGTAACCCAGGCTCCTGGAGTGTATCCATAGATCGCCAACTACCCGGGCTGTCCTGTAGTTTAGGTCTTGGTAGCCTTAGTAGTAACATAAAGGTAACCCAGGCTCCTGGAGTGTATCCATAGATCGCCAACTACCCGGGCTGTCCTGTAGTTTAGGTCTTGGTAGCCTTAGTAGTAACATAAAGGTAACCCAGGCTCCTGGAGTGTATCCTTAGATCGCCAACTACCCGGGCTGTCCTGTAGTTTATGTCTTGGTAGACTTAGTAGTAACATAAAGGTAACCCAGGCTCCTGGAGTGTATCCATAGATCGCCAACTACCCGGGCTGTCCTGTAGTTTAGGTCTTGGTAGACTTAGTAGTAACATAAAGGTAACCCAGGCTCCTGGAGTGTATCCATAGATCGCCAACTACCCGGGCTGTCCTGTAGTTTATGTCTTGGTAGCCTTGGTAAAAAATAGCAAAATTTGTAACAATTATATTATTCTAACAATGTGTTTTTTTAAATAATTGATCATTATTATCTTTATAGACATTGATGATATATATATGAAAATAAATTTCATTATCTCAATATTGATTGTGATTAGCTTTTTTATCTTCATTTGCGGTGAATCCGCGGTAAATCCATGTATAATAAATTTCCTTTCCTCTATATATAATTTACCCAGACTAATCTATTAGCTTGATTGTCTTTATATAATTTTTCCTGTATATAAATATCATATTACCATTAAGGTACTATTACTGTTTTCCCCCTGCCTGTATTCTACATTTCTGCTTGGAGAATCTGTATAAAACTAAAAGGTCTTAATAAAGCTTTTTGTTGTTTTTGATATATATATACACCTATCCCCCGATTTACACGGTAGATACGTTCCTGAGAAAAACGTGTAAATCGGGGGATAGATGTACACAGAAATAAAATGCATTGACAGGTTAAAATATGTAATCAGCACCTAAGCTCGGGATTCTTCGTGAGAAGTGTACACAGCGCATGTGTTCAATCACAGTAGCATTTAGTATAGTGCGATAAAAAAAAAAAAACTATTTGGAAAACCGTGTAAAAGCGAAAACGTGTAAAACAAGTACCGTGTAATTCGGGGGATAGGTGTATATGAAAAGAAACACATTGCCAAAATTTTATCGATAGATGGCAATTAGATTTATATAAAAAAATTAAGTTTGTTGATGAAAACTGTCCTTTGTAGAGAGCTGTCCTCACGGATGTTCTTTCCAATGAACAAAAATATTAGAGAAAGGAAAAAAAAAAAAAGGCATTTTCTTATCGTTCAAGACGATGCCTTTTTTCTTTCTTTCTCAATTTATATACCTTATTCCAGTACAATATCACATTTGTACTATTTTTCAAAAAAATATTAAGAGTTATATTCAACAAAGATGCATATATTGGATTTATATAATCCGATATTATCCTCTTTGTTGAATATAATTTTAATTATGGATTGCTTAAACTTTTGATTTAGAAGAGCCAAAAATTACAAAATTTCTAAGTTTTTTAAAGAACCACAAAATGTTTTCTTGCAAACAATAAATATATTAAGATGCATTAGTTATCTGTTATTGATCTGTTATCAAAATTCAAAACTATTGTCCCGCATTGGACACTTTTTTCTGTTAAAAAAATGCTCCAATGACCCCCGATTCTTGCAAAAATCCAACCCCACCAGCGAGTGCAAGTAACCAAATGGGGCTCTGGCACATTTCTAAGTGCAAAGTCGAACTGCTTTTCACATGTGTAGACATGTGGTGCACTTACAGTAAAAGCAGTCGCTAACTACCCACCATGATTATCATGGCCTGTACCACGTGTACTAGGGATAAGCAAAAAAAAAACAAACAAACTATTATAGACACGTATGATTCTTTTTTTAAAGTAAGGACAGTAGAAATTGTTTATTAAAAAAAAAAAAAGAATCATACGTGTCTATAATAGTTTGAGTCAAAAGACGATCCATCAACTAAGATTATATAAAAGGGCGTACCTGGATCTGTAAAGAAAAAAAAAACAATTATTTTCTCGAAATATTTCGAGAGATTGCTCCCTCTTTCTCAATGATGTCTATAATAGTTTTGCATTTTAATAAATATATTACTTGTATAACACTAACATTTTTTATTTATGGGAGTAATACACGCAGTTTCACATCCAAATAGACGCTGTGGCTCGCGAGTTACAAGTTGCTAACCTCTGAACTAAATATTACGTAAAATTATTTCAAATCATTTCACCTTATCAAAATTTGATAAGAAACTCATTACGTGTTATCACTAAGCAGATAATAAACTTCCTTTCTCATGGTCCCCCAAAATAACATTACTAGGTACCGCTCAAAAAAAGCAATCTAGCTTATGATATTTGGAACAAGATTATAAGGATGTACCTGGATCTGTAAAAAAAAATCTTCTGAAAATATTTCGAGAGATTGCTCCCTCTTTATCAATTTATTTCACAGTGTACAGTTTTATATTTACTGTGCGAGGGGGGTCGGTGGAAGGCTGGTTAAACCGTTTGGTTTTTCGACCACTACGACCCGGGTTCGATTCCCGCATTGGACACTTTTTTCTGTTAAAAAAAAATGCCCCAATGGTCCCCCGATTCTTACAAATGTCCAACCCCACCAGCGAGTGCAAGTAATCAAACGGGGCTCTGGCACATTTGTAAGTGCAAAGTCGAACTGCTTTTCAAATGTGTAGACATGTGGTGAGCTTACAGTAAAAAACAGTCGCTAACTACCCACCATGATTATCATGGCCTGTACCACGTGTACTAGGGATAAGAAAAAAAATGACTGTGCAATAAATTGATAAAGAGGGAGCAATCTCTCGGAATATGAGAAAAAATGCTTTTTTTTTCTTTACAGATCCAGGTACATCCTTTTATATATTCTTATTTGATGGATCGCCTTTTGACTCAAACTACCCTATGATATTTTCAACAAGGTTACTCACATATTAAAACAAAGTGTCCAATTTGGGATTATATCACAGTTCATGGCTGTCGGGAATCGAAGGATTTAACCACTCGTCCACCGACTTTCTTATAGATAATAAACGGTCAAAAAAACTTTATGGATAAATTTTAGACATTTAGTTCGGGTAGTTGGTTACTTCTGTACACTCCAGGCACCTGGATGATCTAAATAAATAGCATTTAGTTATTCTACCAGTTAAACCTCCACTGTACAACACAACATAAAATTTATACTACATATACTAACACACATAAAATTTATAAATAAAACTTATTCCCACCAAGAATAATAATAAAAAAATCACCTCGGAAGCCGTTTTTATTTATAATTAGATATACAGTACAACCTCCCTGTAAAGGACAACACCTAATTGCAGAGCCAAAGTGTCTTTTACAAATAGGTGTCCTCTTACCGGAGAGTTAATACAGTAGAACCTTCCTGTAAAGGACACCTAATTGCAAAGCCAAAGTGTCCTTTACAAAGAGGTGTCTTCTTACCGGAGAGTTAATACAGTAGAACCTCCTTGTAAAGGACAACACCTAATTGCAGAGCCAAAGCGTCCTTTAAAGAGAGGTGTCCTCTTACCGGAGAGTTAATACATTAGAACCTTACTGTAAAAGGACAACACCTAATTACAGAGCCAAAGTATCCTTTACATAGAGGTATCCTCTTACCGGAGAGTTAATACAGTAGAACCTCCCTGTAATGGACAACACCTAATTGCAGAGCCAAAGCGTCCTTTAAAGAGAGGTGTCCTCTTACCGGAGAGTTAATACATTAGAACCTTACTGTAAAAGGACAACACCTAATTACAGAGCCAAAGTATCCTTTACATAGAGGTATCCTCTTACCGGAGAGTTAATACAGTAGAACCTCCCTGTAATGGACAACACCTAATTGCAGAGCCAAAGCGTCCTTTAAAGAGAGGTGTCCTCTTACCGGAGAGTTAATACATTAGAACCTTACTGTAAAAGGACAACACCTAATTACAGAGCCAAAGTATCCTTTACATAGAGGTATCCTCTTACCGGAGAGTTAATACAGTAGAATCTCCCTGTAAAGGACAACACCTAATTGCAGAGCCAAAGTGTCCTTTACAGAGAGGTGTCCTCTTAATGGAGAGTTGACAAATAGTATAAATAGCAATTTTGTAAATAGAAACTGTCCTTTATAGAGAGGTGTCTTCTAGCGCGAGTGTCCTCTCATGGAGGTTCTACTGTATATAGCAGAGAATTTTACTTTTACGAATTTACAAAAAGTTAAAATGAACTTATGGCACTTATCAAAATATAAATATATTCAGACACAAACCTATTTGAAAAACAAAGATATCAATTATATAAAATGTGATTAATACAGAAATAATTAAATATTTGCTATTAGCTCATATAGGCTTCAAATAGCATAATTTGTTTAAATTATTAACATATAATGTGGTACTATTGCAAAGTTTTACACTCATGGACAAAACTTAAGGATTGTTGTGACTTTTAGCATGTATATCGGGATTCAGACAATAACTCTGAAAGATATTACATTGACATTTATTGAAGATACAAGAGATAACTACACTCATGGACAAAACTTAAGGAAGTTGTGACTTTTAGTATGTATATCGGGATTCAGACAATAGCTCTGAAAGATATTACAGTGACCTTTATTGAAGACATACGAAATAACCAAGTGTGAAAAAAAAAAACAAACCTCTAGATAAGGAGATGCCTTTTTTCTTTCATAAAAATACTTGTCTTCTTAAAAAAAAAAAAAAAAACACACACACACACACAAGCGCCGTTTTGTCCATGAGTATATTTAAATGAGAAGATATATTAAAAAAAAACCTCTCTATCATATTTGGCCAAGTGTAAACAAAGTGCGTCAACGTGAAAACTTTTCACGCTACTTTTCAAACGTTGCATTTTGTAATTGAATAAAAAAAATCAAAGTTTAACATAATATCAAATATAACTAGATCAATATTTTGAGTTAAACAGTTTTATTTACAAATTTCATTTACGACTATAAACTTTGCACTACGTAATCTAATAAAATAATTTATATAATGCTTTTTTTTTACAAATGAAAATTCGAAACAACATAACCTAAACTAACCTAATTTAATCTATCTGAAAACTAACCTAATAATATGCGTGGCATTATACTTTTCAAAAAGGGTTTTAACACGAAAATTAAATCATAAATAAAAAATAAACATTCTATCTATGTAATAAAATTTGATATTATTAAACTTTTTTTTTTTAATTACGAAATGCAATGTTTGAAAAGTGGTGTGAAAATGTTTAAGGATGATTTGCTTTGTTTACACTTGACTAAAAATCTCCAAATCACCCTCTCTCCTTTTCATAAAAAAAAACAACAAATTCTTTAAAGGATATATATTTTTTATTAGACAATTTATTTAAATTTAATATGTATATTGAATATTATTGCAAGGTTTTAAACGTTTTATTGCATCTTTAAAAATAGAGGTAAAAAAAAGTAGTTTAAAATCTATTTAGGGGTATATATAAAATATAAGAATATGAAATAATTTTTTGTTTACTTAGAGGAAGAATATTTGGCAACAGACTTGGTGCCCTCGGACACGGCGTGCTTGGAAAGTTCCCCAGGCAGAAGCAGACGAATAGCTGTCTGGATTTCTCGGCTGGTGAGAGTCCTCTTCTTGTTATAGTGGGACAGACGAGAGGATTCAATGGCGATCTTCTCGAAGATGTCATTAACAAAGGAATTCATGATGCTCATTGCCTTACCAGAAATTCCGGTATCAGGATGAACCTGCTTCAAAACCTTGTATATATACATGGAGTAAGTTTCTTTCCTCTTCTTGTTCCTTTTCTTCTTGTCACCAATAATCGGCTGATTCTTCTGGATCATCTTCTGAGATTTTGAAGCGATGGGAGCCATTTTGAATTTTGATGAAATTGAATTGAGTATACAGATAGAATTAAAATTATAAGTCTGTTTGAAACGTAGACAATGCAAGATTGATTCATCTTTTTAAATATCAAAATATTTTAATTCTAAATTTAATCTGTGTGGTAAAAATATATATTCTATGAATAAAATTTATTTTAAAATATATAATATTTATAAAATTATATATATAACACTTTCACCTATTAAACCTTTGTAGAAAAATGAATTTGATTATTTTAAAAGTATCATTATTTTTTAAAGTGTCTATAGTGAAGTTGTGACAAAAAAGATCACACTGAGATACTCTTGTCGAAATATTATATCTCAGAATATTTAATCTTTTAATTCCACTTGCTCACTCGCGATAACAATGCAATGATCATCATAATTGGAATGGTCATAATTATATTATTGGTTGAAAAATTTAAAACATCCAAAAGCCTATTCGCTTTCCCTAATTTTTACTTTCTTTTTCCTTACTTATATACATACATATGTATATATGCAAAAATTAATTAAATATGGTTAAGCTTTTTTGAAGCTAACTTGTTACAAATATGTATATATGGTAATTTAAACCAGCAATCTCATATTGTATGATACTTATAACAAGATTTTCATGCTGAATAATAGAAACACATCTATAAATAATTATGTGCATGATTGACATATGTCCTTACATCACCATATGTAATGTGCTTTGTAAAAACTGAGGATAAATAAATAAAACCCTGTAATAGATTAAGAGTTGAGCTAAAGCAAGAGATTGAGACAGAAGTCCAACGAAGCCTAACGAGAGCAAGATGTCATGGCTTTGCCAGAGTTTACAATATTGCTTCCGATCCACGCTCTTGTTGCACACATCCGCTGAAATTCAATACTTCCTCTCTCGGCAAATATATATAAGACCTCCGCCCTAGCCGAAAATATAGTCACTTCACCATCAGTGGGAGCCCTCGTCACTTCATCTTCTGATGCTCGACCATGGCGTAGACCAGTAAGAAAGCTTCTTATCTCTCCATCTTTCGACTGCTTAGCTCGACTCATATCTGTTCGTGTAAATTTCCTAGTACAACTCTGTCTCTTCGTTTTTTTGTGTATGGACATTCCCAAGCTTTCCACTCTGCCTCGACCACGACTGCCTGTACTCTGTGAGAACTGTTAAAGGTCTTCCAAGGTGCAGAGAGGTACTGGAAAACTCTCCACACCCTAACTGTCCCTCGGTTACTACAGGTTTGCCCCTCTCGGTTACCACACCACAGCGAGCGACCCTCGGTTATCACATATATATACATACCAAAGTACTTAATTATAAATTTAATATACTTTTATTAACTCAGATTCCTGGAGTACATGTTGCCAACTACCCGGGCTTTAACCACTCGTCCACCGACTGTTGTAGATAATCCTTTTTCTCCAAGGTAGCTCGATCTTTTAATATTTTAGAAAAATTTTATATTTTATTTAAACTCGTTCATTTATTTTTAATAAGTTAGTTCAGGAACTTGATGATGATGATCATACCTTGTATATTTTATTTATAACTAGCGGACGTACCCGGCTTCGCCCGGGTTTTACCCGAGTAAAGGTTTGTCTAACAAATCTCTCGATAAAGTGAACATTTTTTCCCGGTCCCTTGAAAAATACTCGATAAGTTGAATAAAATCAATATTAATTGGTTCCCTCGGTAATTGGAAGTTAAAGGAATAGTATCTTGCCTTGGAATTGTATCATTATTCTTGTATGGATGTACCCGGCTTCGCCTGGGTTATACCCGAGTAAAGGTTTGTCTAACGAATCTCTCGATAAAGTGAACATTTTTTCCCGGTCCCTTGAAAAATACTCGATAAGTTGAATAAAATAAATATTAATTGGTTCCCTCGGTAATTGGAAGTTAAAGGAATAGTATCTTGCCTTGGAATTGTGTCATTATTCTTGTCTCAAATAAATTGCCGTGTCATCCTGAATTTTGTCTTTCCTAATTTTCTACATTACAAAATCATCGTATCATCATGATAATATTTAGAGCAGATTGTTGAATTATAACAGATAAATTATAATATTTATCTTGATTATTTTTAGGCGAAAAGTTATTTCAAAATTTTTATTTGCTAGAAACCTTCCCAGTACTATACTAAATAACTTCCCAAAGTTTCATGGCGTTCCAATGAGTGGTTTGGTCAGGCATAAAGGACACACACACACACATACATTCATTTTTATATATAAAGACTAGCGGACGTACCTGGCTTCGCCCGGGTTTTACCCGAGTAAAAGTTTGTCTAACGAATCTCTCGATAAAGTGAACATTTTTTTCCCGGTCCCTTGAAAAATACTCGATAAGTTGAATAAAATCAATATTAATTGGTTCCCTCGGTAATTGGAAGTTAAAGGAATAGTATCTTGCCTTGGAATTGTATCATTATTCTTGTATGGATGTACCCGGCTTCGCCCGGGTTTTACCCGAGTAAAGGTTTGTTTAACGAATCTCTCGATAAAGTGAACATTTTTTCCCGGTCCCTTGAAAAATACTCGATAAGTTGAATAAAATTAATATTAATTGGTTCCCTCGGTAATTGGAAGTTAAAGGGAAAATATCTTGCCTTGGAATTGTATCATTATTCTTGTATGGATGTACCCGGCTCACCCGGGTTTTACCCGAGTAAAGGTTTGTTTAACGAATCTCTCGATAAAGTGAACATTTTTTCCCCGGTCCCTTGAAAAATACTCGATAAATTGAATAAAATCAATATTAATTGGTTCCCTCGGTAATTGGAAGTTAAAGGAATAGTATCTTGCCTTTGAATTGTAACATTATTCTTGTCTCAAATACATTGCCGTGTCATCCTGAATTTTGTCTTTCCTAATTTTCTACATTACAAAATCATCGTATCATCATGATAATATTTAGAGCAGATTGTTGAATTATAACAGATAAATTATAATTTTATCTTGATTATTTTTAGGCGAAAAGTTATTTCAAAATTTTTATTTGCTAGAAACCTTCCCAGTACTATACTAAATAACTTCCCAAAGTTTCATGGCGTTCCAATGAGTGGTTTGGTCAGGCATAAAGGACACACACACACATACATTAATTTTTATATATATAGATAAATTTGAAAATATATATGTGGAATCCTGTCGACTCTTGTAGACTCCTGTCGACTTAAACTGTGGTGAGATATCCAGTCGACTTAATCTATGGTGTGAAATCCTGTCGACTCTCGCTATACTGTATTAACCGAGAGGAACAGTTAGGATGTGGAGAGTTTTCCCAGTAGCTCTCTGTACATTGGAAAACCTTTAACAGTTCTCACAGAGTACAGGCAGTCGTGGTCGAGGCAGAGTGGAAAGCTTGGGAATATCCATACACAAAAACGAAGAGACACAGTTGTACTAGGAAGGTTCCGTGAACAGATAGGAGTCGAGCTAAGCAGCGAAAGATGGAGATAGAAGAGTTCTTACTGGTCTACATGGTCGATGAGGTGGACCTTGGAGACAACCGACGAGGGCTCCTGCTGATGGTGAAGTGACTATTTATTTCTGGCCCTGTTGGAGGCTTATATATCTTCCAGAGAGGAAGTTTTGGATTTCAGTGGATGCAACAAGAACGCTGATCAGAAGCGATATTGTACACTCTTGGCAACGCCCTGAGATCTTGCTATCTTTAGGCCTCGTTGGACTTCAATCTCAATCTCCTGCTTTAGCTCAACTCTTAATCTATTACAGAGTTTTATTTATTTATCCTTAGTTTGTACAACGTACATTACATATGATGATGTAATGACACATGTCAATCATGCGTATAATTATTTATAGATGTGTTTCTATTATAAAACATGAAAATCTTGTTATAAGTATTATACAATATAAGGTTGTTGGTTTAAATTACCATATATATTTCATCTTTTATTACCATTTGCTTACTTACGATGACAATGCAATATTTGAAATTCTTTTTGGGCGCCATATTTTAATAATCTTAAAGCCTTATGTTTCGTTAGCTAATATAACCTTATCTTGGCTATTTAGAGAGAAAGTATTTTCGTTTAAATGACGTATATTTCTGGAATATCTCTGTACATACATTCGCTGTCAGGATAAAGACAATGGTCAATCTCCTATTTAGTTTTCAAATGCCATATATTCTAAACGGCCAACCTCCTATGAATTCCCAACCTGTCATATCTGGAAAACCTTCCAAAAAAATTAATCTACTTGGTGAAACCTATAATCTGAACCGACATTGTAAATTATATATATGTTGCAAAAAAGAATGAGATTTCTGTTTATTTATCTTGAGGATTATGCTATGGTAATGCAGTCGTGGATAAAGTCTTGAAAGATTAATAATAAAAATAGTGAAGATTAGTTATTGCTTTAATTGAGATAAAGGAATATATATATAAAACCATAATTTGATAAAGTACTGCCTGGCTTAAAAATAAAAAAATGGTAAACTTATTTACATAATGTACAAAAGGTTTGAGCCGGCCATCGGAAAACAACAGCGAGTTTTTATAGGGGAAGCGTGACCTCTGGTGGTCGATTTAACATTATTTGAATATATGAAATATAATTTTAAATAAAATAATATTTTAATATAACATATATACTAGACGAATGACCAGTGCAACGCCCGGGTTTTACCCGATTAAATGTTTTTATTCAAATACCATTCGTTACAATTATAAATTGGCGCCGTGGATGTCATTCTTGTTAAACGTCCCGCAACGCACGCGTCCCACGCGAAAAACCCGAACCATGGAAGACCTCCCTGCACCAGAAGCCCCCAAAAATAATTTTACCAACCCCAAATACCCAGTAGGTACCCGTAAATATTCAATTTGGAAACTTCCAGAATGCCCAGAATTGAAAAATGAAGAAGATTCTCAAGCCTTGAAAAAATACTCCAGCGCGGTCGAAACCACCTTTGCCGAGCTAATAAATTTTATTGACTTTTACGAAAGGGAACTGTGCGAACTGCGCTCCAACTACCTAGAACACAATACTACAAAAGCCCCCGCGAAGCGCCCAAGAGAAAAATCACCAGTAGCCGCAAAAGAAACAACAACGCAAAAAACAACCTGGTGCCCCAACCAAAGGTCACAAGGTAATCCTGAACCAAAATTACAATCTAAACAGCCTGAAAAACCTAATGAAGCAAAAACAGTCGAAATGGAAATCGAAGTGACACCAAACAAAATGCCAAATCACGAACAAAACCATAAAAACTCTAACCCACCAAAGAAACCTAACGAAACATTGAATAACAAACCTAACAATCCCACCCCTAACCCCAAGATCAGAATACCACCAATTAAAATAAGCGGAGTAAAGGAATGGTCAGGCCTTAGAGATGGTCTTGTCAATTGTACAAAACAAAAGCCAGAATTTTACACATCAGGCCGATACATCAACGTTCAGACTCACACAACATCGGACTACCGGATAGCTACCAAGTGGTTGGAAGATCGCCACTACACCTTCCACTTCAAGATCCTAGACGACGAAAAGTGCCTTAGAGTCGTCGTCAGAGGTCTCGACCGCTGCATCACTATCCCCGAAATACAAGAAGATCTGGAAAACAAGGGATTCGAGATGTCTAAACTTGCAAGACTACGAAATTCAAGAACAAAGGAGGAGCTCCCACTAATCCAGGTAACCCTTCCCAAGACTGCAAGGAATAAAGAAATTTACAATATCACAGATCTCTGCGACATGAAGTGCAACGTCGAGGCTTACAGGGCTCCCAAAGGCCCCGGACAATGCCATAGGTGCCAAAACTTTGGGCACTCTCAGTTTGAATGCAGGGAAACTCCCAAATGTGTAAAATGTGGAGAAAATCATTTCACATCCGAATGCGCCAAAGAAAAAGAAGTCCCACCTAAATGTGCAAACTGCCAGGGTCAGCATACAGCAAGTTGGCGTGGTTGCCCACTATACAGAAAAATAAATAGAGTGCCCCAAACACAAATTAATAAGAAACCAAACCCCAATACAGAAAAAGAAAAATCCAACCCTACAGGTCCAAACCCTTCTGAAATTCCCCAACCCACTCAAAACAAGAATAAAACTCCATATGTCAATAAAGAACGTCCCAATCCTCCTTCAGCCTCTAAGGTCAACCAACTAGAGAGCGCTATCAAAAAGGCTCTCAGTGACCCCGCAATAATAGAAAACATCATGAAGAACGTTGTAGACACCTTTAGATGTAAATGAATAACAAAAATATGTATAAAAATAGCCTTCGAATCGTTCACTGGAACGCGTGCAGTCTCCGAAACAAAAAACAACAATTCTCAGAATTCCTGAACGACCACGACATCGACATCGCACTAGTGTCAGAAACCTGGCTTAAGCCGTGCCATAAAATGAGGATTCAAAACTTCATCACCCTCCGCAACGACAGACTAACCGGACAAGGTGGTGGAACTGCCATTTTCATCCACAAGAAGTACAGCCATGCACCTATTCATGCCACCACCTCAAGCCTGGAAACAACAGGAATTTCAATCAAAAACAAAAACGGGTTAAATATGAACCTGTATTCGTGCTACAAACCACCAAACACCTATCTAGATCAAACCGATATCTATAACATTTTTTCAACAGACACACCGACCATCATAGCAGGGGACCTAAACTGCAAACATCCTGCCTGGGGTTCCACCACCACTAACCCAAGCGGGAGAAGGCTCCAAAACGCAATCAACGTTATGGACCTAGATGTGAGCTACCCCGACGAACCTACTCATGACTCACCTCCAGACATCATAGATATCGCCGTGCACAAAAACATCTCCCAAAGCGCATACTCTAAAGTCCTGCACGAACTAACCTCTGATCATCTCCCAGTACTACTTGTACTACAGGATTTCAAAATCTCCTACTCAAATACAAAAATAAAAATTACAGATTGGGCCCTATTCAAGTACAAAATGGAAATCGCTGAACCTCCTGAACTGATCCTAGATACATCTTCAAAAATAGACGAGGCCATTACACACATTGAAGAACAAATGGTGCAAAATTTGAAAGATTCAACAAAATATAAGGACCCGGAACTAGAACGAAGATATCCACCTCACATTAAAGAAAAAATACGATCCACCAACAGACTAAGGAAAAAAATGAAAATTACTTGCGACCCCCGAGATAAATCAGCCTACATGACGGCCCGGAGAGAATCACAGAAACTTACAAGAGAGCACGATAACACCAGCTGGGACCACTTTATCGAAAACTTGAAAGTCACGGACCAAACCATATGGAAAGCCATCAAACGATTATCCAACTCTGAAAAACAAGAAATAACCCTGAAGACAAACAATGGGCAGACACTAACCACAGAAGAAGCAGCTGAATCATTTGCCAACAACTATGAAAAACAGTTCACCCCCAATCCCTATACATCCCACTCCAAACCTACTCGTACATACATCAAACGTGTGAATTCATACATGAAAAAAAATAAAGAAACAGGACTAGAACCAACAAACATTGGTGAAATAAAAGCGATTAT
This sequence comes from Cordylochernes scorpioides, assembly GCA_030710605.1. NCBI lineage: Eukaryota > Metazoa > Arthropoda > Arachnida > Pseudoscorpiones > Chernetidae > Cordylochernes > Cordylochernes scorpioides. The sequence continues at coordinate 85,715,111 of CP092873.1, read as the reverse complement.
TGAATATCTACCAAATAAAAAAGCTCCCGGAATCGACGAATTACCTAATGAAGCTCTCAAACTGCTCCCTAATCATATACTAGCATCAATAACCGAAATATTTAACGCCTCACTGCAGCTTGCCCACTTCCCTGACAGATGGAAAACGTCCATTATCTGTCCCATACTTAAAAAAGGAAAATCCATCCATGAACCAACAAGCTACAGGCCCATCTCACTGCTACCTGCCATCTCAAAACTATTCGAAAGAATTGTTTTAAGAAGACTCAGAAAATCCCTAGAAGAAAAGAATCCACTCAGACCTGAACAATTTGGCTACCAAGCCAAACACTCAACATTGCACCAGCTAGTAGTTGTCACTGAAAAAATAAGAAAAGCCATGGACCTAGGCCAAATAACAGGAGCCGTATTCTTCGATATCGCCAAAGCATTCGATAAAGTCTGGCACGAAGCCCTTCTCTACAAAATGTGCAAAAAGCACCTTCCCGGAGACATCATAAAAATAACGCAAAACTTCTTAACAAATAGAACATTCAAGGTACGAGTCAAAAATGAACTTTCAACAGCTGGGAACATCCTTGCCGGGGTCCCCCAAGGATCAGTCACAGGACCAACCTTATTTGACATATTTATAGACGACTTCCCCTGTATTGAAGACTCCTCTTTACACCTATTTGCCGATGATACCGCCATTTTAGCCTCAACATATAACTTCGACAATCTCCACATGAAACTCCAAGAGGCCTGCATCTTTTCCACGCTCTGGTGTAAGGAATGGCGAGTTACAATGAACCCCCAAAAAAGTGAAGCAATCATTTTTTCCAGAAAAAAAGAAAAAATTAAGAAACCTTTAGACGAACTTTTTGTCTTCGAAGACAATATTAAATGGAAAGAGAACATCCGATACCTAGGGATGACCCTAGACGAGCACCTAACCTTCAAAAAACACATCGAAAACAGAATTAATTTGGCGAAAGCTGCCCAACACCGACTATCCCTACTTCTAGGACCAAAAAGCAAATTATCCCTTCATTGCAAAAGAACCATTTACACATCAATAATAAGACCAATACTCATATACGGCCACCCAATTTTTATGACAGCACATAAGACCATCCTTAAAAAGCTAGAAGTATTTGAAAATAAAATGATCAGAAAAATCATGTCTCCACCCTGGTTCGTTCGGAACACAATCCTCAGGAACGATCTAAATATCGAAAACATCAATGACTACATTATTAGACAATCATTTAAATTTTACGAAAAATCCGAAAAATTAGAAAATCCCACCTTTAAGGAAGCCACAAACTACAAATGCGGAAAAAGGAAAATAAGGAATTTGAAACCTAGACAAATTCTCCATCAATTAAGCCAGAATGACGAAAAGTGGAAAAAAAGGAAAAACAAACCCACCTTGAATATCAAACAAGCCCGAAAAAACCTTCTCAAGAAAAATATCCACAAGGACCTGAGAATCCGGACCCAACGACATCATTATAAATTATAATTGTAAATGAACCCCTGTACATAACCACCCCCCTCAGTATATTGTAAATATGATGATCTAGGTTGTTCTTTTTGAACGGCACCTAATAAAGTTAATTGGAACTGGAACTGGAAACGTCCCGCTATATAAGTCGGTGGATGAGAGGGTAACACGCTCGATTCCCGACAGTCATGAACCGGGATTGAATCCCGCGTTAAAAATTGTTTAATATGTGAATAACCTTCACATATTATTCAATGTTCAATTATCATGAACTAGGTTGCTCTTGCTGAGCGGTACCTATTTATGTGAATTTGAACCAAACGTCCCGCTCCAAACTTTGTGTCTGAGAACCGATATTTTTATAGAGAGATGATCTAGCTTTGTGTCTTCTGCTCAAATGAATGATTTTCTGTTAGAATTTTGTGTTCCTGCATACTAAAAATGAACTGGCTTCACCCGTGGTCTGCTTTTGGAATTTTTCCCCAACATAATTTTGTATCTGATAATCAAACATGATACAGCAATATTATCATCTTCTTTTTCTGACTAAAAAAAAAAACAATTTTTTGCCCAGAACCTGTCAATTTAAATTTTTCTTGGCTAAAAATTCGATAAATATCTCTTCCATATTTTTCTCTATGTCCTGTTAAAACACGTACATTAGGTCAAGTGATATTATCTTCCATCTTCACCGCTAGAGGCGCTGTTTGCGAGCGAAAGGGCAAATTTGCAAATAACTCGAAGAAGATTCGGGATAGAGACTTGAAATTTTCACTATAAGTTTTTCCTCATTCTAATATATTTACTGTTAACATTTCAGCCAGGTTAGTTAAGTATTGTGGACGTGTATAGCCGACAAACATACATACACTGACTTTTATATACATAGAGATCTTAGGTCTAAAAGATAACCCAGGTAGTTGGCAACATGTACGCGCACTCCAGGAATCTGAGTTAATAAAATTATATTAAATTTATAATTAAGTACTAAGGTATGTATATATGCATATTTTTTAACAAGTTAGCTTCAAAAAGGATTAACCAAATTTAATTAAATTTTGCATATATATGTAAATAAGTAAGGAAAAGGGAAGCAAAAAGTAGAGAAAGCGAATAGGCTATTGGATATTTTGATTTCTCAATAAATAATGACCATTCAACAATGAAGAAAAATTGGATAGTATTGATCCTCTAGAGAGAGAGAGAGAGACAGCTACTTTCCTTGTAATTAAAACAAAGAATAACAGAAACCAGCTTGGTTATTTGTTGACAATTGTAACTCTCAAGGAATCTGGTTTAAACCAATCAATGAAAATTTAATCCTTATATTCGTTATTATATATAATCACAGATTCATATTAGGTGTTGACTATATAAGTCAATATATTCTAAAAAGAACTCCTTTATGACTTTCTATAGTTTAAACATAAGATTTTTCCTATATAAATAACTGGTAGAAATTTCAAAACAACTGAAAAAGTAAAACTTAAGAAGATTATAAAAGAATTAAAGAGTTTATTTTCAAATTAAAAAAGTTTTATTAGAGAGATTTATAATACTTGTTTATTACAGCGAGTATTTACAGTATTTCATCTTTTTTGATGAATTATCTTCGCTTATAAATATATTAACGGAAAGATTAAGAATATTTTCCATTAATATATTTATGAGCGGTTTTCATTCTTAGATTTTTCTGCAATGGATTTGAGTCCTTCAAGAAAGCTTTTGAACAGACCTTCAGGGTTATCTTTATAGGCTTGTCTCCACATATACTCACACATATAATACTGAAGATGGCCGCGCATTGATTTCTTGCCTATAATAGAATCCATAAAGTCTTTCCGTGTTCTTTCAAAGGTTGGTTCATGTTCAACTCTAGTTGATTCTAACATATCAGTCACTCTGTATGATTCAATCTGAGAATCTTCCTTGTAGGATGACAAGTCGTTTACTATGGCATGGGAACCCTCATTGAAATAGAATTTCAAAGCAGCTTCCAGCGAACTTAAGTTTCTTTCACGGACAACCTTGAAATAGAATTTACCTGAATCTTCTTCCATCAAACATAAAGTCCATAAGTATTGTCCCTTTCTGCCAAATTGATAGCTATCAACCAGGACTGTCTTGACACTCTTTTCCCACTGCATCACTATCGCGGAACAAACCTCTCTGCAGAATGCCATCCAATCAGTAGTAGTCTGTTTACCTAGACCATTTTCCATCCTTATTTCTGAATAGGGTCTTTTCTCTATCCACAAAGAAGCAATGTACAAATTTCTTTTCATATCCATCTTGCCTTTTTCAAACCAGGAATTCTTACAAACAGCTACTTTGTAATCATGTTTGTTGTTTTTCGCTTTCGTTCTGCATCGCCATATGTAACCCCCCCTTTCGTTTCATACTTGACAATTTCATCATCCTGTTACATTTTTTACATTTTATTTCTTTTTGAAGGATTCCTTCTTCGTGACCCCACCTCAGAAAATCCAAATCGTTCCATGTTTGCATCGATTTAAAAAACTCTGAATTTAAATTTTGATTCTCCATCTGTGGTAAATTGGATTTTTTAAAGTAAAAAATAATCAATTTTCTTGATATATTTAATTTTTATATATTTTCAAATTCAAATAAAACCGAGAAGACGAAAGAAAAAATTGAAAAGATGAATTTTTTAGAAATAATGAAAATACTTAAAATGAATTTTTGAATATTAAAATGTAATTTAAATCTGTAACATTGTATTTGGCGATATTTTTTTGTGCGCTCAAATATCTTAGGTTAACCAAATAAATCGAGATTTAAAAATACATTCTGATTTATTAACTTTAAAAATAAGTTTTAAAAATAATTTTAAAAAAATATGTTTCTAAATACAATTTATAATGCATTTAATTTGTATTGTATTTGAAAACATTATGCCAGCGCTTCGCAAAATTTTGAAATCTACAGGCGCGTTCATTAATTTTCACGACTGTTTCATATTTAAAAAAAAAAAATTAAAATAACTTATTTAATATTTTTCAAAATATACCTTTCCTGCTTCAATACACCTATGCCATCTTTTTTTTTTTCCAATTGTCGAAGCAGGAGATAAAATAATATTTTGAGAGGTTGTTGTATATATATTAATTAATTGCTACCACACAGAGTGTGTGTAAGCTCACAGGAAAATAAGCGCTAACCGAAAAAAAGGTTCCTCTGTTTAATATTAGTTTCCCTTTCATATTTTGTTCTCTCTCTTGTAAATCAATAAATATAATGTTTAATTAATAATTCTTGGAATCAGTTTCATTAAAAATTCTAAGCAAAGTCAACAGAGGTTCCTCAAGATTGCCTTCGATTCAACTTGTATCATATTAAAGTTATCAAATTTCTTTCCTGTTAATTTCAGTTTCAAATCAGGATAGAACAAAAAGTCATTAGGGGCTAAGTCAGGGGAATAGGGTGGATGCTGTGTGGTGGAATGTTTGTCCAATAACTGTGAAACAATATGGGCTGTGTGCGGTCACGCATTATCAACATGGAGTATCCAGTCATTGTTTTACCATCTTTCAGGTCTTTTAAGGCGCACTGCCTCCTTTAAACGCTTCATTATACATAAATAAACCTCTTGATTAATTATACGTCCAAAAGGAATAAACCCATGGTGAACCAACCCATTAATATCGAAAAATGAAACAAACCATGTCTTGAATTTATATTTTGCAAACCTTGCCTTTTTGGGCTTCAGTTTCCCTCTTTCATTCCAATGCCTGGATTGACGTTTGGTTTCCATGTCATACTGATACACCTAGGTCTCATCCCTGGTGATGTTTTTTTGGCTCCACTCTGGGTCAATCCGAGTAATTTCGATCATGTTTTGGCAATCTTCCATTCTAACCTCCTTTTGTTCTTCGGATAGAATCTTGAGAACTAATTTTGCAGACGTCCGTATCATAGCTAAATCTTCTGTTACTATTTGATTAAACAGCCCTCTACACCGTGATATAAAAATCTTAAAATTTAATTTGATAATTGAAGTTGAAATAAAAAGGTCAAAAAATATTTCTAAATATTTGAGTCATGTGCAATCTTGTATGAACAATTGAAAATCGTAAAGATAGAGGCTGCCTGGCCGGCATTCATATTTCTATGAAATATTTTATTCAGAACAATTTTTAACGCCTTGCCAAATTCTTTATTTTTATTCACTTCTCCTGACGAAGACAAAATACCTTTTTCGAAATGTTGAGAAAATATAAAAACTCTAACTGGCCGAAGTGTCTATTTTTCATAGAAAAACAATTGAAAAGTTCTAAAAATCGAAGAATAAAATAAAAGTGATTACTATAAGATTATTAATATAAAAATAATAAGATAAAACAAAAAAGTTCAAACAAAAAAAAAAAAACTCGAGATAAAAGCATATTTTAAAAGGTGAATAATAAAAATGCAAAATTAATTCAAAAGAGATATATGTATATTTAAAATAGGATTAAAACTAGAAGAAAGTAAAAATTTTAACATGTATTCAAACTATTAATATTTAAAATATAAAAATTGGCAAAAGTTGAAAAATCTAAACATAGAGTGATATTGTAGTAAAGTATTTATTAACAGAGTATCAATTTTAATGTTTATATTTTGCTACTCTATAAACTTCCCTCGTTGCTATCTTTTTAAAATCATTTATAGATTGTTCTTGCCTTAAATTGCTGTGGCCCAGGTAGTTGGCGATCTAAGGATACGTTCCAGAAGCCTATGTTACCCTCATGTTACTACTCCTAAATTGCTGTGTCATCCTGAAGTTTGTCTTTCCTAATTATCCACGTGGCAATATAATGAGACGCCGTATATGTAGCAGCTATAAATGGTATAAAATTTGAATGTAATAAAGCTAGTGATGCAAGTAGGTGATTAATGGTGATATTCCGATATTTGAAGTGGCAATATATGATTTAAAAATTGATGTGTGTTAGTAAAGGTTGGTTTAGTTTAGTGAGGTTCTACTTGTCTCAATGCGATCCCAGTACAGCTCAATGAATGAATTGTGTACAATATATTGCGTTAAATATGGGGGAGATAGAACTTGGACCTAGTGGCTCTGCCTTGGCTCATGAGGATTGTTGGTATATATGCCTAAATGAGATCAATAAAGAAAAAGAAAGTGTGTAATTCATTGAGAAAAATTGGGTATGTAAAATCACAAGTGAGGAAACTCTACCTTTGCCAGTCCCAAGCCCGGATGAAAAAGGAGGAGGGGGAGCTGTAACAAATTCACTAAAAAACCTGGGCTCAGCTGGCCCGGCTGATAGTACTTTGTAAGGGCCTCTGATCCAGTAATACAAGATGAACAGTGTTTGTACTCCATGTTAGGAGTGGCTGCTCATAGGAGGTTGGCCGTTTAGAATATATAGCATTGGAAAACTAAAGAGGAGATTGTCCATTGTCTTTATCCTGACAGCGAATGTATATACAGAGATATTCCAGAAATATACTTCATATAATAAAAAATACTCTGTCTCTAAATAGCCAAGATAAAGTTATAGTAGCTGACGAAACATAAGGCTCTGAGGTTATTAAAATATGGCGCCCTAAAAAAGAATTTAAACTATTTCATTGTCATCGCGAGTGAGCGTGTGGAAATAAAAATGAAATATTCAAATTTATATTATAAAACGAATGTATATTACTTAATTTTATAATATTTAACATACTTCCTGACGCGGCATATACATTAATAGACAACAGTCGACTTAATCTAGGGTGTGCTATCCTGTCGACTCTCGCTATACTGTGGTAACCGTTGGTCTTTCGCTGTGGTGTGGTAAGCGAGAGGGGCAAACCTGTAGTAACCGAGAGGGACAGTCAGGACGTGGAGAGTTTTCCAGTACCTCTCTGCACCTTTAACAGTTCTCACAGAATACAGGCAGTCGTGGTCGAGTCAGAGTGGAAAGCTTGGGAATGTCCACACAAAAACGAAGAGACACAGTTGTATTAGGAAAGTTCCATGAACAAATAGGAGTCGAGCTAAGCAGCGAAAGATGGAGTGATGAGAAGTTTTCTTACTGATATACGGCATGGTCGAGCATCAGAAGATGAAGTGACGAGGGCTCCCGCTGATGGTGAAGAGACTATATATTCAGCTAGGGCGGAGGTCTTATAAATCTTTACCGAGAGAGGAAGTATTGAATTTCAGTGGATTTTGGAAGCGAAATTGTACACTCTGGCAAGGCCATGTGATCTTGCTATCTTTAGGCCTCGTTGGACTTCTACATCTCGATTTTAGACGTTTTTGGACTTCTATCTCAATCTCTTGCTTCAGCTCAACTCATAATCTATTACAGAGTTTTATTTATTTATCCTCAGTTTGTACAAAGTACATTACATATGATGATGTAATGACACATGTCAATCATGCGCATAATCATTTACAGATGTGTTTCTATTATACAACATGAAAATCTTGTTATAAGTATTATACAATATGAGGTTGCTGGTTTAAAATACCATATTGTAACAAAATATTTATTAATTTTATTATTTCTATTAACACAGTGGTCATTTTTATGTTTCTACTAGCCGAATGACCCGGTAAACGCCCGGGGTTTACCCGATTGAATGCTTTTATTCAAATACTATTCATTACAATTATAAATTGGCGCCGTGGATGTCATTCTTGTGAAGCGTCCTGCTCCAAACTTTGTGTCTGAGAAGCGATATTTTTATAAAGAGATGATCTGGCTTTGTGTCTTCTGCTTGAATGAATGTTTTTCTGTTAGAATTTTGTTCCTGCATACTAAAAATGAATTGGCTTCACCCGTGATCTCTGCTTTTTGGTATTTTTCCGGATATAATTTTGTATCTGATAATCAAATATGATACAGCAATATTGTCATAATCATTTTCTGACTAAAAAAACAACTATTTTTGCCCAGAACCTGTCAATTTCAATTTTTCTCGGCTAAAAATGCGATAAATATATCTTCTATATTTTTTCTATGTCCTGTTAAAACACGTTTTACATGTACATTAGGTCAGCTGATATTACCTCCCATTTTCACCGCTAGAGGCACTGCTTGCGAGCGAACGAGCAAATTTGCAACTCAAATTTGCAAATAACTCGAAGAATATTCGGGATAGAGACCTGAAATATTCAATATAAGTTTTTCCAGATTCTACTATTGTAAGAATAAAACAGAGGTTGGATCTCAGAAAGTATGTTTAATTATCAAAAGATTATATTTAGATGACAAACAATAGAGAGTTAAAAGAAGAAGAAGGTAAGCCCAGTGAGTCAACAAGCAAAACTGAAACCTATATACAGTTACGTAATGTCTGGGGGAAGTGGCCGTTGCTAAGCGACAGCCGAGGTGCGAGTCACTTTTCAACACTCCCACCTGACGAGCACTCCATTGTTTCAAACAGTCCAAGTTGGCTTCTTAGTCTTCTATACCTTTCTGGAGGTAGAGCTTTCGTAAATATGTCTGCAGCTTGATCATTGGAGCAGACATAAAGAAGGTCAATTGCATGTTTTTGACTGCACCAAGAAATAGGTCCATTATTCAACATGAACACATATCCGGTGGTTGATTTTCTTGTGTCTAGGTCTCCAGCAAAATCAGCATCGGAAAAACCTATCAGAGATGTAGTGCAGGAACTCCCACCAAAACAAATACCGATGTTTTTCGTAGCTTTTAAGTATCCAAATATTTTCTTTACTGCGGTCCAATGTGAAGGTCCTGGGTTGTTCATAAATTGGCTAACCCTGCTGACTGCGTAGGCAATATCAGGTCTAGTTCCAGTCATGAGGTACATTAAACTACCAATTGTCTGTCTGTATGGAATCTTGTTCATTTCTTCAATTTCCTGATCATCCTTTGGGCACATCTCTTTTGTTAGTTTTGAGTAAGGATCAGAAGGTACAGATTGTAACTTAATATCAAGAAGGTTGTAATGTTCAAGTGTTCTTTCAATGTATGAGGCTTGATGCAGAAATAACATTTTAGTTGTTCTATCTCGATATATTTGTAGGCCAAGGAAATAATCGGCAGTAAAAGTTTTTATTTCAAAATTGGAATTTAAGTACCGTACTATATCATCTAAATGTTGTTTATTACACTGCAGATTAATCAATCATCTACATATATTGCAAGTAATATGTAAGCCTGTTTACATTTCATTGTATAGACACATGAATCTGATATGCTAGGTTTGAGATCAAACTTAATTAAAAACTCATGAAATTTTTTGTTCCACATTCTGGGGGATTGCTTAAGACCATAGATGCTTTTCTGAAGAGAGCAAACATGATTTGGAAAATCTGGGTTTTCATAACCTTGGGGTTGTTCCATGTAAAGTTCTTCTTCCAAATCACCATTCAAGAAGGCAGATTTTACATCTAACTGAATCATTTCCATATCAAGTGATGCACAAAGTGATAAGATTGTTCTAATTGAATCGAATTTTACTACTGGAGAAAAAGTTTCACCATAATCAAGTCCTGGTTTTTGTGAATAACCTTTCGCAACTAGTCTAGCCTTAAACATTTTATTTGATCCATCTGCATTTTGCTTTATTTTGTATACCCACTTGCATGCAATAGCTTTTCTGTCTGATGGTAGTGTCACATACGTCCATGTTTGATTTTTCATCAAGGAATTGAATTCATCGTCCATAGCTAGTTTCCACTGTTTTGAGTTTTGTCCTACAATTGCATCTTCATAGTTCAATGGTTCTTGGTCATGGACATAACAAGCATATGAAATAGCTCTTGTACAGCTGGTTGATGTTTGTTCATTTTCTCTGATTCTATTCCTGAGAGGGTATCGACATGATTCTTCTGGTTTGGAACTGGTATTTGTGTTATCAACACTTTCTTCACTGTATATAGTTACCTGCTCTTGTTGGTTATCCTGAATATTTTCTGATGTATTAGCTTCAGTAAATATTACATCTCTGCTTATGATAATTTTTCTAGCAATAGGATCCCACATTCTATAATTTTTGTTAGTTTCAGTATATCCAACAAAAAATGTACGAATACTCTTTTTGTCTAATTTCTTTCTGTTATCTTTTGGTATATGCACATAAGCGTTACATCCAAAAGTTTTCAAATGTAAGATGGAGGGTTTTCTCTTGTACCATATTTCATAAGGTGTAGAATTTCCCAATACTTTAGTAGTACATCTATTTAAGAGATAGACTGCTGTGTTTACGGCTTCAGCCCACAGTTCAAGCGGCATTTTTCTTCCATGTAACAAGCATCTAGCTGATTCAACTATTGTTCTGTTATCTCTTTCAGAAATTCCATTCTGTTCTGGGGTATATGGAGCAGTGAGTTCATGAACAATTCCTAGAGATTTTAGATAATCAGAAAAATTCTTATTTAAGAATTCTGTGCCATTATCTGTTCTGAATCTTTTTATTTTATTTCCAGTTTCAGTCCTAACTCTTTTTACAAATTCTTTAAATTTCTCAAGAACATCTGATTTATGCCTAATGAAGTAGGCCACTCTAAATCTTGAAAAATCATCCTTGAATGATACAAAATATAATGATCCACCTGGTGATCTTTTACTCATTGGTCCACAAACATCTGAATAGATCAGCTCTCCTGGATAGGTCGAATTTGGACTTGTTGACGCGTGAAAAACCTTTCTATTTTGTTTTCCATAGATGCATGCTTCACATAGTAAAGAATCAGGCTTTTCTCTAATTTTAATGTCGTCTTCAAAAACATTATTTTCAAACATTTGGGTTAATTTTATAGGATTTACATGACCCATTCTTTGATGCCATATATCTAGACTTAACTGAGCAACATGAGTTTGTGAAGATTGCTTTGCTTTAATAAAAATTCTATAAAGATTTGAATTGTCCTTTATTCCAGTAACTAGCACTTTCGAATTTTTAGTCAATTTTATCTGATTTCCTTTACAAATGAGCGTCAAACCATGTTTTGTTGCAGTAGATATTGAGAAAAGATTAGTCTCCAATTCAGGTACATAAAGAACATCCAAAAGAGTTGCATTAATTTTCTGACTATCAACATAAGAGAGAATATCAATATTTCCCTTACCTTTTGCATAGATCTTCTTTCCATCTCCAAGGCACACAGGATGAACACCTTCTGGTATTTCTTCGAACGTAGAGAACCATTCTCTTCTGAAAGTCATGTGATCCGTTGCTCCAGAATCTGCAATCCAGGAATCCTTTGTTTCAGCGAGGAAGGCACTTGTCTCAGCTGAAAAAGCACAGCTATCATCTCTGGATGAAGAACTTGGCTGTTGTCCTTTTTGTTCTTCCTTTCTTTTATAGCATTCTTTCCACCAATGTCCTTTCTTCTTGCAATATCCACAGTGTGTGTTCTTCTTTTTATCTTTAATGGATTGTTGATGCTGTTGTTGTTTGTTGGAAGCTGTTGAATTTCTGTTGAACTTTGAAAAAGTCATCAAGGCATTATCTGGTTTAGAATTTCCTGAAGAATCCCAATGATCCTGTAAGCTTTCTTCTTTCAGTAATCTTGCCGTCAAGTTTTCTAGTGTCTTTTCTTCTGATGAAACTGAATCCCATGCTGTTATGAAATTCTTGTATTTATCAGGCAAGCTGCAAATTATCTTTGTAATTAGGGCAACATCAGAGATTGGCTCACCTAGATCTTTCATTTGTTGTGCCAGAGTTTCAACTTTGGAAATATGAGTAGCAATGTTATCATTTGGATTCATTTTATATTCGAAAAATCTTTGTTGCAGCAAATATTTGTTTGTTTCAGATTTCAGTTCATATATTGTTGATAATTTCTTCCACATTTCTGCTGAAGTCTGGCAATTAACAATCTGTTGAAGATATTTAAACTCTAGAGCAGTAGTGATCAGCATTTTGGATTTTGCATCTTTCTTTTTCCAGTTAGAGAATTTTGCAATATCCTCTATTTCAGGTTTTACCTCAGAGCCATCAGTTATACTGAGAAGATCTTTTGCTTCTAGAATAATCTTCATTTGAAATTTCCATAGATGAAAATTATCGCCGTTGAATTTTTGAATTTGTGGAAGTTCAGTTGTCATCTTGAGCAAGCAAACGAATTTCAGCTTAGATAAACAAAAATATTTGATACCAACCAAGCTCTGCTGCCATGTAAGAATAAAACAGAGGTTGGATCTCAGAAAGTATGTTTAATTATCAAAAGATTATATTTAGATGACAAACAATAGAGAGTTAAAAGAAGAAGAAGGTAAGCCCAGTGAGTCAACAAGCAAAACTGAAACCTATATACAGTTACGTAATGTCTGGGGGAAGTGGCCGTTGCTAAGCGACAGCCGAGGTGCGAGTCACTTTTCAACAACTATACCTACTGCTAAATTTCAGTCATATTAGTTACGTATTTTACGTATATTACGTAAAAGCATTCCATTCACAAAAGCAAACGATGACAGAATTGATGACTCTGAAACTTGTATATTTTAATAATAATATAAATGAGTTTTAAAAATTGTAAAAAAAAAAAAATACATAGGCCGGGAATCGTACCCCGGCCGCCCGCGTGGCAGGCGAGCATTCTACCACTGAACCACCGATGCTTATAAAAAATGGCCATATTTGGGTATTTATTCCATTCACAAAAGCAAACAGTGACAGAATTGTTGATTGATTGTTGATTGATGACTCTGATACTTTTATATTTTAATTTTGCTACTCTGTGAATTTCCCTCGTGGCTTATCTTTTGTTTACCACTTATAGATTGTCCTTGCCTGAAATAAATTGTTGTCTCCCCCTGAAATTTTTGTCTTCCCTAATTTTCCACGTGGCAAAATATATAAATAAATATAACATCATGCGAATGGCGCATTTCTTTCGCGAGCTACAGCGTTTCAAAATCGCTATTTTAAAAATGGAACACCCTGTGTATATCTGTAGAAGGGTGGCATATTGAAAGAGAAGAGATGCAACACAACACACAACACAACACACATTGTCGTTGTCATTAGGATTGAGCGAATGTTTATAAATATATTTGAACTGGATTTCTAATTTTATTCAGTTGGAACGTTGGCGCAGTGTTTGAATATTGTAATCAAATATGTTATGAATTTTTAGGAAGCATTTTTTATTTAAAACTTATTTGAAGAGGGTATACTCTGGAAATTATTATCAAATGCCTTTTTAGTGGGCTAACCCTAGATCCCACAGAACGCACAAAAATTATAACATACCATATTAAATTTTAACATATTTAAAATATAATTTTTCTAATTATTCAAAAATTAATTCACAATTTTCAATAATATTTGTATATTATTTGAAAATCTAACTTTTTTGGTTAACTTTTTTCTTTCATCTTTTCAGTGTTTGAAAACATATATAATTAAAATTTGTTTAAATATATAAGACTAAGTTTTATAAAATATCTCTCTCTCTCTCTTTTAATATATAATAAAAATTTGTTAAAATTAGATTTACTCTATCTTATAAATTCTATTACCAAAATGGGTACTCAATGTTTGAGCGTCGAATTCTTTAAAACGATGCAAACATGGGACAACTTGAAAGTTATAAAGTGGTGTCAACAAGAAGGAATTATTCAAAGAGAAATGCGTTGTCCAAGAAGTAACCAGCCGATGAAATTATCACGTATGAAAAGTAAAAATGGTTACGTATGGAGATGCGCACGAAAATTGGAAAACTATGAACATGAAACTAAAATAGCTGTTTGTAGAGATTCCTGGTTTGAAAATAGCAAAATGGGTATTAAAACAAAATTGTATATTGCTTCTTTATGGATAGGGAAAAGAACCCATTCAGAAATAAGGATGGAAACTGATATATCTAATCCGACTGCTACTGAGTGTATAGCATTTTGCAGAAAGGTTTGTTTCGCGATAGTGATGAAGTGGGAAAAGAGTGCCAAGACAGTCCTGGTTGATAGCTATAAATTTGACAGAAAGGGACAAAACCTATGGACATTATGTTTGATGGAAGAAGATTCAGGTAAATGCTATTTCAAGGTTGTCTGTGAAAGAAGCCTAAGTTCGCTGGAAGCTGCTTTGAAATTCTATTTCAATGAGGGTTCCAACGCCATAGTGAACGACTTGTCATCCTACGAGGAAGATTCTCAGATTGAAACGTACAGAGTGACTGATATGCCAGAAACGACTAGAGATGAACATGAACCAACCTTTGAGAGAACATGGAAAGAACTTATAGATTCTATTAAAGGCAATAGATCAATGAGCGGCCATCTTCAGTATTATATGTGTGAGTATATGTGGAGACAAGCCTATAAAGATAACCCTGAAGGTCTGTTCAAAAGCTTTCTTGAAGGACTCAGAAATATTGCTGATAATCCTGAAGTTCAAAACCCCTTAGATATATAATGACTAAAAGCGTTTTTGATGATATTGTACATATTCCCTGTATATACAAGTATTTTAAAGCTCTAAAATTTTATGTTGAATTCAATAAAACCTTTTTATACAGTAAAACATCCATGAAAGGACATTCGTGCTAGAGGACATGTCTCAACAAGGACAGTTTTAATTTACAAAATGACCATTTTTACTATTTAACAACTCTGGTAAGAGGACACCTCTCCCTAAAACACACTTTGGCTCTACAATTAAGGGTTCTTTACAGGGAGGTACTACCTTATTACATAATACTGTATTAATTATTACATTTAGTTGTTTTAAATTTTCTAATTGCCATTTTTATGGAAAAATCAACCAGTTGTTCCAGTTAACTACTGTAGAACCTTTTAACTCTTAAGTTTTTTTAATTTTAAAAGAGGGCGATGGAAGATCAAAGAAACATTGGGAGATTTAAAGTTCTTCAATTTTAAAGTTATTTTTATTATGAATTTTACATTTTAAAAGTTTTTATTCAACTTCTGCTTCTATGTGTATCTGTCTATAAACCTTGTTATCAATATTCAAAATACTTTCAGAACACGTTGATATCTGAAATCTTATACATTTTTTAGAAGCTGTTGATAAATTTTCAATACTCTGCGATGTCATCAGGATGGTTGGGAATGGACTAAATTAGTATATTTCATAATTTAATTTCAATATGCCTTCAGATGACATAGAAGTATGAAATTTTGAATACTCGTTCAATACAACTAAATATTTGTAAAAAAATAAATTTACTGGAAATGTGATTCTTTTCCTTAATATCATCAAATATTATCTCTACAGACCTTACTGCAATGATATAAATCTGTAGAGATAATATTTGATGATACTATTGAAAATAAACACATTTCCAGTACATTTATTAGTTACAAATTTTATCGATGTAAATTTAATTTATAAACAACTAAAAATGCAAATTTTCCAACTTCGGGGTGACCGGGAATAAAAAGATTTCTATATTTCCTTTTAAATCTTTGTGCTACACAATTTCATTTCTAAAACTCTCATTATTTGATTTTTTTCAGAGATTGGTCGATACTTCAAAGAGATTTGGAGATGCAGAGAGGAAGGCCCTATATCAACATATTCAATGTACCAACATTTCACCCTACGTATTGTTTTCAAAAATATCAGCAAACAAAACTAAGGCAATAGCTTATTATAATTATTTTGGTCATCATTATGTAAGGACCAGCCAACAAGGGAATGACTTTGAGAAGAAGAATATAAAGCCAGTTCAATTTCTATTTCACTACCTATGTAAATAACACAAGATTATTATAACTTTACCCAAATGGGAGAATATGTTAGGTGCAAGTCCCTAAAAAAGGCTTTTGTGTGTGTGATACTTCAAAGGAGGAAGAAATTCAGGTTCATATCCAAAACCTCTTTTGAATTACAATGTCTCGAGTCGAAACGACATCAATATAAATTAAAATTGTATATGAACCCCTGTACATAACCATCACCCACAATATATTGTAAATATGATTATCTAGGTTGCTCTTTTTGAGCGGCACCTAATAAAGTTATTTGGAACTTGCACTTGCCACAGTAACAGCTATAGTCCTCAACAGCTCCAAATTTTGACAAAAATCCCCTAATAATTTGTTTTTAGAAATAAATCCTCATTAAATTTATGACCATCAAATAAGTAATTTAGTCTAATATTTGGCTATTTTAAATTATGGGGTCTAATTCCTTTTCAAGATCTAAATATCATTTTCTCTCTCAAAAATGTTTAAATTATAATTAATATTGGTTTGATTTGAATAGGCTTCTATAATAGGCTATATTTTAAACAGAATATCAATCTGAACAACCAATTTTTAATTTTATTAGGCGTTTTAATGGGGAAAAAGTAGACTCTGATCTATCCTTTTATAGATATATTACATGTCTTCGCCTGTATTCTTCTGGAATGAATTATCCCAGAAAGAATTCTGTTTTGTCCATCAAACATGATACATATATATATTGTCATCATCATTTATTGACTAAAATATAGGGAAATTATAGCCCAGTACTTGGTTTATTTGAATTTTCTTACATGAAAATGTGCCAAAAACTTCTTTACGACTCAACTCTATGTCCTGTTAAAATTACAGCCAGATTAGTTACGTATTGAAGACGTACATTGCTGACAAACATATATACATTTTGATATCTAAGTAAAACGTTTATGGAGATGAGTATCTTTTATTCTGGTCTTCTCAAGCTTTCGGGCTTGTCCGCCCTTCTACAGGAGAAACATATACTATATAACGAGAAAATATAACGCCGCTTGATGCTAAAACTATTATGATTCTATGTACATATATACATATATATATATACACTAGGATGTTTTTGCATATTATTTTTTACTTAAGATATGTTTTTTATTTGGTTAAAGTATTTACATATTTTACTATTGTTTGTTATATTTTATGAATTATCTTATAGGTTCGGAATTCTAATATTTAAGTTAGTTTTATAATGGTTATTGGCTATTGCATATAAGTTACTTATACTATTGTTGATATAATTAGCTGGTACTAGGATATATTGTGTTATATGTTTCGGGCAAATCTATTTTTCTATTGATGCTATTGTGTTTTCTGGATAATAAAGATTCAATTATAAGCCTTTGATATTTGCTGTTTATGTTATTGTAATGTATTATGGGTTCTTCTAATGCGAAAGTGTGGCCTGTTTCTTTGCAGTGTTGGAAAATTAGGGATCTATTGTCTTGATTTATTATGTTGCGTTTATGTTCATATATTCTATTGCTGACTATACATTTTATAAAAAAAATTATTTTATTTAAAATTATATATCATAGATTCAAATAATCTGTTAAATCGACCGCCTGAAGTCACGCTTTGCAACTCGTTGTTGTTTTTTCCTGATGACTGGCTCAAATCTTTTGTACATTATATAAATAAGTTTTCATTTTTTAATTCTTACGCCTTAAGTAAGGCAGTACTTCTACCAAATTATTTTATGTATATATTCCTTAGCTCAAATAGAGAAATATCTGATCAAGACTATTATTATTATTACCACGACTGCAGAACAATATCGTAACATACTCATGTATACAAAAATCAAACAACAGCTAATAATATATAAATAACAATCAAAATACAAGCAGAAAATCCCTTTTTTATATAACATACATATTGCTCTATTTTTAAAACAATATATACGTTGACTTTTACATATATAGAGATTGTATGTGGCTGTCTTTCTATACCCTTTCGTTGAACGGGATAATGTTCTAGTTTTTAATTTATTTCTAGACCACGTCTGGTATTTCATAGACAATTTTAATCCAGCTAAAACAATGCATGTGTATAAAATGTCTGACTTCTAATTGACTGTGGTGATATGAAATATACTAGAGAATAGAATTTGTATATTTCCTTTCGAACGAAGAGGCTAACTGTTTCTGTAGCGTAAGTAGCGGCTAGCATATCTTAAAATGTGATCAAGAATGGAATAATTTACATATTTCCTTAAAATTATGTAATGTATAATTCTATACAACATATAACTAAATTTTGATTTAGATGTTTACTAAATATAGAAATAATTTGGTTGATATATATTTGTAAATTTTGAATTTATGATTAAAAATCAATAATTTTATGAATTCACGAACAGATCTCTTAATATGGGATTAAACGCCAGTCAAATTCAACAAAACATAGTCTTCTTTAACCACCAACAACCATTTTAAACAAAAATAGTTATATTAAAAAGAACATCTTCAACAAGTCATAAACATCTTCAAACATCCAATCCACCATAATACGCCAGGGTACCATTCAAAAATGGAATCCAGACGTCCCCTCACCATGCAACCATTGTAATGATTATCACTATTCCTCCCTTCACATCTTATGTATAATGTAATCTCAATAAAGTTAAACTCCCACATACATCCCTTACCAAATCAAATTGTTAGAAACCCCATCAACATATCACCGTTCAACCATTCTCCTTCAGACCTCTTTCTGAGAACCCAAATTGACCTGAATGATTCTTTAAACCATAACTTTGTAAATAACCCATTTTAATTTTATTTCAAGACACAAAACGCGATATCCCGGTTAGAGATAAATGCGTCGACTTACATTTTTATGCAGAAGCAGTTATAAACATATTATACAAGAAAAATAAATAAAAAGAGAAACAATAAGATATATTAGGAACCTGACATTTTCAGGTAAAAAACCTATCTCTAAAAAATGTTTTTATTTATTTTTCACATCAAAACTTGTAACAAATAATCCATGCATATCACCAAATAGGAGCTCCATCTATGCATCCTTTCTTACTGTGGTGAATCTGTATAAGTCTGGTGGTCTTAATAAAGCTGTGTGTGTGCATTTAACAAAATTTACTAATTAGACAATTTAACGCAAGCTGTAAAATTGGTCATCCAGTCATTTGATACCATGAGCTCCCACATTGTGGCAGTCTCTTTGACTTGCCCTCCCTTGCTGTCTAATGATGTTATTTCCTTAATTTCATTAGTCTGATGACACCGCTTAACGCTCCCACTTGTCCTTTTCTTTCATATCTCCACTCAATCATATTAGGATATCAAGCTTGTGGAGCTTTGACAACCATCATCATGACTGGGTGAAGTAGTATGTGTCTGCCTTTGTCATTAAGACTGGGAGCTGCACTCAGTGGCATTCCATTGACTTAGCTTTAAAAGAAATGGCTGCCTTTGACATGAGGAGCAGACGCCATGTGCAGCCACTCCTAACATGGAGTACAAACACTGATCATCCTGTATTGCTGGATCAGAGGCCCTTACAGGGTACTATCAGCCGGTCCAGCTCATCCAAGTTTTTTTAGCAAGCTTGTTACTGCTCCCCCTCCTCCTTTTTCATCCAGGCTTGGGACTGGCAAAGGTGCAGTTTCCTCACTTGTGATTTTACATACCCAACTTTTCCCAATGAATTACACACTTTCTATTTCTTTAATGATCTCATTTAGGCATATATACCAACAATCTTCATGAGACAAGGCATAGCCACTAGGTCAAAGTTCTCGCTCCTCCTTATTTAGCGCGATATATTGTACTCAATTCATTCATTGAGCAGTACTGGGATCGCATTGAGACAAGTAGAGCATCACTAAACTAAACCAACTTTTACTAACACACATCAATTTTTAAACCATATATTGCCACTTCAAATATCGAAGTATCACCATTAACCACCAACTTACATCACTTGCCTTATCACACTCATCTTTTCTACCGTCTATAGCTGCTACACATACGGCGTCTCATTATATTGCCACGTGGGAAATTAGGAAAGACAAACTTCAGGATGACACAGTAATTTAGTAGTAGTAACATAAAGGTAACTCAGGCTTCTGGAGCGTATCCTTAGATCGCCAACTACCTGGGCTACAGCAATTTAAGGCAAAAACAATCTATAAACGATTTGAAAAAAGATAGCAACGAGGAATGTTTATAGAGTAGCAAAATATAAACATCAAAAATGATACTCTGTTAATAAATACTCTGTTACAATATCACTCTTTTTTCTTGCCAACCATCACATCTTCACTTGCCCTTCCACCACGGTCGCTACATCAGCTTTCACATCGACGAGCAAAAACCTCAGCTATAGTATTATTGTCCAACTTACTGCAGCATTATATAAGGACAACATTTCAATCACCAATGTCAACACCTATATCAATTAAGAAAAAAGGCATTTGCTGATCGTGCAACTGAGAGTTGTTGATTAGGAAATGCCTTTAATCTTAATTTATCTACTTGATCCAAGTACAAATTCTCTCACTTTTGTATTATTTTTCACCTATATCAATGTCAATCTGTACACTTAAAGACTGTCTGGCTTGAACATCAAAACTTTTCTATGTTTAGATTTCTCAACTTTTGCCAATTTTCATAATTTGAAAATTAATAGTTTGATATATGTTAATATTTTTATTTTCTTCTAGTTTTAATCTTATTTTAAATATACATACATCTCTTTTGGATATATTTTGCATTTTTATTATTCGCCTTTTAAAATAAACTTTTATCTCAAGTTTTTTGTTAATGTTTAAACTTTTGTGTTTTTAAAAATTACTTTTATATGAATATTCTCATAGTAATCACTTTTATTTTAACCTTCGATTTTTATAACTTTTCAATTGCTTTTCTATGAAAAATAGACACTTCGGCCAGTTAGAGTTTTTATATCTTCTCAACGTTTCAACAAAGGTCTTTTGTCTTCGTCAGGAGAAGTAAATAAAAATAAAGCATTTGGCAAGGCGTTAAAAATTGTTCTGAATAAAAATTTCATAGAAATATGAATGCCGTTTTCAATTGTTCATACAAGATTGCACATGATTCAAATATTTAGAAACATTATTTGACCTTTTTATTTCAACTTCAATTATCAAATCAAATTTTAAGATTTTAAAATCACGGTGTAGAGGGCTGTTTAATCAAATAGTAACAAAATATTTAGATATGATGCGGACGTCTACAAAATTAGTTCACTAGATTCTATCGGAAGTATAAAAGGAGGTTAGAATGGAAGATTGTCAAAACATGATCGAAATGACTCGGATTGACCCAAAGTGGAGCCAAAAAACATAACCAGGGATGAGACCTGGGTGTATCAGTATGACCTGGAAACCAAACGTCAATCCAGCCAATGAAATGAAAGAGGGAAACTGAAGCTCAAAAAGGCAAGGTTTTGCAAAATTAAAATTCAAGACATTGCTTGTTACATTTTTTTTATATTAACGGTTTGGTTCACCATGAATTTATTTCTTTGGACGTACGATTCATCAAGAGGTTTATTTGGAAAAATGAAACGTTTAAGGAAGGCAATGCGCCTTAAAAGACATGAAAGATGGTAAAACAATGACTGGATACTTCATGTCTATAATACGTGACTGCAAACAGCATATATTGTTTCACATTTCTTGGCCAAACATTCAACCATTCAGCTCCCTCATTTACCCTATTCCCCCGACTTAGCCCTGAATGACTTTTCCTTATATCCTAAATTGAGACTGAAGTTAAAGAAAGGAAATTTTACAACCTTGATATGATACAAGCTGAATCAAAGGCAATCTTGAGAAACCTCTGTTGACTTTGCTTAAAATTTATAATGAAACTGATTCCAAGAATTATTAATTAAACATTATATTTATTGATTTTCAAGAGAGAGAACAAAATATGAAAGGGAAACTAATATTAAACAGAGGAACTTTTTTTTTTCGGTTAGCGCCTATTTTCCTGTGAGCTTACACACATTCTGTGGTAACAATTAATTATTATATATACAACACCTCTCAAAATATTATTTTATCTCCTGCTTCTACAATTGGAAAAAGATAGCATAGGTGTATTGGGGCAGGAGAGGTATATTTTTTAAAATATTAAATTAGTTATTATTTTTTTTAAATATGAAACAGTCGTGAAAATTAATGAACGCGCCTGTAGATTCCAAAATATTGCGAAGCGCTGGCATAATGTTTAGGAACATTTTTTATTTAATTTATTTTTAAAACTTATTTTTAAAGGGAATAAATCAGAAGGTATTTTTAAATGCCAATTTATTTGGTTAATGTAAGATATTTGAGCGCACAAATATCGCCAAATACAATGTTACAGAATTAAATAACATTTTAATATTTAAAAAAATATTTTATTTTCATTCATTATTTCTGATAATTCATTATTTTCAATTTTTCTTTCGTCTTCTTGGTTTTATTTGAATTTGTAAATATATAAAATATTAATATATCAAAGAAAATTGATTATTTTTTACTTTGAAAAAATCCAATTTACCACAAATGGAGTATCAAAATTTAAATTCCGAGTTTTTTAAATCGATGCAAACATGGAACGATTTGGATTTTCTGAGGTGGGGTCACGAAAAGGGAATCCTTCAAAAAGAAATGAAATGTAAAAAATGTAACAGGATGATGAAATTGTCAAGTATGAAACGAAAGGGGGGTTACATATGGCGATGCAGGACGAAAGCGAAAAACAACAAACATGATTACAAAGTAGCTGTTTGTAAGAATTCCTGGTTTGAAAATGGCAATATGGATATGAAAAAAAAATTGTACTTTGCTTCTTTATGGATAGAGAAAAGACAATATTCAGAAATAAGGATGGAAACTGGTCTAGGTAAACAGACTACTACTGATTGGATGGCATTCTGCAGAGAGGTTTGTTCCGCGATAGTGATGCAGTGGGAAAAGAGTGTCAAGACAGTCCTGGTTGATAGCTATCAATTTGGCAGAAAGGGACAATACTTATGGACATTATGTTTGATGGAAGAAGATTCAGGTAAATTCTATTTCAAGGTTGTCTCTGAAAGAAGCTTAAGTTCGCTGGAAGCTGCTTTGAAATTCTATTTCAATGAGGGTTCCCATGCCATAGTAAACGACTTGTCATCCTACAAGGAAGATTCTCAGATTGAATCGTTCAAAGTGACTGATATGTCAGAATCAACTAGAGTTGAACATGAACCAACCTTTGAAAGAACTTGGAAAGACCTTATGGATTCTATTATAGGCAAGAAATCAATGCGCGGCCATCTTCAGTATTATATGTGTGAATATATGTGGAGACAAGCCTATAAAGATAACCCTGAAGGTCTGTTCAAAAGCTTTCTTGAAGGACTCAAATCCATTGCAGAAAAATCTAAGAATGAAAACCGCTCATAAATATATTAATGGAAAATATTCTTAATCTTTCCGTTAATATATTTATAAGCGAAGATAATTCATCAAAAGAGATGAAATACTGTAAATACTCGCTGTAATAAACAAGTATTATAAATCACTCTAATAAAACTTTTTTAATTTGAAAATAAACTCTTTAATATTTTAAAATATTCTTAAGTTTTACTTTCTCAGTTGTTTTGAAATTTCTACCAGTTATTTATATAGGAAAAATCTTATGTTTAAACTATAGAAAGTCATAAAAGAGGTTTTTTTTAGAAAATATTGACCTATATAGTCTACACCTAATATGAAATCTGTGATTATATTTAATAACAAAATATAAGGATTATATTATCATTTATTGGGCTAAACCAGATTCCTTGAGCGTTACAATTGTCAACAAATAACCAAGCTGTTTTCTGTTATTCTTTGTTTGAATTACAAGGAAAGTGGCTGTCTAAAGAAGCAATACTATCTAATTTTTTTTCATTGTTGCTATTGGATAGTTAAAAAAATAATCTGTATATGTTTTTATAAAACATCTCATTAGGGAATTTTTTTGTATTTTCAAAATGTATATAATGCTAAAATCTGCTTCACCTGTAGTCAAGTTTAAAAGGAATCTTTTCTATATATGTGTTATTAGTTTTTCTTTTTAGTGCATTTTTAAATAAAATATTTTTAGAAAGTATTTTTATTTATTATGTATTTTTTTATGACTATGTCATGGTGAAGAAATTAACTTTAAAATTCTGGACTAAAATACTAAAAATTGACCTCAGCAGGCTTATTTCAATTTGTCTGGCGCACTTATAGGATATATTAACCTCTGCAAAACAGAATATCGGTTTGGTAAAAAGCGTGACGGAATACTAAATAACATCGGCTTCTCCTGGCTTGTGTGTTGGATGTATACAGATTCCAAAACTTCACAAAGAAACATTCCTCTAGTTACTAAAACTACCATAGACCAGTCTATAAAGTTAGACTATGCAAGAATAGGAAATTCTATTCTCACTATGTCTGAAACTATGCATTAGCTTCTATGGAGTCTTACCTCATCGAAGATGTCCCATTGACTTTAAAGATAAGCGTTATCCATGTGAGAATTCTCTTTTTACTATTTAAACATAATCACGTTTTATTATTGAAATCTAAGAACTTAAAGTCCACTCAGTGCAATAATGAATTTAGCCAGGGAATTTCCACACTACACGTTTTACAGTCTGGCTTTGGATGATGAGGGAGTAATTCTCCGCTTGAAGATTGCTTATTAAAACAATTCGCCACATGTTATTTTATCAAAAATAGTGAAATTCAGGACCAATGTATTGGCTTTTGACAAATTCTGGTGAATAGCACAGTCTAAAGGCGTAGCACAGAAGAGGGACGCAGCGTAAGGAACGATTGATGTTATTCATATATTCAAGGGAAGGCTGTGTCATCAAATAGTAACAAAAGATTTAGATATGATGCGGACGTCTCCAAAATTACTCTAGATTCTATCGGAAGGACAAAAGGAGGTTAGAATAGGAGATTGCCAAAACATGATCAAAATGACTCGGATTGACCCAGAGTGGGGCCAAAAAAACATCAACAGTGATGAGACCTGAGTGTATCAGTATGACCTGGAAACCAAACGTTAATCCAGCCGATGGATTGAAAGAGGGAAACCGAAGCCCAAAAAGGCAGGTTTGCAAAATACAAAGTCAAGACATGGCTTGTTACATTTTTCTTTATTAACTGTTTAGTTCACCATGAATTTATTCCTTTTGGACGTACAATTGTACGTGTCTCCGGGGAATGTACCTATTGGCAATGCCAAGCGGAAATGTTGAAGGCCAACCCAACATATAAGCCTCCCGCACCCGGCAGCCAATACGCGCATTCGTTGAACACGCATGTAATGTCACACTCTTTGGCCATGCCGTCTTTCGTCTCATGCCCACCGCGCAACTTTCACCAATCACAAAAACGAGATATATCAAACACAGGTTTCCCAAAGACACCAAAACACTTTTTTCAATGTGCATAACGCGCGGCAACACCTTACACACCATTCCTTGATATATACCATGCCCAATGTCCCACATGTAATACTCAAATGGAATGCAATCGCTCTAGCCATGTACCACCAGTGTCCCCCACACTACGTCGCAATGATACCGCATACAATCGTGACAACACCTCACAACACGCTCCCACACGTGTACACGCCTCCACACATCACATTTATCACAATACCCTTCAAATTCACATCGCCGATACGCAGACACTTGCAAAGCAAAATCCGCACTACCCACCACAGTTCCCCACACGCCTACACCGGTACAAGCATGTGTTCGCCCAGAAAAATTTCGCCTCACCATGCTTCAATATCCCTCCGGTAAAAATACCCACCAACTCCAAAAAAATCATCGCCATGCGTCCATATCGTGCTCCGATATGCGACCAACAGAAATCCGCAGTCAGATCCAACAAATGCTGGAAAACGACATCATAGAGCTGTCGTTCTCACCTTTCTCTAGCCCAGTCACTCTCGTCACCAGGCGCGACAAGACCAAAAGGTTTTGTATTGACTATAGGAAGGTGAATGAGCTTATCAGCTCCGATGTCCATCCGCTCCCAAGGATCGAGGATATACTCGACCGTCTCGCACGGGCCAAGTATTTCTCGACTTCCGACATATCCTCCGCATATTGGCAAGTGCCTATACACCCTGATTCTCGACCTCTGTTGGCCTTTGTCACGCTCGAGGGGTCATATCAGCCCACTCGATTGCCTTTCGGGCTGAAAACCAGTCCTCAAATCTACGAAAGAGCCATTAATCAAATCCTACAGAGGCACAGACTTGATTGTGTGGCCCACTACTTCGATGACTTTGTCATTTTCTCTGAAACACTTGAGGAACATCAAAGCCATCTGTGCCATTTTTTCGCATTCTGCGAAGCATAAAAATTACAGCTTAACTTCGCTAAATGTGAATTTTACAGACAGACCATTGAATTCTTGGGATACACCATCACTGCCGGTACCACCACACCACTCACGCGAAACACAGACATCATACAGGCATCCAACCACCCAACCGCAAAACATTACAGTCCTTCCTAGGTGCGGTGAACGTATATAATAAGTTCATTCCAGAATATGCCCGCTTGCGTAAACCCCTAAATAACCTTCTCAAAAAAGATACAATATGGGCCTGGGATGAAGCGTGCCAAGCGGCATTCAACGCTCTAAAGGACTCCCTCACCACACATCCAGTCTTGCACCTTCATCAGGAAGGTCTGCCATGCCAGGTGTACTGTGACGCCTCAACACTAGGCATAGCAGGTATCCTCAAACAGGTCCACCCTGATGGGAAGACCTATCCAGTCCAGTACTTCAGTCGTGCTCTGCGTACACACGAACGGAATTATACCATCTCCGAACTAGAATGTCTCACAATTGTCGAGAGCGTGGAGAAGTTCCGTTTATACCTGATGGGTAGAATATTTACAATATTTTCTGACCATCACGCATTGCAATGGCTGAAGACGATCAAAACCCCGTCAGGCAGATTGTTTAGATGGAGTTTGAAATTATCGTGTTACGAGTATGAAGTCCGCTACATAAAAGTCGCGCAACAACATGAAGCGGATCTCCTATCCCGTAACCCGTTTTGTGGTTTCTTAGCCGCCAACCTTATTAAGAACCACCAACCACCCGCTCCTTCTGGAGAATCCAAACTGATCCTTGATCGCAACGGACCCAGACGATGACTCGCAGGGGAGTGACCAAAGTTGTCATCCCTGACACTCTAACAACTGATCTATTAAACACCGTACACGCCCGCTACCACCATCCAGGCATATCACAGATGACCAGGCTGATATCCGCACAGTACTACCGGAAGGGAATGTTGAAAGACATTGCCAACGCTGTTAAAACCTGCCCAATCTGCCAGTTGACAAAACCTCCTCGAGGTCCAACATTCGGTGAACTAGGACAACTTCCTTTGGCCACACAACCGTTTGACTTAGTTTCTCTCGACACCATCGCTGGGTTTGCTAAATATGTTAATACCAAGACCTACCTTCACGTAGCCGTAGATCACCTCACGAGATACGCGTGGACGGTAGCGTCCAGGTCAACTAGCATCCACACCTACCAGCAGATTATTAAAAAGGTATTGCAGGATGGAACGCCGAAGCGCTTACTCACGGGCAGAACCCCTGCCTTTACCTCTCCCAAATTTAAGAGATTCCTACTTAACAGGAACATCCATCCTCTCCTCACCACCATTAATAACCCCAGTCCAACGGCTTGTGCGAACGCCTGAACGCCACCTTAACAGGCAAACTTATGTTACTACATTTGGAGAATCCTAAGATCGCAAAACGGTGTACAAAAATACGCCACATTCAGTTACTAGATTCCCACCTAGCTACCTGATATTCGGCACCTTACCTCCTGAACTCACAGAACACCTTACACTAGAGGTGGGCAAAACGATTCTTTAAGTGAATGATTCAGAATCGATTCACTCCGCTAAACGATTATTATCGATTCTTTATAAATAAAAATTAAAAAGATTAACGTTTGTATGGTGTTTGTGCATCCGGAAGAATAAATTATTCTAAACAAAATTAAAATCACCAAATCAGTTGTTTCATAAACACAATAAACAATAATAGTAGCAAGGAAAAAAATAAGGTTCATTTACCTAACACAAATTTTATTGAACTTCGGATATTTTAAAAGTAACATACACATAACATTATCTTAAAATAACAGTTTTATTAATAAGGAAAATAAACAAAATGAACCAAAAAGCTTACAAAATGAATGAAATATAATTGCCAAAAAAAAAATATTCAAAAATTATACAAAAAATACAAAAAATTTACATTACACGAAATTGTGGTTTAAAAAAAGAATTTTTGATATCTTAGACGAAGTTAGGCAAGACCGTTTCTGGGTGCAAATATTGCCTGCTTTAGAAAACAACCTCTCACAAGGAACAGATGTGGCCGGAATACAGAGCCGCTTTTGCATCAAAAGAAACAAATAGGGGAAAATTGTCTTCCTTTCATGCCACCAAACTAGGGGGTCCATTCTTCTATCGATTATTGGCTCGGCTAGGTACTTGTCCACTTGTATTGTCGCATTTGCTTTTGGATCTTGTGCTGCTGTAAATTGATTTACAGCAGCATCGAAATCTTCCCAAATTGATGAAGCTGATACTGGTCGAACTTTAGGTGCCACAGGGCCGACTGTGGTTGCGGGAATAGAGGACTGTATCTTTTCTATAATTTTATTTTTTACTTCCAAGAAACGACTGGTGTTCTCTCCAAAGCCGTGCTTTTTGAAGCATGGATCCAAGAAGATAGCCTGATTGATTAACTCAACATTTAACCTATCCCCAAATCTATTCGATAAGGCTTCTAATAGATTTTTTCCTAATCGTAGGACTTCTTCGGAGAGGTTGTTTCCTCGGGTAGGTACATTTTCAATAGTCCGCCTCACAGACCTTGCCAGTCCCTGGGCCAGAATATATGTTTTTGACAAGGAAATTTTCTGTTCTGAGGAAATTTCCTCAGTGACTTCAAAAAAAAATGTTTAATATGGAAATAGATTCCTCTATCACTTTCCAGTCACTATCCCCCAGCAAAATTTTAGGATTGAGCAAAGCCAAGACGGATATCACTGGCTCTCGATTTTTCATGATGCGGTCTAACATCTCATACGTTGAATTCCAACGTGTTGGAACGTCTTGTTTTAACTTCAATGGTTTTGTGGAGAGATTAGCTTGCATTTCTCTTAATTTGGCCATTGCGTGGGAACTCTGTTTAAAAAATTGGACGATAGATTTTACCTTATCTACCGCGGATTTTATACTCTCATTAATGGACCTCTGAACCACCAAGTTAAGACTGTGGGCAAAACAAGATCGGTGAGGTAGCCCCAAGGTTTTTATTGCAGCTTTGATATTAGGGTCATTGTCAGTCACCACAGCGACCGTTTTAAAATCAAGTTTGAATTTTTTGGTTACACCAAGAAATCCACGATGATATATTTTATGCAGTATGTTTTTGAGGAAACTCTGAACATTCGAGAAGAATGGAATTTAATTTTGTTGTGTAGTCTATGAAGTGTGCAGTAATGGCATAAAAACTGGTGGTATTTATGTTAGTCCAGCCATCACATGTCAGGCATACAGCATATGCTTCTTCCAACATTCCTGTAATTTTTACGACAAGGGAGTCGTGAATCGAAATCAGAAGTCCGTTTGATAGAGATTTCCGGCTGGGTAATTTGTATGTTGGGCATAGCATATTTACAAAGGCTTTAAATTCTTTATCTTCAACTAAACTAAAAGGATGATATTCCGAACAAATCATTTTCAATAGTTGAATATCTATTTGTCGGCTCCTATTTAGTGGTATGGGCCTTGATACATCCACAAAACTTGTCATAGAGGCTTGAGAGTTCTGCCTCTGAGGGACTGGAGTAGAAAGTGCAGAAGGTGACAGAGAAATAGTTGGAGAGCTTGACAATGATGAGGTACTGGCAAGAGAAGGCGAATCATGCACGAGTGGTTGTTTAAAAGTATTATCTACTTCCTCTTCTGAAATGGATGCGAATACCGAGCGAGATCGAGACCTGTTTTCTTGTTTGGGCTTCGTGACGCTCTATAGGAACCGTAACGTGCTTCTTGGATAGGTGCCTCTTCAAGTTACTCGTTGCTCCACCTGTAATTGCTATTTCGTTCTGGCAATAACGATATTTTCCTTTGGTACCCGTTTTAGTTTTAACCTTCTCAAAATGATACCATATATCTGACCGTGAACTGGAAGGACTTGCCATTTCTGTAAGCATAATAATAATGTTTTAACATATTTACTTTTTACGCTAACCGAACAAATTTAACACAATATCAAACATTCAATTTAACATATTATCAAACATTTTCAAATCTGGGGCCAGGGTGATGTTGATTTGCCCAAAAAGTTAAACTAAAGTTTAAAACTCGAGTCATAATCTCGCTTTTTTGAATTGTTGAAATGCTTTACAATTAAGGAATATTACCATTAATTTTACTTATTCAAATAATTATATAATTAATAAACAAAAATATTAATCTGCAATACTTACCAGTTGGATAATGTAGCGTGATATGCTCGCGGGTCAGGTGTAAAAATTAATATTAAAAATGTTTATTGAGTTATGTTTATACAATATCTATATATTCAATACATTATAATTCGTTTGGGTGAGATACTCATCTACCGGAACTCGACCGGATTGTGTACGCCTCCGCCAAAAAAATAGTCCCTTTGTGTACTCCAGTTATGCACGGTATTAAAATAGCCCCTAATGTGTACAACGTTTTTTTACACTTCATTATATATTAATTGACAAAATGCTATCCTTTTACCTATTTTTGTTAATTTATGAGAAGGGTTTAATCATTAAAAAAAAAAGGAAAAAACAAAATTTCCATTCCAAAAATAGTGTTTTATTTGTGTATTGAATAAATAGGATTTTATTTCCTTGTACGCTTGTACAGCTAAATAACCAAATAAATCGATTTAAAGGAAATATGCACCGATCGAAAAATTAATTAATCTAGATATTTATATAGAAATATTTACTGACTTAAATAAAAGCATTTTTTATATATGTATAGGGTTATCCACCGACCGTTGCAACTTTTCATCGACTAGGGCTACAAAAGACAATGTAAATTTTGCCGATTTTGTTTCCTTATAATTAGGAAAGTCTTTTAAAATAAAAAAATATAAAGCAGCCACTTAGCTATGATGCTCAGGATTCAAAATATGTATTAAGGTATATATACTATACATTGTTTAGTTTGGTCTTATATCCACAATGTACAAATGAATGTTTTTATATAGCCCATTAAAATCTTTAGTGTAGAAATATATATGTAATAATATAAAGAACTATATCCCCTCACCACACTAGTAGAATACTGTATAAAAAAGTGATGTAAATTGCAAAGGACAATACCCATCCACCATTCTTCTAGAATACTGTATAAAAAGTGATGTAATTTGCAAAGGACAATACCCATCAACTATTTTTCCAGTACACTGTATATAGAATAATGTGATTTGTAAGGCGCAATCCATCCAACCCTTTATTAATAATGTATGTTTACACAATGTACCATTTAATTGTAATAATGTGTGTGGATTAATAAAGATGGCGACCAGAGTAGAGAGAGAGAGAGAGAAATATATAAATAACCAAATTTCGAAAGTAAATTATGTATATTTATATTATCAAATTATGTGGCTAATATATTGCCTCACATATATTTCGAAATATAAAACTTCAAATTTGAGCGTCTAATATAAATATAAATTGAAAAATTGATTTTTAAAATAATTTAATTAATGGCCGAGCATGACACTAACGTCGAGCTAATTGCGCTATTTTTCGATTTTTAAATATATTTTTGAGGATAATTGAATAATTCCGGTACAAAATGTAATATGTATACAAAAGATTGGCGTTTAAAATTGAATATTGAGCTTTAAAAAATAATAAGATATTTAAACATATATATAACAAATACTAGACGAATGACCCGGGCAACGCCCGTGTTTTTACCCGATTGAATGTTTTTATTCCAATACTATTTGTTACAATTATAAATTGGAGCCGTGATGTCACTCTTGTGAAACGTCCCGCTCCAAATTTTACATGTACATTAAGTCAGCTGGTATTACCCCTCATTTTCACCGCTAGAGGGCGCGAGCGAATTGACTTTTTGTAAATATACATAATTATAAAGAGAGAAGCTTCTATAGAAGATAATGATCATAATGATGATGCGCGCGCATCCGTGACATGAGGAATTGAGGAAAGACGGTCGTGACTATATATATGTCACAATATCGTTGCGGGATTTCTTGTAGTTGGATGAGAATGGTGAAGATTGTTGGAAACGCAGTCGTTTGAGTGGAAAGTTGAGCATACAGTGGGGAATACCAGGACACGTGATGGGGTTTTGAAAATAAAAGGCAACTGGTTTGGAGGAAAGAAAGGCTTTGGAGAAGATAGAGCGGGTTGTCTATTAAATATCTGATCACATGGCGGTGATTGGACTTAGCTAAGGAATGAACTGGGGAGGTCTCGAGAGCAGATGTTACCTCGTTGGGAGCGAAGCGACTACTATAGGTCCTATCTCAGTGGGAGCGAAGGAGCAACTAGGTCCGAACTCGGTGGGAGCGAAACGACAACTGACAATCCTTGCTTCTCGATTTAACACGAAGACCTATCTCCTTTCCCATTGGAGGAAAGCTATGACGTGGCAATTTTCTATTGGTTGACCTTTGGGAAGCTGCTCCCTCATTGGTCCTTGCTCATTTCTTTGTCTTTTGGACTTGTTCTGACACGACCAGGAATACTGTGTCGTTGAACTCAACTTTTATTATTTCCGCGATCATAAAATCGGCTGTAATTTTGCTAATGGTTATGCTGACTCTTAAGCCTTGTTTCTAGGCCTCGCTTCTCTAAGGCGTTCTATCCTCCAGTTACCTTATTCTTTATTAAGTCTTTGAAACATACATTGCATACATAGTTGGGTCGGGGTTGCATACAACTATTTACAAATTATGACATATATTAATAATAATAATAATAATATAATAATAATAATTATTATTATTATCATTAGATAATGATAATGATCATAATGATGATGCGCGCGCATCCGTGACATGAGGAATTGAGGAATTGTTGACGGTGGAAAGACGGTCGTGACTATATATGTTGATGTACATTAGGTCAGCTGGTATTACCCCTCATTTTCACCGCTAGAGGCGCGAGCGAATTGACTTTTTGTAAATATACATAATTATAAAGAAAGAAGCTTCTATAGAAGATAATGATCATAATGATGATGCGCGCGCATCCGTGACAGCGATGAGGAATTGAGGAGAGACGGTCGTGACTATATATTAATGACGAATGACCCGGGCAACGCCTGGGTTTTACCCAATTAAATGTTTTTATTCAAATACTATTTGTTACAATTATAAATTGGCGCCGTGGATGTCACACTTGTGAAACGTCCCGCTGCAAACTTTGTGTCTGAGAAGCGATATTTTTATAGAAAGATGATCTGGCTTTTGTTTTCTGCTCGAATGAATGTTTTTCTGTTAGAATTTTGTTCCTGCGTACAAAATAATGAATTGGTTTCACCTGTGGTCTCTGCTTTTTGGAATTTTTCCCGATATAATTTTGTATCTGATAATCAAACATGATACAGCAATATCGTCATCATCATTTTATGACTAAAAATATATAGTTTTTAATAATTGATTTATATATATTTTTAAATAGCCTATCGTCTTCCCCGTATTTTTTACCTATGTATGGAAATTTTGGTTTGAATTAGTGAACTACTGCGAATTTGTATACCGGACATACAAACAAACATACAAACAGACAAACATTTCATTTTTATATATATAGAATTTACTCTTCATTGTTGGCTTTTTATATTATATTTACTCTTCATTGTTGGCTTTTTATCCTACATTCACTCTGTTGGCTTTTTATATTACATTTACTCTTCATTGTTGGCTTTTTATCTTACATTCACTCTTCATTGTTGGCTTTTATATTTATATTTACTCTTCATTGTTGGCCTTTTATCTTACATTATTCTTCAAGGGTTGGCTTTTTATATTACATTCACTCTTCATTGTTGGCTTTTTATCTTACATTCATTCTTCATTGTTGGCTTTTTATATTGCATTCACTCTTTATTGTTGGCTTTTAATCTTACATTCATTCTTCATTGTTGGCTTTTTATATTACATTTACTCTTCATTGTTGCTTTTTATCTTACATTCACTCTTCATTGTTGGCTTTTTATATTATATTTACTCTTCATTGTTGGCTTTTTATCTTACATTTATTCTTCATTGTTGGCTTTTTATATTACATTTACTCTTCATTGTTGGCTTTTTATCTTACATTCATTCTTCATTGTTGGCTTTTTATATCATATTTACTCTTCATTGTTGGCTTTTTATCTTACATTCATTCTTCATTGTTGGCTTTTTATATTATATTTACTCTTCTTTGTTGGCTTTTTATCTTACATTTATTCTTCATTGTTGGCTTTTTATATTATATTTACTCTTCATTGTTGGCTATTTATCTTACATTTTATCTTCATTGTTGGCTTTTTATATTACATTTACTCTTTATTGTTGGCTTTTTATCTTACATTCATTCTTCATTGTTGGCTTTTTATATCATATTTACTCTTCATTCTTGGCTTTTTATCTTACATTCATTCTTCATTGTTGGCTTTTTATATTATACTAATGATTATGCGCGCGCATCCGTGACATGAGGAATTGAGGAATTGACGGTGGAAAGACGGGGTGGGGGGGGGGGGGTCGTGACTATATATGTTGATTATATTACATTTACTATTCATTGTTGCTTTTTATCTTACATTCACTCTTCATTGTTTGCTTTATATCTTACATTCATTCTTCATTGTTGGCTTTTTTATATTGCATTCACTCTTCATTGTTGGCTTTAATCTTACATTCATTCTTCATTGTTGGCTTTTTATATTACATTTACTCTTCATTGTTTGCTTTTTATCTCACATTCACTCTTCATTGTTGGCTTTTTATATTATATTTACTCTTCATTGTTGGCTTTTTATCTTACAATTATTCTTCATTGTTGGCTTTTATATTACATTTACTCTCATTGTTGGCTTTTTATCTTACATTCACTCTTCATTGTTGCTTTTTATATTATATTTACTCTTCATTGTTGGCTTTTTATCTTACATTTATTCTTCATTGTTGGCTTTTTATATTACATTTACTCTTCATTGTTGGCTTTTTATCTTACATTCATTCTTCATTGTTGGCTTTTTATATCATATTTACTCTTCATTGTTGGCTTTTTATCTTACATTCATTCTTCATTGTTGGCTTTTTATATTATATTTACTCTTCATTGTTGGCTTTTTATCTTACATTTATTCTTCATTGTTGGCTTTTTATATTATATTTACTCTTCATTGTTGGCTTTTATCTTACATTTTATCTTCATTGTTGGCTTTTATATTACATTTACTCTTTATTGTTGGCTTTTTATCTACATTCATTCTTCATTGTTGGCTTTTTATATCATATTTACTCTTCATTCTTGGCTTTTTATCTTACATTCATTCTTCATTGTTGGCTTTTTATATTATACTAATGATGATGCGCGCGCATCCGTGACATGAGGAATTGAGGGTGGAAAGACGGTCGTGACTATATATGTTGATATTCAGAATATAAAGAATATATTTTAAAAAATTCATTTAACTTTTCGAATTTGTAGATTGTATATAGGAAATATATTATAATATTAAAGAATATATTTCCTATACAATCTACAAATTCGAAAGTTAAAATGGATTTTTTTTAAATGTTCAATTATGGTTTTTAATGTTTTGTAAGTAAAATGTATATATATATACTTTCAATAAATAACACGCATCAAATAAATTTAATGTTTAAAATATCCAATTATTTATATTGATAACATCCGTGACTCGTGAACAGGAGAATCGAGGAGTTAAAAGAATCAAAGAACGAAAAGAATCAGTTCAGAATCAGATCGGAACTTGCTACCGATTCGATTCCCGAATGAATCGTCTTCCAATCTTCGATTCTTTCGATTCTTCGATTCTTTCGATTCTTCGATTCCCGAGAATTGAAAGGAGTGGGAGTCAGAAGAACCGTGATTCCTCTTCGGGAATCGAATCGAAGAGCGCTCTTTCGAATGAGTGAATCAAAAGAATCGATTCTCGAATCACTTGCCCACCTCTACCTTACACCCTACCCTGAACTCGACGCAGCTCGTCGAATCGCCCACGAGCGCACACAAACCAGACACTTACGTGACAAACGCACATTTGACAAGCATCATAAGCACCACACTTCGAACCCGGAGATCTCGTCCTAGTCAAAATTTTGCCAACATCCCAACACAGGTAAATTGTCCCCATATTTCACAGGTCCATAGGAGATCTTAGAGATTTTTTCGCCCAATGTAGTGAGAATCAATAGACCCCACCTACCCTTGAATCAAAAACCGACACTGTCCATGTCAATAAATACAATATTACAACGAACACATACGTTACATCGCACCACCTACAATAGCCAACACTCGTTTTGCACATGGCTCAGCGACTCTGAATCCTTCCAGACACCTGACGCCCGATTTATTCCAACATAACGAGAGACATCTCGAGGCTAATACCAGCCAACCCTTCCGACATCTCACACCAGATATATTATTTTAATTACTTCTCCTGACGAAGACAAAAGACCTTTGTCGAAACGTTGAGAAAATATAAAAACTCTTACTGGCCGAAGTGTCATTTTTCATAGAAAAACAATTGAGAAGTTATAAAAATCGAAGTTTAAAATAAAAGTGATTACCATAAGATTATTAAAATAAAAATAATAATATAAAATACAAAAGTTCAAACATTAACAAAAAACTCGAGATAAACGTATATTTTAAAAGGTGAATATAAAAAATGCAAAATTGATTCAAAAGAGATGTATGTATATTTAAAATGAAATTAAAACTAGAAGAAAGTAAAATATTAACATATATTCAAAACTAGCGGATGTACCCGGCTTCTCCCGGGTTTACACAAGTAAAGGTTTGTCTAACGAACATTTGTTAAAACAATTCTCTATAAACTTATATTAAAAAATATATATTTTGATAATTTGAATCTCTCGATAAAGTGAACATTTTTTCCCGGTCCCTGTGTGCCGTGTCATCCTGAATTTTGTCTTTCCTAATTTTCTACATTACAAAATCATCGTTTTAATCTATTCAACATTTTTTCCCCGTCCCTTGAAAAAACTCGATAAGTTGAATAAAATCAATATTAATTGGTTCCCTCGGTAATTGGAAGTTAAAGGAATAGTATCTTTGCCTTGGAATTGTATCATTATTATTGTCTCAAATTAATTGCCGTGTCATCCTGAGATAATCTTACTTCTGATAAATAATCTTTGATCTTATAATCTATATATATATCTTTATATCAATAATCTTTGATAAATAATCCGATAGATGGCGCCAGCCATCAGCAACTTTCAGTTGCACGATAAAGATGCCTTTTTCTTAATAATACTTACTGATAATAAAAACTTATAGATAAAAAACTTGTTATCATCGTCGCAATGGTGGCGCTGTTTGCGAGTTAAATCTCCAAATCTGCAAATAACTCAAAGGATAATCAAGAAATTATTTTCCAGAAACCTTCCCAGTACTATAATAAATACCTTCCCAAAGTTTCATGGCGTTCCAATGAGTGGTTTGGTCAGGCATAAAGGACAGTCACACACACACACTCGGGCGTGCGGCCACGCTTTCGCGAGCTCCCGCGTTTTCGCCTCTGGAGTGTGTGTAAAAGGCGCTTACCATCACGAGTTTGGTACCAAAAGAAGCCTCTCGATCCGCTGAACAAGTGCCTGAGAGGCCCTACACAGGATCAAACCAGGCGAGTAGTTTTCGCCGGAAAACCAAAACATGAAGAATAATAAAAGAAAATTCTTCTGATAATCAAAAGAATGCAAATTCGCCGGCAGGCGAAATGCATGCAAATGGCCGCCGCGCGTAGTGACGTCACGGAGCCGCCGACTGCTGCCTCGACCAGCGACACAACACCCAACCCGACCTCGCTCAAACTGGCCGACAGCGAGATGGCGGAGGTGGACGCCAACGACGGTACACCGTCGTGAAGAGCAAGAAAAGGCGCTTCTCTTCAACACCTGAGCACGCCGCAAAGCAACCAAGCAGGCCTGCTGAGAAACGCGGCCCCCAGCAGCAGAAGCGGACAACAGGGCCGAGAGCAGTGCCGCCTCGGGAGATCAAGGCGACACGCGCCAACATCGCCGACGCCAGGGCGAGGCAGGCCACTACCAACCACGAGAACTACATCTTCGTGGAGCTGTGCCCAGACATCCTGGACTACTCTTACCTCAAGGCCATGAGCACGCTACTCGGGGGGCCAAAGAGCATCACGCAGTTCCATCGAATGAACGGCCACTTCATCGTGGGTCTCGCGGACAGGGAACTTGCGAACCGTCTGGTCGCGGACGGCCTGGAAATCGAGGGTACGTTCCTCAAGGTCTTCCCTTCCGCAAGAGGGCGGAACGAATAGTCGTGGCCAACCTGCCCAGCTTTGTGGAGGATAGCACCATCGTGAACACCCTGGGCCAATTCGGGAAGGTCACCTCCATCGCCCCCATCCTGGTCAAAATGGGAGAGTTCACCTTCACCGACGGCCGCCGGGAGGCGTTCATCCTGCTCCGCGAGGGTGTAAGGCTGGAGACGCTGCCCACCCGACTGACCATCCATTCCAAGGGAGACACCCTGTCAGCCTTCCTCTCTTTTGGAATCAAGTGTTCCAAATGCGGAAAGCGGGCCACCGCAGAGCAAACTGTCCATCGCTCGCCAGGCAGAACAGCAGCCCCAGGCAAGCAGCGTCCCCCACCGACGCAAGGCCCCCCCATCCTCCTCCTCCTCAGCAGCCAAGGAGGCCGACACCTGCGCCCGCAACATCGGCGTCCCCTGTCCAACCGGCGAAGTCTTCAACTGAGGCTCCATGACCCCCTCGGTGCCCCATCCTGCCGAACCGAGGGATCTTGCCCAGCCCGCCCCTGTCGCCCTCCCTGCTACTCTGGCTGCCCTTGCGGCCCCCCGAGCCTCGCATCTCTCCGCTCGACCACGAGATGTCGGTGGAGAAGCTGTCCTCACCACGCCTGCCCGGGGAAAGGCCGCACTCGAACAGCTGCTGGAGCACCTCAAGAAGTCCCCTAACCTCTCCATCGACTGGGACAAGTTGCCTGACCTAAACTGCGAGGAGGCTCAGAAGCTCCTCACCTCTGAGACCACCATGAAGAAGCGAGCGCCCACGCTGACCGTGGCACAGGTCACCGCCCTCAACAAGTTGCACGAAACCATCAAGGCCTTGTGCCCAGACTCCAACTCCACAATCCGCAAGACCCTCCAGAAGACCAGGAAGGTGCTGCGTGAAGGACGGCCCCAATGAGTTACCGCGTCGCCACCATCAACGCGCGAGGGCTCACCACTCGGGGAGGAGCCTTGCCCTTTGTCATCTCCTCAGGAACATCACGTGGACATCGCGTTTGTCCAAGAGACAAACGCATTTCATCTCGGCAGCGGCCAAGACCTCTGCCTCGGCTACAACGCTGTTATATTGGCCCATCCCGTAGCCATCTCGGGATCCGGACTCGCCTGCGTCTTCGGACC
The DNA here is from genome assembly GCA_030710605.1 of Cordylochernes scorpioides. Lineage (NCBI taxonomy): Eukaryota > Metazoa > Arthropoda > Arachnida > Pseudoscorpiones > Chernetidae > Cordylochernes > Cordylochernes scorpioides. The sequence continues at coordinate 85,675,168 of CP092873.1, read as the reverse complement.
AGGCGTCGCCGTGCTACGACAGCGTATCCTGTGGCCGGACCACATCGCCTTGGCAACAATAGATGTCCACGGCGAGGAGATGACGGCCATCGCCGTTCATCTGGCGCATGAACCCCGGGAGAGAAACCGGCAACTGGAGCTCCTGGCGGCGACAGCGGCACAGGAGGAGGAGGGGGCCTGCTGGATCATCGGCGATTTTAATATCAGGGATCGTGGGCCCTCATCATCATCATCGTCGGATGCCCTCGCCGCTCTTCTGGACCTGGCCGCGCTGGTCGACGTGGCCACCCAGTTCGACGCCGCCCACCTGCCCACCAGAGTCGCCATGCACGGCGACCAAGTCGAATCCAACCGCCTGGACCAGATCCTCGTCCCTGCTGGAGTCCTGGATCGCGTGTCCATCTACGCGACCAGCCACTACCACCTCTCGGACCACCGCCTCGTGCTGCTCCAGGTGGGCCCGCCCACCACCGCCGTCTCCTCCCCCACCCAGCCTCGCTTGGCCGCGATGCTCCGCTCGGCCTCGTTCTCGATCATCTGGCTGGCTACATCCGGGAGCTCGAGGAAGAATGCGCACGATGACAACGACGGGAACCTATGGGAAGGTGGACCACCATCAAGGCGGGACTGCTGGCGGAGGCCAGATCCCTGCACGATCCGCGCCACGCTGCCAGCGACAGCTACATCTACAGGGCAAGGCGCATATCGCGGCGCAGCTCGAGGCCTCCTCCATCCGGGCCGACTACCCTTCGCTGCCGGACCTAGCACGCGCCATCCGCCTCCGACGCCCGGTCAGCATCATCAGGGACGAGCAGGATAACATCATCGAGGGCCCCGAGCTTCGGCGGAGGGCGTTCGGACCTTCCAGCCCCGCTTCGCCCGTCCCACCAGCGATCCAGCTGCGGGAGCTGCCTTCATCGCCAGCACGCGCCCACCACCACCCGCGAGCTGAGTAAGGAGGACCCGCTCCACCGGCCGGACATCAGCCCCAGCGAGATCGCCAACGCTATCGAGCACCTCCCTCGCGGAAAGGCCCCGGCTGGGATGGCTTGCCGTGCGAGCTCCTCGTCGCCTTCCAGCGAGGACTTCTTCGCATTGAATATTTTACATTGAATTTTAAAGAATATGATTTAAAGCCGCAGCTATGAAAGGCATTGTTCTCTAGTGGCGACGTGGCAAGAAGAATGTTCGAGAAGGTGGCCAGCTCCCTCTGGCAGTCCGCCAGCTGGCCTCCCATTGGTCAGCGATGACGTAGCTCTCTGTACTTACATCGCTGCGCGCTGCCTCTGCCACTTATGTTAGAAATAAAACGAAACATACTCCTCCTGTGGACATAGTCCACACACAAGGCAAAAGAAAAGGATCACATAGTGTAGAAAGTTTTTTTTTTTTTTTTGAAGAAAGAATTATTAGAATGGCAGAAGTGCAATCTTCGAGATGGGTCTTATTAGATTATGTTGTTTCTCTGTTTGAAGTTCCACACTCGGACATTGCCATCCGCTCCAGGTGACACCTTGTGATGCGGCCAAGGCTCCACTGTTGAAGGCATAGGAAAGTCTTTTACCAACACCAAATCTCCAACCTTCAGGGTTGGAAGAGGGTTTTTTCCACTTGGACCGTTGTTGCAGATTGTTTAGATATTCCCTGGACCATCTTTGCCAGAAACATCTCTGGGCCTTTTGAATTAATTTCCATCTAGTTTAAGTAGTTGACATTAGGGTGATAACTGGGCTCTGGGAGTGCTGTTAATGGTCTTCCCAATCAAAAAATGTCCTGGAGTGAGAGGGTTGAAATCATTTGGATCCGAACTCATCGGATACAACGGGCGAGAATTTCAAGCATGCTTCAATTTGACTTGTCAGAGTATTGAGTTCTTCAAAATTCAAAACTGCAGATTTTAAACACTTTAGGAGAATACTTCAATGATTTAATTCCTGTTCCCAAATGCCGCCGAAGTTTGGAGCAGATGGAGGTATAAAATGCCAAGTGATGTGTTCATTTGCGACATAACTTTGAATTGAAGAATCCTTTACAAGTTGATGTATATTATTCAAAATATTCTTAGCTCCTTTAAAGTTAGTAGCGTTGTCGGTGAAAATATCAGAGGGTTTTCCTCGACGAGAGATGAATCTTCTAAAAGCAGCGAGGAAGGCAGGGGTTGACAGATCTGAAACTATCTCAAGGTGAATAGCCTTCGTTGAGAAACAAATGAATAATGCTATATATGATTTTAATGTGACTTTTGTTCTTATGACATTAGGTTAGTTATAAATGGTCCTGCGAAGTCTATTCCTGTTTTGCTAAAAGGGCTTGAGGGTATGATTCTATGGATAGGCAGATCTCCCATGATTTGTTTTGACACTTGGCGTTTCGTCTTGAAACAGGTCATGCAACGATTAATGAGCTTTTTTACTAGAATTCTACCGGATGGAATCCAGTACTTTTGTCGGATGGCACACAGAGTTAATTGGAGACCAGAATGAAGATGCTCTACGTGGAATTGTTGAACAATCAATTCTGTAACGAAATGGTTGTGAGGAAGAATTATTGGATGCTTCTCATTGAATTGCAGGTTGGATTTGCGCAGTCGACCTCCTACACGTAGAATTCCTGATGAATCAATAAATGGGTTCAAGGATAAAAGTTTTGAGTTTGATGGTAGTACTTTGCTTTGATTACAACATTGAATTTCAGTTTTAAATTCTGAACTTTGAATGATTTGAATAAGAGTTCGAATTGAATTATCGAGCTCATTAGAGGACAATTCTTTGTGTTTTATTTTGTCGCCTGTGTTTAGCATTGTGGATAAATCTTAGGAGCCATGCCGTAACTCTGCTCAGCTTCCTGAATGTTGAGAATTTAAAAATAAAGTCTATAATAGGACAAGTAGTGAAATGAACAATCGGAACAGTCTTTCTTTTTTCATGACAAACTTCTTTTGGAAGTTCATATGTGATTGGTAGCGGATCTTGTAAACTTGAGTTTGATAGCCAATCAGGACCATTCCACCAAAGTGAATGGTTTACTAGCTCTGAAGAAGTTATACCTCTGGAGGCGCAATCTGCAGGATTATCCTTGGTAGACACATAGTACCAAGAAGATTGCAGAGTTAGTCGCTGAATTTCTGCAATCCGGTTACCAACAAAAGGTTTCCAATGTTTTGATTCAGATTTTATCCAACATAAAACAATCTGGGAATCTGTCCACAAAATTACTCGGTCAATCTGCAACAGCAATGAGCTGCAAATGGAATCATATAAATTTGAAAGGAGAAGAGCAGCACAAAGCTCCAGACGAGGTATTGACGTTGCCTTCAAGGGAGCGACTTTTGTCTTGGCAGCAATCAATGTGACTTGAACATGACCAGATTTAAAATGAGATTTCATATAAACAACTGATGAATATGCAGATTCGGAAGCATCACAAAATCCATGGAGTTCTAAAGAATGTATAAGTCCCTTGCAGGAAATATATCTAGGAATTTTAATATGATTTAGCATGGCCAAATCCATTTTCACTCTCCTCCAATGAGAACATAACGATTCAGACAAGGGATCATCCCAATCCAAATCCTGTTTCCACAAAGTTTGGAACAGAATCTTGAAGCTAATGATCACTGGTGATAACCATCCCAAAGGGTCATAAATTCGAGAAATGTCCGATAACAATTGTCTTTTAGAATATACGTCTTTTAGTGAATTGACTGTAATTGTGAAATTATCCGTGGATGGATTCCAATTTATCCCAAGAATCTTAACAGATGAATTATCTCCGATTTCATATGAATCATGTGCTTTCAGCGCTTCTGGTACCTCTGAAAGAACCTCAGGGACATTTGACATCCATTTTCTTATGCAAAAGCCACCAGATAAAAGGATTTTCCGGATATCATCAATGATAACTTTTGCTTCTTCGATTGTTGTTGCGCCAGAAAGTAGGTCGTCTACATAAAAATCAGTTTTTATGATTGATGTTTTTATGATGCCTCTGGGAACAGGAGTTCTTTGTCGGTGGCAAGTTGCATCAAGGTACGGATTGCAAGATATGGTGCACACGACATTCCATAAGTTACTGTGAGCAATCTATACTCCAATAAAGATTCCAATGGACTATTTCTCCAGAAGATTCTCTGAAAGTCGAGATCAGAAGAGTTCACTTTTATCTGTCTGTACATTTTCAATATCTCCCGTAAAAGCTATAGGATTAGTACGAAACTTCACAAGAATATTGAAAATATCATGCTGCAATTTTGGTCCAGTATGAAGAAAGTCATTTAAGGAGTAATTGTTGCTCGTTTTGCACGATGCATCAAACACTACTCTTAATTTAGTAGTGATGCTCTACTCACGCAGTACGCAATGGTGAGGTATATAATAGCACTTGTCTGATGGTTTGTCACGTTCGTTTTTCGGAATGAGCTCCATGTGGTTGAGAGAAAGGTATTCCATCATGAAATCCTTATATTGCTGAAGAAGATTTGAAGATTTGTGCAATTTTCTCTCAAGAGCAAGAAATCGTTTCATGGCATTCTGACGTGAGTCTCCGAGATTAGGCACAGATTTAAACGGTAGACCAACAGAATATCTTCCATCTGTTGATATGCAAAAGTTTTTGTCATAAATGTCCCCGCAACTCTTCTCCTCTTTAGTCAATGGAAGAGCGGCAGGAACCGATTCCAATTAAAAAAACTGTCGCAGATTATCATCTCCTTGGGATGTTGAGCATAATGAGTATAGTTGTTTCCAGTCTCAGAACTGGAAACATTTCCTGAAAGTATCCATCCTAACTTGGAACTACAGGCAGTGGGTCCTGGATGATTTTGGAATCGTAGTTTTCCTGTATATAAAAATGGGGCTAGGTCTGCACCAATTACTAAATCAATGGGACTTGTTTTATCAAAATTGGGATCTGCTAATAAAGTATTCTTAAGATGAGGCCAATTATCTCTATTTATCAGAAAATTAGGTAAATCAACAGTGATTTGATCGAGTATTATGGATGAAATTTTGAATATTCTATCAGAAAAATGAGGCTTAAATTGAAGAAAAGTCTCACTAGCAGACTGCTGTATTGGTTGGTTACCAATTCCAAAAACTGTGAGTTGGCTCTTTTTAACAGGAAGATTCAACTTTTCACGACAATTTTCTGTTATTAGACTTCTTTGAGAACCAGTATCAATCAAAGCTCTGCATGGATGAAACGATCCATTTTCTGCTCTCACTCTCACGATAGCAGTAGATAATAAGATTGTCTCATTGGGCTTTGTTGTATCACTGAGAAAACATGAAACGCTAGATTGGGCAATTGGGGCTTCAATTGAAGTGGTATTCAAAGGTTCGGGTTGGAAGGAATGCAAAAGAGTGTGATGTTTTTTGTTGCATGATTTACAATGCATAGTGATTTTACATGATGTTACTCTGTGGTTGGATCGCAAACAATTGAAACAAAGGTTATTGGTTTTTACTATGTTCCATCTTTCAAGGAGAGAACTTTTATGGAACTTGTCACATTTGAATATAGGATGTGAATTTTTGCATAATAGGCATTTATCATCACCTTTTGAAATATAATTATATACATGTGTTTGTTTCACTACAGATTTATCCACTTTAGCATAACCTTTTATCGATTGGCAAACTTTTTGCTTGTTTTTCAAGAAACATAATAAAATTTTCGTAGGATGGAAAGCCATCATCTATCAACGTCAATTCCCATTGCCTTTTCAAATCATCACCTATTTTCTTTGTGGGAAATGTATTAGAAAGATATCAACAAGTGTATTTCTCTCCAAACCCAGTGATTTCAAATTTCTCATGGCTTCATTACATATATCTAGTAGTTCGAAAATGGCCTTGGAATTTATTAGTTTCAAAGGTTTTAAAGTGAATAATTTTGTACATTGTGAAAAGGCAAGTTCTTTTTGTTATCAGATCTGGAGACCAATGTGGCCCAAGCATGGGCATAGTTTTCATCAATAACAGGAAATCCCCTAATAAGTCGTTCAGCGTCTCCAGTAACAGCTGATTGTAAATATTGCAGCTTTTGTGAATCAGTTAGAGCGGTATTGGGAATCAATAGACAGAGAAAACAATTGCTTGAAACTAAGCCATTCGTTAACATCACCAGAAAAGGAAGGTAAATTAAATTTAGGAAGTTCTATTTTACTTGTGGTTGGATGATTTAGATCATCAATTTTGCTTGAACTGGCTGTACAAGATACTTTATTGATATTCGCCACTAAATTTCTAAGATTATCCTTGTATTGCATAACTCTAGAAAAGTAATCTTCATCATCAAATTCAGAAAATGTTAAAAGATTACAATAAGTTTTTTCAATGTTAGATTTTATATCTAAAATATCTTTTTTAAATGTCTGTAAATTTGCATCATCCTTCGATCAATCATCTTGAGCGAAATTTGCTCAAAATAATCCACTTGTTTTGAAATGAAATTCAATAATATTTGAAGTAGCTTTAAATTTGGCAGCCATCTTAATATTTGTTATTATTAATTTTAATAATATATTTCAAAAATGAATTATAATTATTTATATTTAAATAATTATTTAATAGATTTATTCCCGGGTTTCGGCACCAATGTTTTGTTTCCCACTTGGCAAATACGCAAGTAGGGAAAAGCAGAAATGGATTGTTTACAAAATAATTTGTTCTCGTTAGGCTTAATTGAATATAATGATTATACTAGTTTAAAGAAATAAGTTACTTATCTTGGTCAGGCAATCATCCCAAGCTTTACAAATGAATTTATTTTATTTTTCTTTACATTGAATATTTAAAGAATATGATTTAAAGCCGCAGCTATGAAAGGCATTGTTCTCTAGTGGCGACGTGGCAAGAAGAATGTTCGAGAAGGTGGCCAGCTCCCTCTGGCAGTCCGCCAGCTGGCCTCCCATTGGTCAGCGATGACGTAGCTCTCTGTACTTACATCGCTGCGCGCTGCCTCTGCCACTTATGTTAGAATAAAACGAAACAATTATGGAATTCCAAATGGGAAAAAACTTTGAAATGTTTCATTTGTTTTTAGAAAAATTCATCATCAAATATATGACCATCAAATAAGTAATTTAGTCTGATATTTGGCTATTTTAAATTATGGGTTCCAATTCCTTTTCAAGATCTAAAATCATTTTCTCTCTCAAAAATGTTTAAATTATAATTAATATTGGTTTAATTTGTATAGGCTTCTATAATAGGCTATATTTTAAACAGAATATCAATCTGAACAACCAATTTTTAATTTTATTAGGTGTTTTAATGGGAAAAGTAGACTTTGATCTATCCTTTAATAGATATATGACATGTCTTCGCCTGTATTCTTCTGGAATGAATTATCCCAGAAAGAATTCTGTTTTGTCCATCAAATATAATACATATATATTGTAATATCATTTATTGACTAAAATATAGGGAATTTATAGCCCAGTACTTGGTTAATTTGAATTTGTGGTAACCCTACCAGCGGTTTCGCCAATTTAATCCACCAGACCGCTTCTCAGAGTTCTAATACTGTATTGGACGATTCTGCTTATATAGGCAGCACTGAAGGATGGTTCTCTTGAAAACCATTTCTGAGATTCCTTCCTTCAGTGCTGCGTATATAAGCAGAATCGTCAAATACAGTATTAGAGCTCTGAGAAGCGGTTTGGTGAATTAAATTGGCGAAACCGCTGGGAGGGTTCACCACTGATGAGCCAAGCCCTCCCAATATATTTTTTCATCGCAGTAAGGGTAGTAGAAGTTTGTATTATATAAAAGAAACATTCGTGCTTTTAAATCCTTTAATTTTATATGTATAGATGGCGCGCTATTGCTTTATGTTATTTAAACTATATTAATTTTGAAACAACTAAATGGATTGCAAAAAATAATTAAATCAAATACCTAAACACTAATATAATACAATTTTTGCCATTACACACTTTTTTTCTGTAGTTTATGTGTTTCATCTGTATTGCTTTTCTATGGCACTTCTACTATTTATTATTGATGCACTTTCAGTATGAAGGATACTTCACTCGGGCGATTTCTCGGGCGAAGCCGGGTCATTCTTCTAGTTTTTTATATTTACGAACAGAACTCTCAATAAGGGATTAAACGACAGTCAATTTCAACAGAACATAGCCTTCTTCAACCACCAACAACCATTTTAAACAAAAATAGTCATATTAACATCTACAACAAGTCATAAACATATTCAAACATCCAATCCACCATAATACGCCAGGGTACCATTCAAAAATGGAATCCAAGACGGCCCCTCACCATGCAACCATTGTAATGATTATCACTATTCCTCCCTTCACATCTTATGTATAATGTAATCTCAATAAATTTAAACTCTCACATAAATACCAAATCAAAATGTTAGAAACCCCATCAACATATCAACGTTCAACCACTTCTCTCCAGACCTCTTTCTGAGAACCCAAATTGACCTGAATGCTTCGTTAAAAGCATAACTTTATAAACAACCTATTTTTATTTTATTCAAGACACAAAACGCGAAATCCCGGTTAGGGATAAATGCGTCGACTTACATTTTTAAACAGAAACAGTTATAAACATATTATACTAAAAATAATAATTAAAAAGTGAAACAAAAGGATATATTAGGAATCTGATCTCTCTGTCTTTTCAGGTAAAAACACACAATCTCTAACAGAGGTTTTTAATTTCTTTTTTTCACATCAAAATTTGTAACAAATAATCCATGCGTATCACCAAATAGGATCGCCATCTATGCATCCTTTCTTCCTGTGGTGAATCTGTATAAGACCAGTGGTTTTAATAAAGCTGTGTGTGTGAATATAACAAAATTTACCAATTAGACAATTTAACGCAATCTGGCGAATTGGTCATCCAGTCATTTGATACAATAAGCCCCATCATTGTGTCAGTCTCTTTGACTTGCCCTCCCCCCGTCTAATGATGTTATTTCATTAGTCTGATGACACCGCCTAACGCTCCCCACTTGTCTTATTCTTTCTTATTTCCACTCAATCATATTAGGATATCAAGCTTGTAGAGCTTTGACAACCATCATCATGACTGGGTGAAGTAATGTGTCTGCCTTTGTCATTAAGACTAGGAGCACTACTCAGTAGCAGGCCACTGACTTAGCTCCAATATGAAATGGCCGCCTCTGACATGAGGAACAGATGCCATGTGCAGCCACTCCTAACATGGAGTACAAACACTGTTCATCCTGTATTGCTGGATCAGAGGCCCTTACAGGGTACTATCAGCCGGGCCAGCTGAACCCAGGTTTTTTTTAGAAAGCTTGTTACTGCTCCCCCTCCTCCTTTTTCATCCAGGCTTTTACATACCCAACTTTTCTCAATGAATTACACACTTTCTATTTCTTTAATGATCTCATTTAGGCATATATACCAACAATCTTCATGAGACAAGGCATAGCCACTAAGTCCAAGTTCTCGCTCCTCCTTATTTAGCGCGATATATTGTACTCAATTCATACATTGAGCAGTACTGGGATCGCATTGAGACAAGTAGAACCTCACTAAACTAAACCAACTTTTACTAACACACATCAATTTCTAAACCATATATTGCCTCTTCAAATATCGGAGTATCACCATTAACCACCAACTTACATCACTTGCCTTATCACACTCATCTTTTACTACCGTCTATAGCTGCTACACATACGGCGTCTCATTATATTTCCAAGTGGAAAATTAGGAAAGACAAACTTCAGGATGACACAGCAATTTAGTAATAGTAGTAACATAAAGGTAACACAGGCTTCTGGAGCGTATCCTTAGATCGCCAACTACCTAGGCCACAGCAATTTAAGGCAAGAACAATCTATAAATGATTTTAAAAAGATAGCAACGAGGGAAGTTTATAGAGTAGCAAAATATAAACATCAAAAATGATACTCTGTTAATAAATACTTTGCTACAATATCAATCGTTCTCTTGCCAACCATCACAGTTTTCATCTTCATTTTCCCTTCCACCACGTCGCTACATCAGCTTTCACATCGACAAGCAAAAACCGCAGCTATAGTATTATTAAATTGGCGAAACCGCTGGGATGGTTCACCACTGATGAGCCAAGCCCCCCAATATATTTTTTCATCGCAGTAAGGACAGTAGAAGTTCGTTTTATGTATAAAAGAAACATTCGCGCTTTTAAATCCTTTTATTTTATATATAGTATTATTGTCCAACTTACCACAATTCTATATACAGTTACGAGCGTCATTCTTCGTCGCCTCTGTCACGGTTTGCTTTTTTTTGGAATGGCGCCCTCCTATTGGTCGGCTACGATCACGCCACCTTTGCTCCCCCCCCCACTCGCATTTTCGTTTTTGTAACTATTGTGTTGGAGCGGGTCGCTCCTTAAATAAATGCATATATTAGTTAATAACCAAATGGAATCCCTCTTTCTTTTTCCCAGTAAGAGACGCCTGTGGAAGCCAACAGTACATAGACAGATAAAGCACATAGGCTATAGTTATTAACTAACATATGCACTTAATTAAGGCGCCAAATTATAATTGTGTAACAAATAGTATTTGAATCAAAACATTCAATCGGGTAAAACACGGGCGTTGTCCGGGTCATTCGGCTAGTAATATAAGAACAACATTCCCATCACCAATGTCAACACCAATATCAATGTCAATCTATACACCTAAAGACTGTCTCACTTGAACATCAAAACTTCTCTATGTTTATATTTTTCAAATTTTGCCAATTTTTATATTTTAAATATTAATAGTTTGAATATATGTTAATATTTTTACTTTTTTCTAGTTTTAATCTCATTTCAAATATACATACATCTCTTTTGAATTAATTTTGCATTTCTATTATTCACCTTTTAAAATATGCTTTTATCTCGAGTTTTTTGTTAATGTTTGAACTTTTGTGTTTATATTATTATTATTTTTATTAATAATCTTATGGTAATTACTTTTATTTTAACCATCGATTTTTAGAACTTTTCAATTGTTTTTTCTATGAAAAATAGACACTTCGGCCAGTTAGAGTTTTTATATTTTATCAACGTTTCGATAAAGGTCTTTTGTCTTCGTCAGGAGAAGTAAATAAAAATAAAGCATTTGGCAAGGCGTTAAAAATTGTTCTGAATAAGATTTTTATAGAAATATGAATGCCGTTTTCAATTGTTCATACAAGATTGCACATGACTCAAATATTTAGAAACATTTTTTGACCTTTTTATTTCAACTTCAATTATCAAATCAAATTTTAAGATTTTTAAATCACGGTGTAGAGTGCTGTTCAATCAAATAGTAACAGAAGATTTAGATATGATACGGACGTCTCCAAAATTAGTTCTCAAGATTCTATCGGAAGAACAAAAGGAGGTTAAAATGAAAGATTGCCAAAACATGATCGAAATGACTCAGATTGACCTAGAGTGGATCCAAAAAACATCACCAGGATGAGACCTGAGTGTATCAGTATGACCTGGAAACCAAACGTTAATCCAGCCGATGGATTGAAAGAGGGAAACCGAAGCCCAAAAAGACAGGATTGCAAAATACAAAGTCAAGACATTGCTTGTTACATTTTTCGATATTAACTGTTTAGTTCACCTTGAATTTATTCCTTTTGGATGTACAATTGTACGTGTCTCTGGCGAATGTACCTATTGGCAATGCCAAGTGGAAATGTTGAAGGCCAACCCAACATATAAGCCCCCGCACCTGGCAGCCAATACGCGCATTCGTTGAACACGCATGTAATGTCACACTCTTTGGCCATGCCTACTTCGTCTCATGCCCACCGCGCAACTTTCACCAACCTCAAACACGAGATATATCAAACCCAGGTCCCAAAGACACCAAAACACTTTTTTCAACATGCCCAACGCGCGGCAACACCTTACACACCATGCCTTGCTATACACCATGCCCAATGTCCCACATGTAATACTTAAATGGAATGCAATCGCTCTAGCCATGTACCACCAGTGTCCCCCACACTACGTCGCAATGATACCATATACAATCGTGACAACACCTCACAACACGCTCCCACACGTGTACACACCTCCACACATCACATTCACCACAATACCCTTCAAAATCACATCGCCGATACGCAGACACTTGCAAAACAAAATCCGCACTACCCACCACAGTTCCCCACACTCCTACACCGGTACAAGCATGTGTTCGCCCAGAAAAATTCGCCGTACCATGCCTCAATATCCCACCGGTAAAAATACCCACCAACTCCAACAAAATAATCGCCATACGCCCATATCGTGTTCCGATATGCGACCAGCAGGAAATCCGCAGGCAGATCCAACAAATGCTGGAAAACGACATCGTTCTCACCTTTCTCTAGCCCGTCACTCTCGTCACCAAGCGCGACAAGACCAAAAGGTTTTGTATTGACTATAGGAAGGTGAACGCTTATCAGCTCCGATGTCCATCCGCTCCCAAGGATCGAGGATATACTCGACCGTCTCGCACGGGCCAAGTATTTCTCGACTTCCGACATATCCTCCGCATATTGGCAAGTGCCGATACACCCCGATTCTCGACCTCTGTTGGCCTTTGCCACGCTCGAGGGTTATATCAGCCCACTCGATTGCCTTTCGGGCTGAAAACCAGTCCTCAGATCTACGAAAGAGCCATTAATCAAATCCTACAGAGGCACGGCTTGATTGTGTGGCCCACTATTTCGATGACTTTGTCATTTTCTCCGAAACACTGGAGGAACATCAAAGCCATCTGCCATTTTTCGCATTCTGCGAAGCAGAAAATTACAGCTTAACTTCGCTAAATGTGAATTTTACAGACAGACCATCGAATTCTTGGGATACACCATCACTGCCGGTACCACCACACCACTCACGCGAAACACAGACATCATACACGCCATCCAACCACCACACAACCGCAAAACATTACAGTCCTTCCTAGGTGCGGTGAACGTATATAATAAGTTCATTCCAGAATATGCCCGCTTGCGTACACCCCTAAATAACCTTCTCAAAAAGATACAATATGGGCCTGGGATGAAGCGTGCCAAGCGGCATTCAACGCTCTAAAGGACTCCCTCACCACACATCCAGTCTTACACCTTTATCAGGAAGGTCTGCCATGCCAGGTGTACTGTGACGCCTCAACACTAGGCATAGCAGGCATCCTCAAACAGGTCCACCCTGATGGGAAGACTATCCAGTCCAGTACTTCAGTCGTGCTCTGCGTACACATGAACGGAATTATACCATCTCCGAACTAGAATGTCTCGCAATTGTCGAGAGCGTGGAGAAGTTCCGTGTGTACCTGATGGGTAATTTACAATATTTTCTGACCATCACGCATTGCAATGGCTGAAGACGATCAAAAACCCGTCAGGCAGATTGTTTAGATGGAGTTTGAGATTATCGTGTTACGAGTATGAAGTCCGCTACATAAAAGGCGCGCAACAACATGAAGCGGATCTCCTATCCCGTAACCCGTTTTGTGGTTTCTTAGACGCCAACCTTATTAAGAGCCACCAACACCCGCTCCTTCTGGAGAATCCAAACTGATCCTTGATCGCAACGGACTCCACACCATGATCGCAGGGAGTGACCAAAGTTGTCATCCCTGACACTCTAACAACTGATCTATTAAACACCGTACACGCCCGCTACAACCATCCAGGCATATCACAGATGACCAGGCTGATATCCGCACAGTACTACTGGAAGGGAATGTCGAAAGACATTGCCAACGCTGTTAAAACCTGCCCAATCTGCCAGTTGACAAAACCTCCTCGAGGTCCACATTCGGTGAACTAGGACAACTTCCTTTGGCCACACAACCGTTTGACTTAGTTTCTCTCGACACCATCGCTGGGTTTGCTAAATATGGTAATACCAAGACCTACCTTCACGTAGCCGTAGATCACCTCACGAGATACGCGTGGACGGTAGCGTCAGGTCAACTAGCATCCACACCTACCAGCAGGTTATTAAAAAGGTATTGCAGGATGGAACGCCGAAACGCTTACTCACGGAGAGCCCCTGCCTTTACCTCTCCAAATTTAAGAATTCCTACTTAACAGGAAATCCATCCCTCCTCACACCAGTAATAACCCCCAGGCCAACGGCTTGTGCGAACGCCTGAACGCCACCTTAACAGGCAAACTTAGGTTACTACATTTGGAGAATCCTAAGATCGCATGGACCAAGCTGGTCACGCGCGTTACAACGGTGTACAATAACACGCCCATTCAGTTACTAGATTCCCACCTATCTACCTGATGTTCGGCACTTACCTCCTGAACTCACAGAACACCTTACACCCTACCCTGAACTCGACGCAGCTCGTCGAATCGCCCACGAGCGGACACAAACCAAACACTTACGTGACAAACGCACATTTGACAAACAACATAAAGCACCACACTTCGAACCCGGAGATCTCGTCCTAGTCAAAATTTACCAACATCCCAACACAGGTAAATTGTCCCCATATTTCACAGGTCCGTACGAGATCTTAGAGATTGTTTCGCCTAATGTAGTGAGAATCAATAGACCCAACCTACCCTTGAATCGAAAAACCGACACTGTCCATGTCAATAAATTACAATATTACAACGAAAACATACGTTACATCGCACCACCTACAATAGCCAACACCCGTTCTGCACCTGGCTCAGCGACTCTGAATCCTTTCAGACACCTGACACCTGATTTATTCCAACATAACGAGAACATCTCGAGGCTAATACCAGCCAACCCTTCCGACATCTCACACCAGATCTCTTCACAGCCACGCGCTTTGCGCCTGGTCTAGAGACCATTACCACTTCGATTCCTTCCAACCACCAATGTAATTGCTTCACCACGCAATGTTCCCCAACATGTACCACCCATCCAGACCCTGTAATTCAGAACCAAAAACCATCCCGCACAACCATAACTAATCCCAAACCATCTCCTACACTATCGAAAATTTTACACAACGTAAAAACCTTCAAACCTTTTCATCTGATATTTATAATCAGTCTCTTAACTCTACCTACCTCCACCTACCCGTAGTAACCGTCCTGTACCTTAGTACCTACACGTTACCATCCTCCCGTCTATACCAGCTTCAAGAAGCTATCTTCTTGATAACCATCTCACTGTTAACGCTGACCCACCAAACAATAAAAGACATTCTACAAAATATGTGGACCATTATCACCCACAATCATACATTGGTCGCCCTCATCCTTGAGATTCTAGGAGAGAGTTTCCAAGACCTTTTCCGGACACGAACCGATAACCCAATTCACGCACCTACACCGTCCCATATATAACCAACTAATATGATATAACCTACATGTAATCATTTCTATTTTTCCAATATCCAAATATACCAACAGTGCGTACACATACCAGTGTCCAGAAAAACCTGTTTTTGCAGCTCGTCCTCAATGTCCTTTATGTCACGTCAAATATTTCTCTTACTAGTTCCTCGAATAACTCAGCGATATTTTGAGCTTACTCGTAAGGAAATATGTCGTTTTCAATTTTTTTTACAACTCCCAAAGAGTATAAATTTCAATGTTCAAACTCCCAAAGAGTATAAAGTCAATGTTTAAACTCCCAAAGAGTATAAACTTCTTTTTTTTTTTGCTATTCAAATTTTTTCTTGCACATATAAACACCTAGCCTGTGCATGGTTTTCCACATGCTTCAGCCTTTAGGATATTATATAGCGGACTAAATTTAACTGTATGTCACCGGCCAATCCCAAAGATTGGACTGTCCCCATCGAGTCGCAACCCGCAAAAAGGGGTTCGCTCTCTCCTGTCCTCGACAGACGTCCTCGTACTTCATGAGCACTAATCCAGCTGCCTAATAAAACGGTCACGGTCTGACACTGCGCCACCACCACACCTGTATATAACCATACCAGTATTTTTTATTATTATATTATTTGCTACCAACCTTTCTACCTCAATCGACCACCTATTGCTCCTTATCACAGTACACCACATTCCCTATAATCATAGCATAACGACCCCATTAATCAGTCTGATTACTGAGATCGACTCCACAGAGCTTAGAACCCCTTTAACCTCCCCATTCGTTGGGGGGACATTTCTGATAATTTAAAACCCCAGTCATTCTACCATGTCCCTATATATGTCCCACCACCTTGTACCCTGTACCAAACTTATAACTACTGAATAACATGATGTACTGTTAAGAGCCAAATAAAGTATGGACTGTATGTCAGACAGACAGAGAAAAACAAGGAGATAATACGATTATAGATATTCATAAACGATTGCAGTTAGGCCTAGAGTTAAGAGGAAAGATTCCCATCTCACATCATTAGCGCTAGGTCAGCGACACTTTTATTCCAGAGAACTCCAAGACAAAGGATTCCAGAGTTGAATTGGCTAAAAACAACTTTATTTGGGTCAATGCTCCATCCTCACATTTTCTGCTATAACTATCAAAGATGGCTTCCCAGTCGTTTGGACCAATCAAGGCGATTCTTCATTTCCATGATGTAATGAATGACCAATCAGAATCTCAATATAGGTCACGTGACCACCCGACTGGGAAGCCTCAGTATCTCAGAGTCTCATCCGTACTAGACGTGTCTTCTGATGCAGCGTAAATCGCGGGGCGTAGGCTCACTCTCCTCCTATGTTCTCTGTCTGTCAGCATCGGTTACCTTGACCAACCTATCCTGTGTCCTCACTCCTGTCATTACGACTGCAAATTCACCCCAATCCAATCCCAACTTCCAGTTGACAGCACCTTCGCTGTCACAACTACCACAGAGTAAACAGAGAATCGGCAAGATTCTCCCATATATATATAAATTGGCATTTAAAATACTTTCTGATTTATTCCCTTTAAAAATAAGTTTAAAAATATATGTTTCTAAATATAATTTATAATGCATTTAGTTTGTATTGTATTTGAAAACATTATGCCAGCGTTTCGCATTTTTTTTAATCTACAAGGCGCGTTCATTAATTTTCATGACTGTTTCATATATGAAAAAAATTAAAATAACTAATTTAATATTTTTCAAAATATACTTTCTGCTTTAAGACACCTATGCCATCTTTTTTTCCAATTGTCGAAGCAAGAGATAAAATCATATTTTGAGAGGTTCCTCAAGATTGCCTTCGATTCAGCATTTATCATATCAACGTTGTCAAATTTCTTTCCTGGTAACTTCATTTTTAATTTAGAATAGCAGGAAAAGTCATTGGGGGCTAAGTCGGGGGAATATGGTGGATGAGGGAGCTGTGTGGTTGAATGTTTGGCCAAGAACTGTGAAACAATATGGGCTGTGTGCGGTCACGCATTATCAACATGGCTTTGTCACCGACCCAAGGCCGCTAGTTGCGGCGACGGTTAATAGATGGCGTCTGGTTTTAGGCGTCTGTTTTGACGGGAGAGGCGACCCTTGACTCTTTATATCAATTTCCATCTATATTTTAGCCATAGATATGGCCCAGCCACTTTGCCAGCTAAACACCTCTTTGGCAGATTGTAAAGATTCCATTAGATCCCGTGTGGATCTCATGGAATAAAGTCCGCCCTAGACTGACGAGGGCCATTAGCCCTAAACCATGGTCTCTAGGTGGACGATTTTCAGTTTGCCAAAGCTGGTGTTGTGGCTTTGTCACCGACCTGAGGCCGCTAGTTGCGGCGACGGTCAATAGATGGCGTCTGGTTTTAGGCGTCTGTTTTGACGGGAGAGGCGATCCTTGACTATTATATGAAGTATCCAGTCATCGTTTTGTCATCTTTGGACTCTTTGTCTCTCGTTGGACTTCTACATCTCGATTTTAGACGTTTTTGGACTTCTATCAAAATATCTTGCCTCAGCTCAGCTCTTAATCTATTACAGAGTTTTATTTATTTATCCTCAGTTTGTACAAAGTACATTACATATGATGATGTAATGACACATGTCAATCATGCGTATAATCATTTACAGATGTTTTCTATTATACAAAATGAAAATCTTGTTATAAGTAGTATACAATATGAGGTTGCTGGTTTAAAATACCATATATATGAATAAATATAACATCATGCGAATCGCGCATTTCTTTCGCGAGCTTACGTTGAAAAATCGCTATTTTAAAAATGGAACACCCTGTGTATATCTTTAGAAGGGTGGCATATTGAAAGATAAGAGATGCAACACAACACACAACACACATTGTCGTTGTCATTAGGATTGAGCGAATGTTTAAAATTATTTGAACTGGATTTCTAATTTTTTTTAGTTGGAGCGTTGGCGCAGTGTTTGAATATTGTAATCAAATATGTTATAAATTTTTAGGAAGCATTTTTATTTAAAACTTATTTGAAGAGAGTATACTCTGGAAAGTATTATCAAATGCCTTTTTAGTGGGCTAACCCTAGATCCTGGAAAACGCACAAAAATCATAACATACCATATTAAATTTTAACATATTTAAAATATAATTTTTCTAATTATTCAAAAATTAATTCACAATTTTCAATAATATTTTATATAATTTGAAAATCATAACTTTTTTGGTTAATTTATTCTTTCATTTTTCAGTGTTTGAAAACATATAATAAAAATTTGTTTAAATATATAAGACTAAGTTTTATAAAATATCTCTCTCTTTTAATATATAATAAAAATTTGTTAAATTAGTTTTACTCTATCTTATAAATTCTATTACCAAAATGGGTACTCAATGTTTGAGCGTCGAATTCTTTAAAACGATGCAAACATGGGACAACTTGAAAGTTATAAAGTGGTGTCAAAAGAAGGAATTATTCAAAGAGAAATGCGTTGTCCAAGAAGTAACAGCCGATGAAATTATCACGTATGAAAAGTAAAGTTGGTTACGTATGGAGATGTGCACGAAAATTGGAAAACTATGAACATGAAACTAAAATAGCTGTTTGTAGAGATTCCTGGTTTGAAAATAGCAAAATGGGTATTAAAACAAAATTGTATATTGCTTCTTTATGGATAGGGAAAAGAACCCATTCAGAAATAAGGATGGAAACTGATATATCTAATCCGACTGCTACTGAGTGTATAGCATTTTGCAGAAAGGTTTGTTTCGCGATAGTGATGAAGTGGGAAAAGAGTGCCAAGACAGTCCTGGTTGATAGCTATCAATTTGACAGAAAGGGACAAAACCTATGGACATTATGTTTGATGGAAGAAGATTCAGGTAAATGCTATTTCAAGGTTGTCTGTGAAAGAAGCTAAGTTCGCTGGAAGCTGCTTTGAAATTCTATTTCAATGAGGGTTCCCACGCCATAGTGAACGACTTGTCATCCTACGAGGAAGATTCTCAGATTGAATCGTACAGAGTGACTGATATGCCAGAAACGACTAGAGATGAACATGAACCAACCTTTGAGAGAACATGGAAAGAAAAATAGATTCTATTAAAGGCAATAGATCAATGAGCGGCCATCTTCAGTATTATATGTGTGAGTATATGTGAGACAAGCCTATAAAGATAACCCTGAAGGTCTGTTCAAAAGCTTTCTTGAAGGACTCAGAAATATTGCTGATAATCCTGAAGTTCAAAACCCCTTAGATATATAATGACTAAAAGCGTTTTTGATGATATTGTACATATTCCCTGTATATACAAGTATTTTAAAGCTCTAAAATTTTATGTTGAATTCAATAAAACCTTTTTATACAGTAAAACATCCATGAAAGGACATTCGTGCTAGAGGACATGTCTCAACAAGGACAGTTTTAATTTACAAAATGACAATTTTTACTATTTAACAACTCTGGTAAGAGGACCTCTCCCTAAAACACACTTTGGCTCTACAATTAAGGGTTCTTTACAGGGAGGTACTACCTTATTACATAATACTGTATTAATTATTACATTTAGTTGTTTTAAATTTTCTAATTGCCATTTTTATGGAAAAAATCAACCAGTTGTTTCAGTTAACTACTGTAGAACCTTTTAACTCTTAAGTTTTTTAATTTTAAAAGGGGCGATGGAAGATCAAAGAAACATTGGGAGATTTAAAGTTCTTCAATTTTAAAGTTTTTTTATTATTTTACTTTTTAAAAGTTTTTATTCAACTTCTGCTTCTATGTGTATCTGTCTATAAACCTTGTTATCAATATTCAAAATACTTTCAGAACACGTTGATATCTGAAATCTTATACATTTTTTAGAAGCTGTTGATAAATTTTCAATACTCTGCGATGTCATCAGGATGGTTGGGAATGGACTAAATTAGTATATTTCATAATTTAATTTCAATATGCCTTCAGATGACATAGAAGTATGAAATTTTGAATACTCGTTCAATACAACTAAATATTTGTAAAAAAATAAATTTACTGGAAATGTGATTCTTTTCCTTAATATCATCAAATATTATCTCTACAGATTACTGCAATGATATAAATCTGTAGAGATAATATTTGATGATACTATTGAAAATAAACACATTTCCAGTACATTTATTAGTTACAAATTTTATCGATGTAAATTTAATTTATAAACAACTAAAAATGCAAATTTTCCAACTTCGGGGTGACCGGGAATAAAAAGATTTCTATATTTCCTTTTAAATCTTTGTGCTACACAATTTCATTTCTAAAACTCTCATTATTTGATTTTTTCAGAGATTGGTCGATACTTCAAAGAGATTTGGAGATGCAGAGAGGAAGGCCCTATATCAACATATTAAATGTACCAACATTTCACCCTACGTATTGTTTTCAAAAATATCAGCAAACAAAACTAAGGCAATAGCTTATTATAATTATTTTGGTCATCATTATGTAAGGACCAGCCAACAAGGGAATGACTTTGAGCGAAGAATATAAAGCCAGTTCAATTTCTCTTTCACTACCTATGTAAATAACACAAGATGATTATAACTTTACCCAATTGGGAGAATATGTTAGGTGCAAGTCCCTAAAAAAGGCTTTTGTGTGTGTGATACTTCAAAGGCGGAAAGAAATTCAGGTTCATATCCAAAAACCTCTTTTGAATTACAATGTCTCGAGTCGAAACGACATCAATATAAATAAAAATTGTAAATTAACCCTGTACATAACCATCACC
>CP092873.1:85641446-85653980 GCA_030710605.1 Cordylochernes scorpioides | reverse complement strand
AATATCCATTGAACACAAGTTGAGCAATCTCTATTACTAGATAAATACCAGAAAGTTCTGTATCATGTTACAGTCCATAATAAATGCAAATTTTGAAGATTATCTGAAAGCTTATATCTTCAGTTTTGAAGCAATAAAGGAATTTGACACAAATGAAAACACCATATTTATCTATAAATGAGAAATGAATATATATATTTTTTTCGCCAAGTTCCCAAAAATGGTTTTATCTTCTTTTCACATTCTTATAATTTCAAAATCAATGATCAATATATTGAATTATCTGCATAAATGTGTGTGTGTGTAGTTTGAAAATTTTGTGCTTATTTCTTAGCAGAAAATTACATCGTTTCGCCCCTTTTATGTATTATTTAGATGTGATTTCAAAGATACATAGTTTTGATGATTATTCCTAACCATTTGAAGTTATGTTTTCTAACTTTTTTGTTATAAGATATCAATTTAGAATTGCTAGGCTGTATAAAAATGTATTCCAAATTCTAAAAGGAAATTATAATATTTTATTTATTGCCATTTAATTCAATCCAATAGGAAAAATTTTCACAGCTAGTGAACTGAAGATGAATTTTTCATTGTCCATTTTCGAAATTTTAAAAATCGATGAATATTATAAAAATGAACTTATAAAGAAAGTACATATTGTTACATCAATTTTAATGCGCCTTACATTTATTCAAAATATTCTATGATATTTAATATTTATTTAAAACAGAATATTTAGATTAGCATCATTCCTTTTTATAGTTTCACTCCTTTTTAAATATTTATTGTAGATATATCTTTATTGCTGATGGGAGCGGGGGAGGAGCTGGACGAAGACTGCGGATCGCAACCTACGAGGAAGACAACGAATAAATAAACCCAATAACTTTGAAAGGTAATTTATTTTTATTTAATTTTTATTTATTTATACTTTTAATTTAATATGGAAACCCGCTCGGGAAACGTGTATAACACCAAGAAGGAAGAAACCAAGGTCGACGACCCTGCAAAGCTTCAACTTGGTGCAACAATTGGTGGAGATGCTGGTTTCGAACCAGTTGCTTTAAACCCCAATATAGAAATTCCGAAATATGACGGGACAGAAGACCCTCGCCCATGGATAGAATCCCTAGAAGAGATTGGTTTCCTCTACCATTGGGCAGACTACATAATTGCCCGTTATGCCGCCATGAACATGACGGGAAGTGCTAAAACCTGGCTGAATTTACACAAAGCTAGTTTCACGAGTTGGGAAAATATTAAAATCCGCCTCATTCAGGATTTTTCTCTGAACGCGAATAAAGAAGAACTTAGAATGAAGCTCAACAGAATGCAACACTGGAATGAACCAGCAATCAGGTTCGCGGAAGACATCCTAGTGTTGTGCAACAAGGTTGACTCCGCAATGGAAGAAGAAACAAAAATAGAACATGTTATTGGAGGACTGAAAAAAGAGTACTCATTCGCGCTCTACCTGAACCCTCCTAAAACTACCGATGAACTTCTCGTCGTGTGCAAGAAAATGGATTCTTTTGAAAAGAAGTATCGGGAACGTGTGGAGAAATCCAGAAACCTATATAACGGTCCACGCTATTCTAGACCCCAACAACAATCGAGGAACGTGCCGCCGACTGCCACGCGAAACTATCAGACCACTTCCAGGCCCCAAGCCCCTGTTTACAATAATTACAAGAATGACTCCCCTCCTACTCCCAGGCAGTATCGAAACAACTTTCCCCAGCCCTCTACCCCTAGACGTCCTTATAATCCTAACTTTGTGCCGAAACCAAATCTTCAGAGAAACACCTACAATAAAAGCCAAGAAGTGAACAAAAATAGGACGGAAGATGGAAGACCAATCTGCTTTAAGTATAACAAGCCAGGGCACGTGGCCTGTTAATGTAGGGTTAAGTTTATAAGAATCCTAGAAGAGGATCCAACAGCTACCCAAGAGAAGGTCGAAGAGAAATGCCAAATGAATGAAATATCAGATAAATCGGGACCTCGGCTTTATGCTGATGTATGTCATAGCCCACAGACAAATATTCCTACCCGGAATAGATATTCCGTGTTGGAAGATTTAAACTAAGCGTCGCGCCTAAATCTGTCAATCAAAGCAAGTCGACCATAAATGGAATCAAGAAGTTGGACCCTAAATACAAATTAAAAATTCATGTGGACAAGATAGGGACTTTTGAAGCTTTGGTTGATACAGGCGCTGACCTCTCAGTGGTCGACCTCAGAACGGCCCTCGATACAGGCCATGGTATAAGTAATCTCGCAAAAACTTGTGCAGGACCCGATGGAAAAAAATTAGACATGGTAGGAAGTATATTTTTAAATATAAAAATTGATGACGAAACATTATCACACAAATTTGTGATATTGAAAACGCATTTACGGACATTAATTCTTGGAAGAGATTTCCTCAAGAAAATGAACGCGAAAATAGATTGTAAGCAAGAAACTATAAAATACGATTTGACGAATAATCATGACGAAAGCAATTTTGAAATGTTGAAAATAAAGAGTGCCAAGGATTCCATTGTACCGGAATGTTCTATTAAACTGATCAAGGCATTGGTAGAAACAGAGGATGGGGAATATATTATCGAGGAGAGCAGCAAAATGTTTCAAACAAATGGACTTCGTCTAGCAAGAAGCTTGATCAATGTTATAAATAGGGAAACACATATCTGGATAACTAATCCGTATCCTCGACCGGTAAAAATAATGAAAAACCAAACATTGGCTTTTGAAAGTAGTCCAGCGAAAATAAATGTGAGTCGAGAAAGAAAGGTAGAAGAGAACGAAGAACCTAGATTCCAAGTAAACGAAAATCTTTCACCAAAGGAACAGAAGGAGTTAAAACAAGTTTTAGAAAGGTATGGAGAACTGTTTTCGTCGAGATTAGGGAGAACCAATTTGGCAAAACATCGGATAGACACAGAAGACGCGAAGCCAATTAAACACAAGCCTTACCGGGTAAGTGCTAAAGAACGAGATATTATAAAAGAGCAAATTGACGAGATGCTTACAGAAGGCATAATTAGGCCATCTTCTAGCCCCTGGTCTTTTCCAGTAATATTGGTCAAGAAGCGAGATGGTAAATACAGATTTTGTGTGGACTACAGAAAACTGAATAATGTGACAGTAAAAGATGTCTATCCGATCCCTAGAATAGACGAAGTTATGGATACTCTCCAAGGATCTACATACTTCTCAGCAATAGACCTCAGATCTGGATATTGGCAAGTTGAAGTCGAAGAAAGAGACAAAGAGAAAACAGCTTTCACTACAGCGCATGGATTATATGAATTCAACGTGATGCCTTTTGGACTTTGTAACGCGCCTGCTACCTTTGAGAGAAATATGGAGAATATGCTTGGAAATCTAAGATGTCAAATTTGTTTGTGTTATCTGGATGATGTTATCATATATAGCCCGGATTTTCCAACGCACCTCAAAAGACTTGAATCTGTTTTTAGATGTTTTCGTGAATCTAATTTAAGGTTAAACGACAAAAAATGCCGATATGCTTTTGAATAATTGGAGATTCTCGGCTATATAACGAGCAAACATGGTATAAAACCCGCGGAACATAACATAAAAGCTGTCAGAAATTTTCCTCGGCCCAAAAAGGTCAAAGAAGTACAATCATTTTTGGGAATGTGTTCATATTATAGAAAATTTATCAAAGATTTCTCAAAAATTGCTGACCCTTTGACCAACCTTATAAAAAAAAGTGTATCATTTACCTGGACAGAAAGACAAGAGGAAGCGTTTCAAACCCTAAAAACAGCACTATTAAGTCCACCAATTTTAGGTCACTTCAATCCAAATGCGCCTACTTATGTTCATACTGATGCGTCCAACATCGGCATAGGTGCAACACTTGTCCAAGACATCGGTGGTGAAGAGAAGGTGATCTCATATTTGAGTCGTACCCTAAGTAAAGCGGAGCAAAATTATTCAACAACTGAAAAAGAATGTCTGGCCGTTGTCTGGTCAATGTCAAAATTACGGCCCTACCTTTATGGAAGACATTATATTCTATGATATTTAATATTTATTTAAAACAGAATATTTAGATTAGCACCATTCCTTTTTATAGTTTCACTCCTTTTTAAATATTTAATGTAGCTATATCTTTATTGCTGATGGGAGCGGGGGAGGAGCTGGACGAAGACTGCGGATCGCAACCTACGAGGAAGACAACGAATAAATAAACCCAATAACTTTGAAAGGTAATTTATTTTTATTTAATTTTTATTTATTTACTTTTAATATGGAAACCCGCTCGGGAAACGTGTATAACACCAAGAAGGAAGAAACCAAGGTCGACGACCCTGCAAAGCTTCAACTTGGTGCACACACACACAACAATATGTTCTCAAATATAAATAATATAGATTATATGAATAATCAAATATAATTTTTAAAAATGTTTATCAATATTCATTGAACTCTATTTTTCAATATTGCTTCTCCCATTTCATCCCTTCACTTTTCACCATTGAGTTTCATATAGCTGTTTGAAGACTAGATGGACATATTTGAAAAGAAAACTAGACAATTTTATAAGGTTTTGTATTAAATATCTATCAAAACTATTTTGTTATTGTTTTCGAATGGTTTACAAAGGATTTTATTGTTGCCAGAAATAAGTAGGCGTTCATTGTTCATCGACTTGCCTCTGGATGGTTAACACTGAAAGTTTGCGTCAGGAGCTATCCTGACAAGACCATGAGGATAGTATGGGGCCGGGACATCCATCGAAGGAGTAAGAGGCGGGTCTATGGCCCAGTCTTAGGCAGCGATGGAGGAGCTAGAGTTAGTCTGAGGCGACTGAGGCAAATAAGGGTCGATCTGGGGCGGCGATGGTAAAGCTAGGGCCAGTCTGGGACAGCGATGGCAGTGCTAGGGCCCTTCTAGGTAGGCTGGGACATTTCCCACGGAAGAGGGGCGGCGTTGGCGATGGTATGAGGAGCCTAGCGCAATGGGGCAGGACGGCTCCTGGACCAGGTGACGGCGTCTGCGAGGGACCACGGACGGCGATGATGGTCAGGGGGCGGGGCCGTCGGTGGAACTCCTGGGGTGGCGGCCCGGGAGTTTCCTGTACATTAATGATGTAATGAGAGTTTTTTCGGGACTTACTTCATTACCCTAATCAAATATAATTAGTTTGCAAACCATAACAGGATAGGTTAGTTAAAATCCAGTTTAGGTCAGTTTAAGGTGAATAACCATGGTATCTACCCATGAAAACGCTCAATGATGAAACAATCTCGACCTACCTCGCTGGTCACCAGGAAACGCTGATCCTTCTGGTGCTCCAAGGCGCACCACTCCAGCGTTTCTCTTAATTCGGCCAGGTTCTCTTCAGCCTCCACGATGTGCTGAAGCTTTTTCCTCACCGCAGAGAGAAGAGCCTTGATGTTGTAAGGAGGGGCAACCTTTCTCCATTGCCAGAATCTTCTTTTAGGCGTAGAGGGGCGGGTTGGCGGTGTGGGCTTCTGCTCCTCAGGAAAGAAGAGGCTGTGAAAGACCCTCTGGCATTTCTTGTCGAGGATGGTTGATGGAGGTTCATTGGCAGAAAAGCTTCTGAACCGAAACTCCTCGGCGAAGCGGATTTTAGGGGAGCAGTATTCTTGCTCCCCCCGCCTTTCATTATCTTGGAGGAGCTCAAGCTCCTCCGCAAAATACTTCCTTATGATGTTATCATAATCTTGAGGGGGCCGATTTCCTTCTTCATCTTGCTTATTTCTCCTCTTGGCTTTGTAGAAATACATCTTGTAATGGCTATAGGATCTAACTATTGTTGGGGGGTTTCTCTTGTTAGAGTTTGAAGAAAGAAATCCTCAATATAAATGGAGAGTGTATAGCGTTGACACTTTTATCACATACTATAACATAGTATTTATTAATTTTATTATTTTTTATTAACAGAATGGTCATTTTTATGTTTATATTTTGCTACTCTGTAAATTTCCCTCGTGGCTTATCTTTTGTTTACCATTCTTAGTTTCTCCTGGCCTGAAATAAATTTTGTTTCCTCCTGAAGTTTTTGTCTTCCCTAATTTTCCATGTGGCATTTTGGTGGAGATGCTGGGTAAGATAGGGAAGACAAACTGAAGACCGCCGAGAAGACCTTGAAGCCATGGGTGCTGTGATCTACATTTTCGGAGACTGACTCCAGGATTCCACCGCCGTGATAAAGCCAAGACTTCCCTCGAAGATGACGATGTCCCTATAGACGATACGACGACAAAGGCGCCCTTCACGCCGCAAGAAAAAGGATGCAAAGGTACTAGGGACAAAGTTCCAAGACTTCGATGGAATCCTTGGCAGAAGCACGTCAAATCCACGTTAGTATCTACAATAATTGCTAGCTGTGGGTCACAGCTCCCATAGGGAAGAAGCTATGTAACATAGTATTTATTCATTTTATTTATGTAACAAAGTATTTATTAATTTTATTATTTTTTATTAACAGAGTGGTCATTTTTATGTTTATATTTTGCTACTCTGTAAATTTTTATCGTGGCTTATCTTTTGTTTACCATTCTTAGTTTGTCCTTGCCTGAAATAAAATTTGTTTCCTCCTGAAGTTTTTGTCTTCCCTAATTTTCCACGTGGCAATATACTATAACATATATATGAGCTGTATTATTGAATATATTAGAATACCTGATATATTTCAGAAACACACAATAAAATCACCTCTCTCATTCATTAATCATCCATAATATACGCCTTTAATTAGTTTAAGTATTATTTTTGAGTGTGTCTGTTTCTCTATATTCACCTACACATCTAACTCTGCCTTTGCCGGTCCCAAGCCTGGATGAAAAAGGAGAAGGGGGAGCAGTAACAACTCACTAAAAAACCTGGGCTCAGCTGGCCCGGTTGATAGTACCCTGTAAGGGCTCCAGGGATACAGGATGAGCAGCATTTGTACTCCATGTTAGGAGCGGCTGCACATGGCGTCTGTTCCTCATGTCAGAGGCGGCCATTTCTTTTGGAGCTAAGTCAGCCTGCCACTGAGTAGTGCTCCCAGTCTTAATGACAAAGGCATTCTACTTCACCCAGTGTGGAGATAAGAAAGAAGAAGACCTACACCTCAATAATCCAACTATTGAGTTAGTTCATAGTCCAAAAGGTGTTCATTGGTTATTAAACTCGGTTATCCCCTCGAGTAATAAAGTTGTATAAGATCAAAGCTTCGATTATGTGAAGTTCAACTTTCCAGTAATATATTTAAATATATAACACACATCAACCCGTTCTACAAACCGTTTGGTTTTCGACCACTAGGACCCGGGTTCGATTCCCGCATTGGACATTTTTTCTGTTAAAAAAAAAATGCTCCAATGGCCCCCGATTCTTGCAAAAGTCCAACCCCCACCAGCGAGTGCAAGTAACCAAACGGGGCTCTGGCATTTGTAAGTGCAAAGTCGAACTGCTTTTCACATGTGTAGACATGTGGTGCGCTTACAGTAAAAAAGCAGTCGCTAACTACCCACCATGATTATCATGGCCTGTACCACGTGTACTAGGGATAAGCAAAAAAAAAAAATGTAATCTTTACACAAGGGGGGATAAGAAACAAAAACAACAGAATCACATCATGGCACTTGTGTTTCGCAGCTTCCATTAAAATGGGGGATAAGCCTGGGGAATAAGCCTACATTATAATGCAGCAGCCCTGCTTGGAAGAATCGTTGCCAACGATCTCAGCTGGGTCGCTGCGGACGCGCTTGAGGGATACGGTGGGGGATGGCGGGGGGTAGGAGTAGGTGAAGTGGCGGCCGTCGGGTGGGCTGGCGCCGCGGCTCCGCATGTCGGCCCGGTGCTTCTTCAGCTCGGCCAGGGTACCGTTGCCAGCTGGTGTCCCGCTGTAGGAAGGGCTCGTGTTGACTGTCACGTGGATCTCCACCTTCACCGACTCATTGTTGGCTTCCTCCGTAGCCTTGCCCTTGATGCGGCGCAGCGTGTCCGTGTCTATAGCTAAAGAAAGTATATGTTTGGGTTACAGATTTCACTCTAAAAATCCTGAATTCAACTGACTCGGTTGATGGTCCTCAGCAAGGGTCCCACTCCAGGAATACAAAGGAGCTGTGTCTGTACTCATGTTAGAGTCGGCAGTAAAGGCTTCCATGTTAGGAACAACCACAAAATACAGGCAAAGTGTGCCTGGATCATGGTGCCATGATCAACGAAAGCTGCAACCCTATACCCCCATTCCATGAGATCATGAATTCATGGAATTCGTGTAATCTTTACACAAGTGGATAAGAAACAACAACAACTAATAGATTTTTCAACTCGATTTAATATATAAATTAATGTGAAAAATATTATGATTTACTTTATTTTTATTATAAATAATGAAATCTTCCACCCCAGACCCTCTTTTTTATGTAAGTCATATTAAAGTGCTTTATAAAAATTTGACTCTTTCAAAATATTTTTCAACTTACTCACTCACGATGACAATGCTATTGTTTGGAACTTTTAATTGGGTCCTATTTTAAATAATCAACCATGACCTCTTTGTGATTAAAATATTAATACAGTAGAACTTGGATAATTCGAACTTCTTTAATTCGAAAACCTCTTTAATTCGAATATTTATCTTGGTCCCTAGAAGCCTTAAGCCTTTATTCAAAACTTCTTTAATTCGAATTTTTGGATAATTCGATTTTTTTTATGGTCCCTTGGGGTTCGAATTATCCAAGTTCGACTGTAATTACTTTATATATGTGACTCAGAGCTTCTTTCGAAAAAAACTAATACTTGTAATAATTACAAATATTTTTGAAAATAGAGCAATCCATAAATAAATCTTTATTTTAAAAGGCATATATTGGATCAAAATATCATTTATTTTACCAATATTTCAGTTAGCTGAACGCCAACCTTTATCAAGGTGTTATAACATTTTAAAGTGTTACGATGTACTAGAGCGCCATCTGTTATCAAATTATAAAACTATTTTAGAGGCGTAATATTCTTTTTAAAATAAAATAATTTCTACTGTCCTTACTGCGATGGAAAAATTAAAGGGAGGGCCTGGCTCATCAGTGGTGAACCCTCCCGGTTAAACTGGCGAAACTGCTGGGAGGGTTCACCACTGATGAGCCAGGCCCTCCCTTTAATTTTTCCATCGCAGTAAGGACAGTAGAAATTATTTTATTTTAAAAAGAATATTACGCCTCTAAAATAGTTTTATAATTTTAAAGTGTGTCTTTAAAATGTTATAACACCTTGATAAAGGTTGGCGTTCAGCCAACTGAAATATTGGTAAAATAAATTATATTTTGATTCAATATATGCCTTTTTAATTAAATTACAAATATATAAGAAAATATATAAATATGGTTATTATAATTTCAATGCTATCCATCGATGAAATTTGTAAGGATAATATTATGGCGATGTTTTTCTTATGATATTTATTATCAAATATATTTCTACTCATACATGGATATATAATGAGATATGGGGATATTTCAATATTTTATATCAGTTCTAATTCTTTTTTTTCTCAAATTCTTAAAAGAGTTTGTAAGGGTGCGACCATTGCTGGACATGAGAATATGTGAGTAGGTTCCACATCAGGACAATTGTTACATTATAATAAATATAATATATTAATATATTATATAATATATATAATAATAGGGTAGCCTAGTGGATATGGCATCTGCCCGGTAAGCGGAACATTGTGGGTTTGATTCCCATCCCTGGACACTTTTATTTTTCCGTTCATCATTACTCTTTATAATTCACCCTTTCATACCTCCTCCAAAAAGGTTAGAAATAGTCAATATTTCACCTTGAAATAAAATTTTGATTTTTCGTTGAAAAGAAACTCATGTAAGGGTGCGACCATTGCTGGACATGAGAATATGTGAGTAGGTTCCACATCAGGACAATTGTTACATTATAATAAATATAATATATTAATATATTATATAATATATATAATAATAGGGTAGCCTAGTGGATATGGCATCTGCCCGGTAAGCGGAACATTGTGGGTTTGATTCCCATCCCTGGACACTTTTATTTTTCCGTTCATCATTACTCTTTATAATTCACCCTTTCATACCTCCTCCAAAAAGGTTAGAAATAGTCAATATTTCACCTTGAAATAAAATTTTGATTTTTCGTTGAAAAGAAACTCATGCGGTGTAACTTCAAGTGTTGTTTTACAATTGTTACATGTCCTATAGGTTCTTGTACTATCTGGATGTATTGTCATTCCTTTATAGTGTTTCAATATGAGTCTTGTTATTGTTTTTGTAATTTTTCTCTCAGAGTTTATTTCGTATATTCTGTCAAAGTTAATTGTTTATGTAAAAGGTAAAAATCCTATATTGTTGATAATAATGATTACTATACCTCTTCTTCAAAGTAACGATACTTCGGCCAGTAATTCTTTTTTATTGTCTCGACGTTTCGACAATAATCTTTTGTCCTCGTCAGGAGCGAACAAAAATTGAAACATTTGGCAAGGCGTTAAAAATTTATTCCAAGTCTGCAAGGACGTTCTCACGTGATATTTCAAATATCACCCTTGCAGCCTTAGAATAATTTTTTAACGCTTTACCAAATTAAGAAAAAGGCATCTCCTTATCGTGCAACTGAAAGTTGCTGATGGCTTGCGCCATTTATCGGAATAAATATCAACTATTCTCGTTGATTTCTAATTATTCCAGAATTGGCCAAATACCCATTCTTGATTAATCAAGAAAAGCTAACCACGGACGCGTTTCGGGCTATTGGCCCTCATCAGCGTGGTGCAAGCTGTACCTCAACGACCAAAAAATGGGTCATTAAGGCATCCTGAAAAATCATGAAACGGGTAGTTAAGGCCAGAATTGCGTGAGACCGCGACACAATGTGAAAAAAATAGTACAAATGTAATATTGTACTGGGATAAGGTGCATAAATTAAGAAAAAGGCATCTCCTTATCGTGCAACTGAAAGTTACTGATGGCTTGCTTTGCCAAATGTTTTAATTTTTGTTCGCTCCTGACGAGGACAAAAGATTTTTGTCGAAACGCCAAGATAATAAAATGATTTACTGGCCGAAGTATCTTTATTTTTAAGAACAATGAATGCTGGCCAGGCAGCCTCTATCTTTATGATAGTAACTATAACCTTTCACAATTAAATTTGCATATTTACTTTCCTTCTAGAATATAATCTATATAAATAACCACACACAAAATCTGGGTTTGTTTGCTCCGTATAATTCACATAAAATATATTTTTCATTATAAAAATTCCTCCTTAAAATTAATTTATAATCAATTTCTCTAAATATTTCTGAAATTTAAGCTTAACAAAAAATATTTCCCATAAAAAAATGAGAAAATCTTTATTAAATTGTTTGCGGAATATATTCGGTACCACTGTTTGTATTTATTTTGCAGCAGATCTCCTGGGAGATTTAAAGCAACCGACAAATTCGATAAAACTTCAAGGCATATTTAAATTCTCGAGATTTTGCGTATTGGCACTATTTTCCCTGTTTTTTTTTTTTAAATACATATTTGAAATATATATATAATTTATTTTTCTAAAATATGTATGTAGGCTTAAACGCCCACTCCATGTAAATGATTAGGTCCTTAGTCAAAAGAATTATTACCGAAATCACTGAATATATATAGCTTTGCCATGGTAAAATATTGAATAGTTTAACATTTTAATTTATTATGATGCAATAGCGCGCCATCTGTTATGAAAATTCGAAACTATTATAGACGCGTATGATTCTTTTTTAAATAAAATAAATCTACTGTCCTTACTGCAATGGAGAAATTAATGGGAGGGCCTGGCTCATCAGTGGTGAACCTTCCGAGCGGTCTCGCAAGTTTACCATACTGATGTTATATTGCATTTTTCGATCTTTCTTTTATAGTGATACTGATGCTAGACTCTTGGAATGGGTATTTTAGATGAACTATAGACCTAAAATCAGGAATATCGCGTTATAGAATGTTAATAGATATCTTTCATATAATTAAAAAATAGGTTAAAAATAGGTATTAATACGTCGACCGTGCGGCCACGAGTCGCGCGAGCTCCGCGTTTTGTATCTGTTGTTCGCTTTTCGCTTGTCTCTGGTAAATTCAAATATCATATTCATTATCAGCATAAAAAATCTCATCAATATTGTATATTTATCATCTTTAGTATCACTGTTTGATTTTTTTTCGTTCTTTCAGTTTGCAATTTTGCATAACTTCAAGTCTCAAGTTGAGTCTTGAAGTATCATCGTCATGGCAACGACCAAGATTGGCGCTGCGTCATCAATTCCATCTGAAAGTTCATCGGATGTTCATGAATCACCAAAATCACCATCATCTTCGCAAGCCTTGAAGGCGATCTCTACACACTTACCAAATGAAGCAATAATATCTGAAAATATGCAAAAAACTAAACATTACTTTTCTCCTGAAGATAGGAAAAAATTCGACGAGGAAAGAAAGGCCACTTATGAAAGTAGAAGTA
>CP092873.1:85549360-85641346 GCA_030710605.1 Cordylochernes scorpioides | reverse complement strand
ATTTTGAAGTTACAGATTTTCAACTTTAGTATTGAGATATGAATTAAGAATTGCTTGGCATAATAAAAATGATTTCCAAATTCTAAAATAAAAATAGATTATATTATTTATTGCTATTTAATTCAATCCGATTAGACAAATTTCTAAAACTAGTAATCTGAAGATTAAAAAGATTTGGAAAGTCTTAGGTCATCAGTGGTGAACTTTCTTAATGATTTCGCAAAATCCTCACTAATTACATAAATTCGATCTCTATGTCGCACATTTGAAGAAATAGCGCTGAATTATTACATTGTCAATACATAAAGGGTACTATATGTCTTATTTTCGAAATTTGGAAAATTCGGTGAATAGGTTAAAAAGAAGCAATAAAAAATGAAATATATATTCTCAAATAGAAATAATCTTGATTATATCATTCAAATATTATTCATTCTTTTAAACTATGTTTATTAAGCTTCACCGAACTTTTTTTTACAATTTTTTCCTTCCCTTGCAACCCTTCAATTTGCACCAAATAGTTTAATATATCTGTTTGATGACCAGATAGACATTATGGAAATAAAACTAGAATTTTTTAAAGGTTTTATTTTAAATATCTATCAAAACTATGTTGTTGTTTTTAAATGGTTTCTATTGTTGCTCGAAGTGGGTGGGCGTTCATTGTTTATCCACTGGCCGTCCAGGATGGGTAGCATTGTGAAACGTTTCTTGAGTGGCTGTGATGACATGGCTATGAGGATAGTATGGGGGTGGAGACGTCCATCGAAGGAGAATGGGGCAGTTCTATGGCCAGTCTGAGGCAGCGATCTGGGGCTAGGGCCGATCTGGAGAGGCTGGGCAATTTCCCACAGAGGAGGGGCGGCGATGGCGATGGTAGGTGGAGCCTAGCGCAATGAGGAATGACGACTCCTGGACCAGGTGACGGCGTCTGCGAGGGACCACGGACGGCGATGATGGTCAGGGGGCGGGGCCGTCCGTGGAACTCCTGGGGTGGCGGCCCGGGAGTCTCCTGTACATGAATAATAAATTAGGTCTCGGGTCATACTTCCATATATAAATAATCCTAATTTAGCGTAATTTGTTTACAACCTATAACCAGAGAGGTAAATTTAGTTTTTTAAAATCCAGTTTAGGTCAGGTTTAGTTTAAGATGAGTAAACATGGTTCTATCCCTGAAAACTGGCAAACAAGAATCAACTCAACCTACCTCGCTGGTCACCTGGTCCTTTAGTCCTCCTCCTCCTCATCATCATCCTGAAGACGCTGGTCCTTCTTGTACTGCTTGGCGCACCACTCTAGGGTTTTCCTTAATTCGGCCAGGTCCTTGTCGGCCTCTACGACTTCCTGGAGCTTCTTCGCTACAGCAGAGAGGAGAGCCTTGGTCTTGTATGGAGGATCCACCTTCCACCGTTGCCAGAATCTTCTATGCGGCGTCGAGGGGCGGGTTGGCGGTGTGGGATTTTGCCTCTCGGGGAAGAAGAGGCCGAGAAAGGCTTTCTGGCAGGTTTTTTCCAACGATGGAAGATGGCGGTTCTTTGGCCGAAAAGGTTCTGACCCGAAACTCCTCTGCGAAGCGGATTTTAGGGGAGCGGTGCTCTTGCTCCCCCCGCCTTTTTTTTTATCTTTTAGGAGCTTCAACTCCTCTGCAAAATACTTTCTTATGATATCGAGGGGGCCGCTTGCTTTCTTCATCTTGATTATTTCTCCTCTTAGCGTTGTAGAAACAAATCTTGTAATGACTTTCCAATCTAACTATTGTTGGGGTCTCTCTTGATAGAGGTTAAAGTAATGAGGCCTCAGAATAAATAGAGAGTTCATAGAATTGACACTACCCGCATTTACCAAAATAGATGAGTTTTATTATTAATTATATTAGAATACCTAATATATTTCAGAAACACAACGAAATTGTTTCTCTTGGTTCTTAATAAAAATAATGTACTTGTAGGATCCTGTCGACTCTCTGTAGGATCGGGGTGTATCCTGTCGACTATCTGTAACAATCGGGGTGTATCCTGTCGAATTGGGGTTGTGGTTTCGACTTGGCGTGTTGACTTACTGTGTGATTGCTATGGACTCACTATAGAATCCTGTGAGACTCTCTGTAGCAATCCTGTCGACTCTCTGTAGGATTGTGTTGAATCCTGTTAATCCTGCCGACTCTCTGTAGGATTGGGGTGTATCCTGTCGACTCTCTGTAGGTTCGGTGTGTACTCTCTGTCGAATGGGTTGAATCCTGGTGAATTGTGTGGTTGGGTGGATTTGATTGGATTGGTGATTGATGGCGCAGTCTTGGTCGAATGGTGGTTTTCCACACGGGAAGAACGAGCACACCTGGATGGGTTAGAAAATAGACCTTGCGAAAGGGAGAGTGATGTGACTGACTGGAGGTATTTGGCTTTCACATGATGGAGCAGACACTATCTTGGTTGGAGCCTATGTTGAGCGCACCTAGCTCGTAGCACGGTCACCTACCTTCTTTTTTTTTCTTTTCCGAGATCATCGTCATTAACTCTCTCGACTTCTCATTGGTGGAGATCCTTCCACGTGCTCTCTGATGATTCGCTATCAGTTGGTCATGCTTAAAGGTGATTGGTTGTTGATTTGTCATGCTTAACTGTGATTGGCTTAGTACCTCCATTGTCGCCATGATTGCAATCCTCCAGGAAGAAGAAGGTCTTTGAACTTAAGTTTTATGGGTCCAGGGCAGTGACCTTTACTTCCTGGATGATGCAATCCTGTTAATTGTTCTTTCCCTTTTCGCGAAGCCTAACTTTTATTAAACCTTTTGACGATACATTGCATAGATTGTGGTGGGGTTACATATTCCTATATACAGATTATCACATACTTGAGTTGCTTTGAATTGGTTTAAGTATTTGTATTGAGTGTATGTCGTTCTCTATATTCACGTTACGTCAATAATCCACCGTTTTAAGTGAGTTCATGACCAAAAGGTGTAATTGACAGCTCAGTGGTTATAACCACGAAACGAAAATAAACAGTTATAAGATATCGATCTGTGTATTTGTTTCGATATCATCTGCCCAGAATTCTAACTCCTGAGATTCCAGACGTCTACCCTCTTTGGACTTCCCTCTTCCAACTCTCTCTTGAGGTAACCTGGATTCCTTTAGCGTACTAAAGTCGCCAACTATCCGGACCTCTTTCAACAGCACTACCCTCTAAAATCTACCTAGAAACAAACAGGCCTAGAGACACATGGTGAATTAACTTTCTAAGGCTACCAAGACAGACTCATAAACCGCAGAACAGCCAGGCAATCTATGGATACGCTTCAGGAGACTGGGTTTTACCTATATATTACTACTGTGTTTAATTAGGAATAAGTTAATGACTTGTTTTGAAAAAGGATTTCTGATTAAAGTAAATTGTGAAAAAAACTTGGCGTTACAAGATCAAAACTTTAAAAAACATGGTTAAAACTAGGTTCTACAAGAAGCGATCACTTATCGGAGGCTTTGTTTCAATTGAAAGACTTCTAATAACTCAGAATGACAGGACAGTGTATGATAAGGGACCATCTCCAGGAGAGACCAAGAAGTCTCTACTGTATCTCCTTTTTATTGGAATAGGAGGAGTTAATCAACAGGCCTAGTAATAACATTATGTAACCCAGACTACTGGAGCGTATCATATTGTAACAAAGTATTTATTATTTTATTAGCAGAGTATTATTTTTTATGTTTATATTTTGCTACTAGCCGAATGACCCGGGTAACGCCCGGGTTTTACCCGATTAAATGCTTTTATTCAAATACTATTCGTTACAATTATAAATTGGCGCCGTGGATGTCATTCTTGTATAATATATAAACGAGTTTTAAAAATTGTAAAAAAAAAATGCATCGGCCGGAAATCGAACCCGGGCCGCCCGCGTGGCAGGCGAGCATTCTACCACTGAACCACCGATGGTTATGAGAAATGGCCATATTTGGGTATTTATACCATTCACAAATCAAACGGTGACAGAATTGATTAAGAACGAATTTATTATGACGCTGATAACTGTATATAAAGATATTCTGTACACTTCCCTCTTTTGCTTATCTTTTGTTTATCACTCATAGTTTGTTCTTGCCTAAAATAAATTGTTGTCTCATCCCGTAGCTTGCCTTCCCTAATTTTCCACGAGGCAATATATCGCCAACTGCCCCGGGGGGTGTCCTGAGGTTTAGGAGTCTATCTTGGTAGCCTCAGTAAACCAGTTCGCCAAGTATTGTCAGACTGCTTTATTTCTTGGTATATTCAATAAGGCAGTGTGCCATTGAATGAAGATAGTCCAATAAGTATAGCCGTCTGGAATCGCTGTAGTCAAAATGCTGGGCAGCTGAGCCAACAGGCCTATATAATATCAGCCAAAGTGGTTAATGAAGAATCTAATTAATAGTAGAATAGAATGAAGATAATTTTACCCCAAAGTCTACTTTCCACAGTCCACTTGTCCACAAGAATACTTCTCACTAGATCACTAGACTAAAAGAAAGAATATCCGATGAACACAATTTCAGTAATTTTTATTTCCAAATTAAAACTTGGTATTTTAAATCATATTTTTGAAGAATTTTCCAACTTAATCTATTTAAAGGGTACTAAAAAGTTCTGTATCATGTTACAGTCCATTATGAAGGTAAATTTTAAAACTTTTTGATCAATGCTCGTATCTTATGTTTTAAAGTAATGAAAGAATTTTGCGCAATCAAATTTAAGTTCTAAAACACCATCATATCTTACTACTATATTATAATTAAGATATGTATAATTTCTTTGCCAATTTTCATTAAATTAGTTTAAATCTCCTTTCTATATTCTATGAATTCAATTATTAAACTCAGGCTCTCCAAGAAGCCGTCACTTATCAGAGACTTTGTTCCAATTGAAAAACTCCTATAGATATAGATTGAATATATTACTTATTTCTTAGCATAAAATAGCATCTTTACGTTACTTTTTACGTATCATTTAGATGTAAAATCAAGGATATATATCTATAATGATTATTCATAACATTTTATAGATATAGTTTTCTGATTTTTATGATAAGATATCAATTTAGAATTGCTAGGCTGCATAAAAATGGTTTTTCAAATTCGAAAATAAAATTATTTATTACTAGTTCTTATTTATTCCTATAGGACAAATCTCTACAATAATTGAACTGAAGATGAAAAATATTTGGGAAGGCTTGGTTCATCAGTATGATGAACTTACTTTCCAAAACTTCATTAATTGTAGAAATACATCCTTTATATATAGCTCTCAGATTAGAAGAAATTGCGCCCAGTAATTATTTAATCAACATGTAGATGGAGCAATATGTCCATTTTCTGAAATTTGGAAATTTGGTGAATATTTCAAAAACACAAATAAAGTAAATACCTATGCTCAAATATAGCTAATTTTGTTATTATATTAATCAAGTATTATTTTTTTTAAATATATTTATCAATCTTAATTGATTTATAGATTTTTAAAAATATTTTCCTCCCATTTCAACTCTTTAATTTTCACCAATGAGCTTTATTTTTATTTTTGAGAGTGAAATGTACATATATGACAAGAAAACTAGAAGATTTTAAAAGGTTTTGTTAAATATCTATCAACTATTTTGTTGTTCTTTTCAAATGGTTTCAAAACGCATTTTTAATTGTTGTCCAAAGCAAGTCGGCGTTCATTGTTCATCAATCGCCCCCCCCCCCCCCCCCCGGGATGTTTAACCCTGTGAAAGGTTGTGTCAGGGGCTGTTCTGACAGCCACGAGGACGGTAGGAAAGCGATATATCCATCAAAGGAGTATGAGGCATGTCATTGCCAGTCTGGAGTGACGATGGCAAGACTAGTGACAGTCTGGAGCGGCGATGGTGGAGCAAAGGCCGGTCTGGAGAGGCTTGGCCATTTCCCACGGAAGAGGTGCGTCAATAGCGATGGTAGGAGAATCCTAGCACAATGGATCAGGACGACTCCTGGACCAGGTGACGGAGTCTGCGAGGGACCACAGACGGCAATGATGGTCAGGGGGCGGGCCGTCCATGGAACTCCTGGGGTGGCGGCCCGGAAAGTCTCCTGTACATTAATGATGGAATGAGGTCTCGGAACATACTTCCATATGTAAATAACCCTAAATTAACGTAATTTGTTCAAAATCTATAACAGGAAAGGTAAAGTTAGGTAAATTAAGATCCATTTTAGGTCAGGTTAAGGTGAATAAACATGGTATCTACCCATAAAAACGCTCAATGATAAGTCAATCTCGACCTACCTCGCTGGTCACCTGGTCCATTAGTCCTCGTCCTCCTCATCTTCCAGGAAGCGCTGGTCCTTCTGGTGCTCCAAGGCGCACCACTCCAGCGTTTCTCTTAATTCGGCCATGTTCTCTTCAGCCTCCACGATGTGCTGAAGCTTTTTCCTCACCGCAGAGAGGAGAGCCTTGGTGTTGTAAGGAGGGGCAACCTTTCTCCATTGCCAGAATCTTCTTTTAGGCGTAGAGGGACGGGTTGGCGGTGTGGGCTTCTGCTCCTCGGGAAAGAAGAGGCTGTGAAAGACCCTCTGGCAATTCTTGTTGAGGATGGCTGATGGAGCTTCATTGGCAGAAAAGCTTCTGAACCGAAACTCCTTGGCGAAGCGGATTTTAGGGGAGCAGTATTCTTGCTCCCCCCGCCTTTCATTATCTTGGAGGAGCCCAAGCTCCTCCGCAAAATACTTCCTTATGATGTTATCATAATGTTGAGGGGGCCGTTCGCCTTCTTCATCTTGCTTATTTCTACTCTTTGCTTTGTAGAAACACATCTTGTAATGGCTTTACAATCTAACTATTGTTGGGGTCTCTCTTGTTAGAGTTTGAAGAAAGGAATCCTCAGGATAAATGGAGAGTGTATAGCGTTGACACCTTTATCACATACTATAACATATAAGCTGTATTATTGTATATATTAGAATTCCTGATATATTTCAGAAACACAATAAAATCACCTCTCTCATTCGTTAATCATCCTTAATATACGCCTTTAATTAGTTTAAGTATATGTGTACTCTATATTATTTTTGAGTGTGTCTGTTTTTCTATATTCTCCTAAACCTCTAACTCCACCTTTGCCGGGGCCAAGCCTGGATGAAAAGGGGGGAGGAGGAGCAGTAACAAGCTCACTAAAAAACCTGGGCTAAGATGGCCCGGCTGATAGTACCCTGTAAGGGCTCCTAATCCAGGGATACAGGATGAGCAGTTTTTGTACTCCATGTTAGGAGTGGCTGCACATGGCGTCTGTTCCTCATGTCAGAGGCGGTCATTTCTTTTGGAGCTAAATCAGCCTGCCACTGAGTTGTGCTCCCAGTCTTAATGGCAAAGGCAGACGCATTCTACTTCACCCAGTGTGGAGATAAGAAAGAAGAAGACCTACACCTCAATAATTCAACTATTGAGTTAGTTCATAGTCCAAAAGGTGTTCATTGGTTATTAAGCTCTGTTATCTCCTCGAGTAATAAGGTTTTATATTAAATATAAGATCAAAGCTTCGAGATTCTGTGAAAAAAAGTTCAACTTTCCAGTAATCTCTATCTCTATCTCTATATCTCTATATCTCTATATATATATAAAAGTCAATTTCTGTCTGTCTGTCTGTCTGTTTCGCGATAAACTCAAAAACTACTGAACCAATTGGTACCAAATTTTGCATGTCGCTTTTTATAAACCTGAGGAAAATTTTCGGCTTCATTTTGATTAGTATTTTTGGCTATTTCTTTTTCTCATTTGAAGAACTTTTTTTTACGCGGAGTAATCCGGAATGGAACGAATACCCAAATATGGCCATTTTTTATACGCATCGGTGGTTCAGTGGTAGAATGCTCGCCTGCCACGCGGGCGGCCCGGGTTCGATTCCCGGCCGATGCATTTTTTTTTTTTCAATTTTTAAAACTCATTTATATTATATACTAGACGTATGACCCGGCTTCGCCCGAGAATTCCCCCGATTGCAATTTCCTTCATACTGAAAGTACATCAATAATAAATATTAGAAGTGCCATAGAATAGCAATACAGAAGTAACACATAAACTACAGGAAAAAAGTGTGTGTGATGGCAAAAATTTTATTATATTAGTGTTTGGGTATTTGATTTAATTAATATAGTTGATATTATAATATATTCTATATATATAAAAATGAATGTTTGTATGTTTGTTTGTATGTTCGGTATACAAATTCGCAGTAGTTCACTAATTCAAACCAAAATTTCCATACATAGGTAAAAGAATACGGGAAAAAGATAGGCTATTTTTAAAAATATATAAATCAATTATTAAAGCTATATATTTTTAGTCAGAAAATGATGATGACGATATTGCTGTATCATGTTTGATTATCAGATACAAAATCATATCGGGAAAAATTCCAAAAAGCAGAGACCACGGGTGAAACCAGTTCATTATTTTGTACGCAGGAACAAAATTCTAACAGAAAAACATTCATTCGAGCAGAAAACAAAAGCCAGATCATCTTTCTATAAAAATATCGCTTCTCAGACACAAAGTTTGGAGCGGGACGTTTCACAAGAGTGACATCCACGGCGCCAATTTATAATTGTAACGAATAGTATTTGAATAAAAACATTTAATCGGGTAAAACCCGGGCGTTGCCCGGGTCATTCGGCTAGTATATTTATAAATAGAACACACATCAATCCGTTATACAAACATGTCGTGACCGATACAAACAGTTCTAAGCTTTATTTACAGTTACTATAACTAAAGAAAGTATATGTTTGGGTTACAGATTTCACTCTAAAAATCCTGAGTTCAACTGACTCGGTTGATGGTCCTCAGCAATGGTCCCACTCCAGGAATACTAAAAAGCTATGTCTGTACTCATGTTAGAGTCGGCAGCAAAGGATTCCATGTTAGGAACAGCCTCAAATTATAGGCAAAGTCAGACTTTCACCAAAGTGTGCCTGGATCATTGTGCCATGATCAACGAAAGCTGCACCCCATTCCATGAGATCATGAACTCTTGGAATTCGTGTAATATTTACACAAGGGGATAAGAAACAACAACAACTGATAGATTTTTCAACTCTATTTAATATATAAATGTGTGGAAAAAATAATAATAATGGTATTGAACTGTAATATTATATATAATTGTTAGCTGTATATATACTGAATGTAATATTTAAATCAAAGATACAATTCTTTCATTGGCCTTGTAGAACGAGAGTGGTGTACGCGTGCGCGCATGTTCTAGTGAAAAACACAAACATCCTCGATAAAGAGAGGCGAGTTGCCCCTCAAAATATTGGAACAATAAATACATTATAAACTAATATATGCATCTTTTTTAAATATAAATTAATAGGAAAATATTATGATTTACTTTATTCCTATTGTAAATATTGAGATCTGCCACCACAGACCCTCTTCTTTTATTTAAATCATATTAAAGTGCTTTATAAAAATTTGACTCTTTCAAAATATTTTTCAACTTACTTACTCACGATTACAATTCTATTGTTTGGAACACTTTTAATTGGGTCCTATTTTAAATAATCAACCATGACCTCTTTGTGATTAAAATTAAAATATTAATAATTAAAATATACAAGTATCAGAGTCATAATCAACAATCAATCAATTCTGTCACCGTTTGCTTTTGTGAATGGAATAAATACCCAAATATGGCCATCTCTTATAAGCATCGGTGGTTCAGTGGTAAAATGCTCGCCTGCCACGTGGGGGGCCCGGGTTCGATTCCCGGCCGATGCATTTTTTTTTTTTTTACAATTTTTAAAACTCATTTATATATTATACTAGCCGAATGACCCTATTAAATGTACCCTATTCAAATACTATTCGTTACAATTATAAATTGGCGCCGTGGATGTCACTTTTGTGAAACGTCCCGCTCCAAACTTTGTGTCTGAGAAGCGATATTTTTATAGAAAGATGATCTGGCTTTTGTTTTTTGCTCGAATGAATGTTTTTCTGTTAGAATTTTGTTCCTGTATACAAAATAATGAACTGGTTTCACCCGTGGTCTCTGCTTTTTGGAATTTTTCCCGATATAATTTTGTATCTGATAATCAAACATGATACAGCAATATCGTCATCATCATTTTCTGACTAAAAATATATAGTTTTAATAATTGATTTATGTGGCAATATCGTTGCGGAATTTCTT
The DNA here is from genome assembly GCA_030710605.1 of Cordylochernes scorpioides. NCBI lineage: Eukaryota > Metazoa > Arthropoda > Arachnida > Pseudoscorpiones > Chernetidae > Cordylochernes > Cordylochernes scorpioides. The sequence continues at coordinate 85,631,157 of CP092873.1, read as the reverse complement.
GTTGTTGGATGCGAATGGTGAGATTTGATTGAAGCGCAGTCGTTTGAGTGGAAGTTGCAGCATACAGTTAGGAATAATCAGGACACGTGATGGGATTTGAAAATGAAAGGCAACTGGATTGGAGGAAAGAAAGCTTGAGAAGAGCGGAATGATTTGGCTTGTTAATTATCTGATCACATGGCGGTGATTGAACTTAGCTGTGGGATGAGCAGAGGGAGAGAGGTCTCGGGAGTAGATGTCACCCTGTTGGAAGCGCAATCACTACTAGGTCCGAACTCGGCGAGATCCAGTGAACAACCGCCTATTCTTGCTTTTCGATTTAACACCAAGACTCAGTTTCTTTCTGATTGGTCGAGAGATGATCACATGATCTTTTCCTATTGGTCGACCTATTTAGGTGCTGTCTTCTGATTGGCCGGCGGTTTCCTTTGGTGTTGCTTTTGCTGGAAGATATATCCGATTTCGTCAGGAAGTGTTGGGTAGCTTGACGCTTATAACTTCGACGGATATTAGATATGTCCTGTCTTTGCCGGAAATATTGGGTGTTAGCTTAACATTTATAATTTCTGGTCACCAGATACATCCTGCTTTGTCAGGAAGTATTGAGTGCTTCTTGACTAATATAACTTCTGCGGTCACTAGAGACGTCCGGTCTCTGCCCCTGCAATATTGACACAGGGGTGCCAAGAATAGTCGTGCCAGCTTTAGGCCTACTTCCTATGTCTTATTGCTACTTGCTTTCCTCCAGTTACCTTGTTCTTTATTAAGTCTTTGAAAATCATACATGGTACATACATAGTGGGTCGGGGTTGCATTTAATTATATACAAATTATGACAGATGCGCCCCCTACATGTGAAGAATTCAAGAAGGGGTTAGCCTGAGAGAATTCTGTAAAGTGAAAAATAATTTTGTGGGAAAATTAGTTGTGGGTATTGAGGGGCTATATACAAGCATTGCTGGTGATATAAAAGTAAAATAGAATGGTGTTGATGATATAGGTTGAGTATAATTAATAGAAATCAAAAATTTTTTAATGGTAAGAAATCAAAATGAATGTTATGGTTCATAGTGGATTAAAAAGAAAAAAAATGCGCCTAAACGAATTCTACTCGAGATAGGAAATGAAATCGAGGGAGTTCTATTAAGGCTTTTGAAATCAAAATAAAAATAATATAAAAATAGTTGAATGAAATCAAAATTGAATGTGTTTGGTTGAAAAAAATTGTTTTGTTGCATGGTGATAAGGGAAAATGCCTAGTTACTTTTTTGCTCGAATTTTGGAAAAGAATTCGAGGAAATTTCATAAGGTCTTTTGAAAAATCAAAGTAAAATAAAAAGTTGAAAGAAATCAAAGTGAATGCTTGATGCATGGTGAAAAAAAAAAAAGAAAAATGCCTAACCATATTCTCGCTCGAAATTGGGAATGGAAAACGAGGGATTTTTATTAGGGCTTTTGAGAAATCAAAAAATAATTAAAAATAAAAAGTTGGAGGAAATCAAAAAATAATATAAAAGTTGGGAGAAATCAAAGTAAATGCTTGGTTGCATGGTGAAAAAAAGATAGAGAAAAAAAAGAATGTTTTTGTAAATCAAAATGAAATATAATATCCAATTTTGAAAGAAAACCAATGAGTTTTTGTTGATTGGAAACTATGATAACATAACTAAGTGGTAAATATATGATAATTAATGATTAAAATTGATAATAAGTTGAATAAATTGATAAATTGATTAAATATTTACATTTTTAATTGAGAGAAAATAATGAAAATGATTAATATGAAAAATAAGGTGTATTGGTTTGAACCCTTTGGTATCTACATGCCCTATAAATTTTTTAATTGCTCAATTATGCCCTATAAATTTTTTAATTGCTCAATTATGCCCTATAAATTTTTTGTCTCATCTGTAGCGACACTTAGGTGAAAACGTGATTCTACCCCTCAAGTGCGTTTATGCTATGTGTACAGGAGACATGGAAATCTATATAACCTTTATGTGTAATTTTTATCTTTGTGTGTGTTGTGAAAAAATGTTAGAAGTCTGTTGTGTAAGAAATGTGTGAGCGAGTTCTATGTGTTGTCTTGTGGATGTGGAATTGGATGATAAAAATCGATATGTAGACTCGAACTGGAATCAAAAATCGGTGGCATAGCGAGGTTCCCAGTTGACCTCAATAGGGGACCTTCTCATCGTAATTAGAGATACGGAAGTGGGGTGTGTCGGGCAAAAGAGAGGGAATGAAATTGGAGATCGGACGAGGCGCTCCGCTTTGTTTGCATAGGCCGAATTTATCGCCGCGGACTACACTTCCTGTCGCGGTGTCTCAAAATTCTCATTTCCTGCCGTCTATTTATTTTGGGGTGTTGCTCGGGTCTTGTTTTTGGAGTATGACTTCTCCGACATTGGTTGGTCATCTTTTCAGTTACTGCTATCTCTTCGGAGTTTATTTAGATTTTCTGCAAAAATGGTTCCTAAAATTATGAGAAGTTTTATAAATGCTTGTCCAAAATTAAAAACTGCCTCTTGTAGTTCGAAAATTTTATGAGCGGGCATGGTATAGATAAACAAGTAATTAATGAATAAAATTGGTATACATTTGTATGGTAGAACTAACAAACAAAGGATAAAAATCAGATGAAAGATAGGATATTGCCCCATGTTCTCCCGTATTTTTGTAACTGGGGACTCTGAAATATTTGCTTGAACCTTATTAATTGTAGAATTTGAATGATTGGTAGGTTCGCAGTTCTCCTGTTTGATATCTTTAGGGAGTGGTGTGATATGATTGAGCTGGTTGTCAGGTTTGCAGTTTTTAACATCGGGGAAGAGTGATGCAAATCGTCTTGTTGCAAAAATGGCAGGGTCTAAATGCCTGAAAGGTTCGCTGCTGGTGGGTTTGAACCTTAATGACTCTGTTGGGAATAATTCGGGTGTTAAATGTTTGAAAGGGAACGTGTAATTGGGGTTGTGCTTTATATGATATGTGCTAACGGCGGGTGGTGATATATAACGGATTTTTTCTGTATACAGTTTAAGTTTGTTGACGTGGATTGTGTCAGTGTCTCTTTGAAGTGGTTGATTTGGTCGATCTATGCGGACCACATTTGGTGAAATAATTTCTAATATTGTGTGAGGTCCTGTGAAATATGGCGCAAGTTTCCCTGTATTTGGGTGGTGATATAATTTTACTAACACTAGATCACCTACTTCGAAATGTGGTTGCTTGTGTCGTTGGTCATAAATGTTTTTGTCTTGTAAATGTTTGTTTTGTGTGCGTGTGTGTGCAATTTTTCTAGCTTTGTCGATATCTGGGTACGGTGTGTTATGATTAGAGATTTCTGGGGGTAGGATACCAAACATTAAGTATATGGGTGGAAAACCTGTGGTAGAGTGGGGTGTCTTGTTATATATAAGTGTAACCTTCTTGACCAACTTGGTCCATGCGACCTTAGGATTTTCTAGGTGTAATAACCTAAGTTTTCCCGTGAGGGTGGCGTTCAGGCGTTCACATAGGCCGTTGGCTTGTGGGTTGTTGCTGGTTGTGATTAACGGGTGAATATTTCTATTAAGGAGAAAACTACGAAATTTGGGTGAAGTGAAGGCAGGGGCTCTATCCGTAAGAAGGCGTTTTGGAGAGCCATCCTGTAATACTCGCTTAAGTACCTGTTGGTAGGTGATGATGCTGGTGGATTTAGATGGAAAAGTCCACGCGTAGCGCGAAAAATGATCGACTACCACATGGAGGTATATTTTGGTGTTGCCATATTTGGCAAATCCTGCTATGGTGTCAAGGGATAATAGGTCAAAGGGTTTTTTTGGCTTCCGGAGGTTGACTTAATTCCCCGTAAGTGGGTCCTACTGGTCGTTTTGTTAATTGGCAGGTGGGGCAGGTTTTAACCTTTTGTTTAATATCTTTGGACATACCTTGCCAGTAATATTGTGTGGAGATGATTCGTGACATTTGTGAAATACCGGGGTGATTGTATTGTGTGTGTACTGTTTGTAAGAGTTGTTGTATGAGTGGTTTTGGAAGTATAATCTTGGTTACACCTTTTCGGGAAACTGTATGTAATCCATTATGATCAATGGTCAAACTAGACTCTTTCGATGGAGGAGGTTGGTGTGCCTTGATAAGGGTGGCGTCCAAGAATCCACAAAACGGGTTACGGGACAAGAGATCTGCTTCATATTGTAGTTTTCCTTTTATGTAGCGGACCTCATATTCGTAACTCGATAGTCGTAAACTCCATCGAAACAGTCTGCCGGACGGGTTCTTGATGGTTTTCAACCACTGCAATGCGTGATGGTCAGAAAATATAGTAAATTTTCTGCCCATAAGGTAGATGCGAAACTTCTCCACACTCTCAACGATTGCTAAGCACTCAAGTTCAGAGATGGAGTAGTTTTTCTCGTGTGGGCGCAATGTTCGGCTGAAATATTGAACTGGATATACGTTCCCGTCAGGGTGAACTTGTTTGAGAATGCCTGCTATACCGAGGGTGGATGCATCGCAATACACTTGGCATGGCAGACCTTCTTTGTAAAGGTGTAAAATGGGGTGTTGTGTGAGGTTTCCTTTCAGGTCAATGAACGCCTTTTGACAAACTTCATTCCAGTTCCACACGACATCCTTTTTGAGGAGGTTATTGAGTGGTGCTCGCAAGCGAGCGTATTCCGGAATGAATTTGTTATAGACGTTCACAGCGCCTAAAAAGGATTGTAGTGTTTTTCGGTTGTGTGGTTGTTTTATGGCGTGGATAATGTCGGTGTTACGTGTGAGTGGTGTAATTGTACCAGCTGTAATGGTGTAACCTAGAAAATCTATGGATTGTTTAAAAAATTCGCATTTCACGAAGTTAAGTTGTAGTTTCTCCGCTTCGCAAAAGGCGAAAAATTGTCGCAGGTGGTTTTGATGCTCCTCCAACGTGTTGGAGTAAATGATGAAATCATCAAAGTAATGTGCCACACAGTCAAGTCCGTGTCTCTGTAGGACCTGACTTATGGCTCGTTCGTAAATCTGAGGACTGGTTTTTAACCCGAAAGGTAATCGAGTGGGTTGGTATAATCCTTCAAAGGTGGCAAATGCTAACAGTGGTCGAGAATCGGGGTGTATTGGGACTTGCCAATACGCAGAGGATATGTCGGCCGTGGAGAAATATTTGGCCTGTGCGAGGCGGTCTAGGATATCCTCGATTCTCTGGAGGGGATGGACATCAGAGCTGATTAGCTCGTTCACCTTCCTATAATCGATACAAAACCGTTTGGTCTTGTCGCGCTTAGTGACGAGGGTGACAGGGCTCGAGAAAGGTGAAAAAGATTGCTCTATGATGCCGTTCTCCAGCATTTGTTGTATTTGGTTACGGATTTCTTGTTGGTCACATATCGGAACACGATATGGACGTATGGTGATTATTTTTTCGGAATTCGTGGGTATTTTTACTGGTGGAATCCGTAAGCATGGTACGTTGAATTTGTCCTGTGAAAAAATGTGAGTGTACCTTTGTAGAAGTGTTGTGAACTGTGGTGTATAATGAGTGTTAGGTGTTGTGTTGTAGTATGCATGTGGTAAAGGGTTTTGTTGTGTATTAGTGTGAGTGTCGAGTTCGTTGTGTGGGTTGGTCATGTGAGAGTTGCGCAACGGTGTGTGATCACCTATGTTTTTGGTATGCGAGTTATCCCGCTGTGTGGGTGCGTTTTGGACAGGTTCATAAGTTGAAGTTGTTGTGGTTTGATTATTTGAGGGCATGTAAAAAAGGCAATTGGCTTTAGTGAAAAAGGGGCATGTAGATAAGTGGGTTTTTCTCAATGAATGCACGCAATGGTTGTCATAGGCGGAAAGTTGGGATGCGGGGAAAATTTTTTGTGACATCGCCTGACACTGCCAGTACGTGCATACATTGGACACATGATTAAAAAGGGTAGGAAAGGGTAGACAATGGGGCGCCCAGCTGGAATATAGTGCATTTATTAAAATCTATGGTTAATCTGAATTTATGGAGGCTATTGATACTAAGAATTCCAAATGGCAATGGTGCATTCACTACATGGAAATTCTCCTTTCGTGATATTTGTCCTATTGTCAGTGGGATAGATAGTTTACCCATGGTTTTTGCAAATCCGTTTAGGGTTTGGAGGTGTAGTGAATGTCCCTCAAGGGTTAAATTAGGCAGGTGGGTTTTTAGCATATGATAAATATTATATGGCACTATACTCAGGCTGGCGCCTGTATCAATTAAAAAGGGGCATGATACATTAGGGGCTAGAAAAAGTTTGACAGTCAGTTGGTTTAGGGAGCCTACCTCAGTCTCGAAAGGGCTGCTCGGCTGGGGTGTCTCTGGCTTGACTTGGTTGTTGTGGAATCGGAACTGATGATTTTGGGACCGTTTGCACTGTCCGGACTTTTTCGTGGGTCGTCGGGACTGGTCGACGTCGGCATTCGCTGTGCCAGTGTCTCGCGCCGCAGAACTTGCAGTTGGACGGTGGAAGAGGTGCATTCCATGCACCTGGGCGTCGGGGTGTGCTGTGGTACGGACCCGACATTGGGGGTGGTTGATCTTCTCGGGGTCGCGTTGTCGGTACACTGGGCCCGTGGATCCGCTGTACAAGTCGGAACCACTCTCCTAGGTTCTCGGGAGGCACTACGCGGACTAGGCGCTGGTCGTTGAATGGCAGTCCTTCTGTCAGTGTCTCGAGGATCACCTCTTGTGGAAGTCCTAGTTGCAATCCCATGGCGGTTTTTTCCCGGTAGTAGGTCTCTAGGTTGGCTTGTCCAGTAAGTTTCATGGCGAAATATTTCGCAAAGGACGCTTCGCTTGACTCAGGGTAGAGATCTAGGAGGATTTGTCTCACCTGGAAATAACTCCGGTCGGCCAGTCGAAGTTTCCTGAAGAGCTCCAGGGGTTGTCGCACCAGGTAGTTTGGCAGGCGCAGTAATTTTTCTTGTTCTCCCATGGATGCGTCTTCCATTTTTCGGTCGAACGTCTGGAAAAACTGTGTCGCGCTGTATGTGCCGTCGAAAGGCGAGATTGTCGCCTCAGATCCATCAGAAATTTTTACTCGGGTCAGGAGCGTTGACAGTTGGGTGACGACGTCCGCTAGGGGCGCAGTTGTCTCGCCCGTCTCTCTTACTTCCTGCCTCCCTTCCGTTGTTGTTTCCATCGGGCCGTCCGACTTTACGCCTATGGGATCCTGATTTAATTCCATCTCTTTATCCTGTCGACTTAACCGATCTGTGGCAATATCGTTGCGGAATTTCTTGTTGTTGGATGCGAATGGTGAGATTTGATTGAAGCGCAGTCGTTTGAGTGGAAGTTGCAGCATACAGTTAGGAATAATCAGGACACGTGATGGGATTTGAAAATGAAAGGCAACTGGATTGGAGGAAAGAAAGCTTGAGAAGAGCGGAATGATTTGGCTTGTTAATTATCTGATCACATGGCGGTGATTGAACTTAGCTGTGGGATGAGCAGAGGGAGAGAGGTCTCGGGAGTAGATGTCACCCTGTTGGAAGCGCAATCACTACTAGGTCCGAACTCGGCGAGATCCAGTGAACAACCGCCTATTCTTGCTTTTCGATTTAACACCAAGACTCAGTTTCTTTCTGATTGGTCGAGAGATGATCACATGATCTTTTCCTATTGGTCGACCTATTTAGGTGCTGTCTTCTGATTGGCCGGCGGTTTCCTTTGGTGTTGCTTTTGCTGGAAGATATATCCGATTTCGTCAGGAAGTGTTGGGTAGCTTGACGCTTATAACTTCGACGGATATTAGATATGTCCTGTCTTTGCCGGAAATATTGGGTGTTAGCTTAACATTTATAATTTCTGGTCACCAGATACATCCTGCTTTGTCAGGAAGTATTGAGTGCTTCTTGACTAATATAACTTCTGCGGTCACTAGAGACGTCCGGTCTCTGCCCCTGCAATATTGACACAGGGGTGCCAAGAATAGTCGTGCCAGCTTTAGGCCTACTTCCTATGTCTTATTGCTACTTGCTTTCCTCCAGTTACCTTGTTCTTTATTAAGTCTTTGAAAATCATATATGGTACATACATAGTGGGTCGGGGTTGCATTTAATTATATACAAATTATGACATTTATATATTTTTTTAAATAGCCTATCGTCTTCCCCGTATTCCTTTACCTATGTATGGAAATTTTGGTTTGAATTAGTGAACTATTGCGAATTTGTATACCGGACATACAGACAGACAAACAGACAAACATACAAACATTCATTTTTATAGAGATAGAGAAAAGACAAGAATGACATCCACGGCGCCAATTTATAATTGTAACGAATAGTATTTGAATAAAAGCATTTAATCGGGTAAAACTCGGGCGTTGCCTGGGTCATTCGGCTAGTTACTTTATATGTGACTCAGAGCTTCTTTCGAAAAAACTAATACTTGTAATAATTATACAAATATATAAGAAAATATATAAATATGGTTATTATAATTTCAATGTTATCTATCGATCAAATTTGTAAGGATAATATTATGGCGATGTGTTTCTTATGATATTTATTATCAAATATCTTTCTACGTGGATATATTGTCGCAATTAAATGAGTAGAGGTACACAGAGCTATTTCAGCAGGTTTTATTATTAAATTAAGTCTCGAAAATTGAGTGATATCTTATACTATTGTTTTGCCTTCTACATGCTTCGGTAAGCATTTTAAGGCATCACTCATAGTTAGATGTCTCCGAGCGCCCGCCGCAGAGGAGGGCCAAGGAGAGGACTGGAGAGGCGACGGCGAGGCCGTGGGCACCCCGGGGGAGAGGAGGGCTAGTGCACGCCGTTTTGAGGGAACCAAGGCAGCGCCAAGCACAACTAAGGCGCCGCAGGCTTCAAAAATAGTCAAGAGATCATTTCAGGGATCGAGACCGGAGTATATACAGTTACAGAATTTACAGACCATCGAACTATTAAAATATTTACATAAACCTATCCCCCGATTTACACGGTACTTGTTTTACACGTTTTCGCTTTTACACGGTTTTCCAAATAAGTTTTTTTTTGTTTGTTTTTATCGCACTATACTAAAATGCGATATTCTACTCTATACTACTTATGATGAAAAGAATATTGGGAGGCTCTGATTCATGAGGGGGCGAACACCTATTCAGATTTGACAGTTTAATATACACCTATCCCTCGATTTACACGTTTTTCTCAGGAACGTATCTACCGTGTAAATCGGGGGGGATAGGTGTATATTTAATAATTAAACAATTACTTTGATTTCACTCTAAACAAATTTCGCGACAATATAATGAGATATGGTGATATTTCAATATTTTATATCAGTTCTTTTTTTCTAAAATTATTAAAAGAGTTTGTAAGGCTGCGACCATTGCTGGACATGAGAATATGTGGGTAGGTTCCACATCAGGACAATTGTTACATTATAATAAATATAATATATTATATAATATATATAATAATAGGGTAGCTTAGTGGATATGGCATCTGCCCGGTAAGCGGAACATTGTGGGTTTGATTCCCATCCCTGGACACTTTTATTTTTCCGTTCATCATTACTCTTCATAATTCACCCTTTCATACCTCATCCAAAAAGATTAGAAATAGTCAATATTTCACCTTGAAATAAAATTTTGATTTTTCGTTGAAAAGAAACTCATGCCGTGTAACTTCAAGTGTTGTTTTACAATTGTTACATGTCCTATAGGTTCCTGTACCATCTGGATGTATTGTCATTCCTTTATAGTGTTTCAATATGAGTCTTGTTATTGTTTTTGTAATTTTTCTCTCAGAGTTTATTTCGTATATTCTGTCAAAGTTAATTGTTTATGTAAAAGGTAAAAATCCTATATTGTTGATAATAATGATTACTATACCTCTTCCTCAAAGTAACGATACTTCGGCCAGTAATTCTTTTTTATTGTCTCGACAAAAATATTTTGTCCTCGTCAGGAGCGAACAAAAATTGAAACATTTGGCAAAGCGTTAAAAAATTATTCTAAGGCTGCAAGGACGTTCTCACGTGATATTTCAAATTTCACCCTTGCAGCCTTAGAATATTTTTTTAACGCTTTACCAAATTAAGAAAAAGGCATCTCCTTATCGTGCAACTGAAAGTTGCTGATGGCTTGCGCCATCTATCGGAATAAATATCAACTATTATCGTTGATTTCTAATTATTCCAGAATTGGCCAAATACCCATTCTTGATTAATCAAGAAAAGCTAACCGCGGACGCGTTTCGGGCTATTGGCCCTCATCAGCGTGGTGCAAGCTGTACCTCAACGACAAAAAAATTGGTCATTAAGGCATCCTGAAAAATCATGAAACGGGTAGTTAAGGCCAGAATTGCGTGAGACCGCGACACAATGTGAAAAAAAAATAGTACAAATGTAATATTGTACTGGGATAAGGTGCATAAATTAAGAAAAAGGCATCTCCTTATCGTGCAACTGAAAGTTACTGATGGCTTGCTTTGCCAAATATTTTAATTTTTGTTCGCTCCTGACGAGGACAAAAGATTTTTGTCGAAACGCCGAGATAATAAAAAGATTTACTGGCCGAAGTATCTTTAATTTTAAGAACAATGAATGCTGGCCAGGCAGCCTCTATCTTTATGATAGTAACTATAACCTTTCACAATTAAATTTGCATATTTACTTTCCTTCTAGAATATAATCTATATAAATAACTACAAAATCTGGGTTTGTTTGCTCCGTATAATTCACATAAAATATATTTTTCATTATAAAAATTCCTCCTTAAAATTAATTTATAATCAATTTCTCTAAATATTTTTGAAATTTAAGCTTAACAAAAAATATTTCCCATAAAAAAATGAGAAAAATTTTATTAAATTGTTTGCGGAATATATTCGGTACCACTGTTTGTATTTATTTTGCAGCAGATCTCCTGGGAGATTTAAAGCAACCGACAAATTCGATAAAACTTCAAGGCATATTTAAATTCTCGAGATTTTGCGTATTGGCACTATTTTCCCTGTTTTTTTTTTTTTTAATACATATTTGAAATATATATATAATTTATTTTTCTAAAATATGTATGTAGGCTTAAACGCCCACTCCATGTAAATGATTAGGTCCTTAGTCAAAAGAATTATTACCGAAATCACTGAATATATATAGCTTTGCCATGGTAATATATTGAATAGTTTAACATTTTAATTTATTATGATGCAATAGCGCGCCATCTGTTATGAAATTTCGAAACTATTATAGACGCGTATGATTCTTTTTTAAATAAAACAATTCTACTGTCCTTACTGCAATGGAGAAATTAATGGGAGGGCCTGGCTCATCAGTGGTGAACCCTCCCAGTGGTTTCACCAGTTTAATCTACCATACTGCTGTTATATTGCATTTTTCGATCTTTCTTTTATAGTGATACTGATGCTAGACTCTTGGAATGGGTATTTTAGATGAACTATAGACCTAAAATCAGGAATATCGCGTTATAGAATGTTAATAGATATCTTTCATATAATTAAAAAAGTTAATAAACGAATCTATCCTGGCTTCGCCCGGGTTGTACTTAAGTAAAAATGTGCCCAACCAATATTTTTAAACAAAATTGTATTAATAGTAGTATTAATGATTATAATAATTCATTATATATTGTATTATTATTTTAATCATTGTCTTATCCAATAATATGCAAATTAATTCTTTATATTAAACGATTGGAAGGTATTTTCCTTGTACAAACTTAACTGTATAATATAATACGGCTTGTGATTGTAAAACGACATTTGAAATACTATCCCGCATGTGTTTCTTTTCAACGAAAATTCAAATTTTATTTCAAGAAGAAATAACGATTATTTCTAACCTTTTGGATGAGGTATGAAAGGATGAATAGAGGAAGAGTAATGATAAACGAAAAAATAAAAGTGTCCAGAGATGGGAATCGAACCCACAGTGTTCCGCTTACCGGGCAGATGCCATGTCCACTAGGCTACCCTGGACATATTTTTCCGTTTGTTATAAATAAAAATATGTCCAGGGTAGCCTAGTGGACATGGCATCTGCCCGGTTAGCGGAACACTGTGGGTTCGATTCCCATCCCTGGACACTTTTATTTTTCCGTTTATCATTACTCTTCACAATTTACCCTTTCATACCTCATCCAAAAGGTTAGAAATAATCGTTATTTCTCCTTGAAATATATTTTGAATTTTCTTTGAAAATAAACACATGCGGGATAGTATTTCAAATGTCGTTTTACAAACTTAACTGTCTTGGAGCTCTTCATGCCATTTGTAACCCAGAACGACTTAAAACCTCACTCATAGCAAAGAGATAATTGGCATTCTCAACTATCTAAGGGCCGTACATCACCGGGACGTCATGGCGATGTAACCAAGGATGTCGCCATGGCTACTCCTGGCAACCGTAGGTCGCCAAAACACGTCGCCAAGAAGGCCGCCCGCAAGGTCGCGACCACCTCAGTCGCTGGCTACGTCGCCATGGCGGTGAGGTACGGTCCTGATGGTACGTTGACTCTCATTTATATTGCTGCCGCCAAGTGGCCAGTCTCCACATGAGGAGACAGCGGCGACGCCTCCAATTCGGGCCCATCACCAAGTGGTAGCCAAGTGAGATACCTGCCATTCATTTTAAAAAGAGTTAATTGGAAACGTTACTGGCTACGTCGCCATGGCGTCTCGGTGAGCCTTGGCTCTAAATATACAGCTCTAACTTCTCTCACGCGGCTAAAATTTCCATTACATAATCAAGAACCATATTTCTATATCTATATATATATAAATGAATGTATGTGTGTGTGTGTCCTTTAGGCCTGACCAAACCACTCATTGGAACGCCATGAAACTTAGGGAAGTTATTTAGTATAGTACTTGGATGGTTTCTAGCAAATAAAATTTTTGAAATAACTTTTCGCCTAAAAATAATCAAGATAAATATTGTTGTGTCTCTATGTTCATACAACTACTCCTGGACACCGAGATCCATTAAGCGAAGATGAAACCTTTATTCCTTATCAACCATTCCATTTCTAATTTATCTGTTATAATTCAACAATCTGCTCTAAATATTATCATGATGATACGATGATTTTGTAATGTAGAAAATTAGGAAAGACAAAATTCAGGATGACACGGCAATTTATTTAAGACAAGAATAATGATAAAATTCCAAAGCAGGATACTATTCCTTTAAATTCCAATTACCTAGGGAACCAATTAATATTGGTTTTATTCAACTTATCGAGTATTTTTCGAGGGACCGGGAAAAATGTTCACTTTATCGAGAGATTCGTTAGACAAACCTTTACTCGGTAAAACCCGGGCGAAGCCGGGTACGTCCGCTAGTTGAAAATATGTATATACAGTTAAACCTGTCTATAGCGCCCCCTCTAAATAGCGCCTTCCTCTCTATAGCGCCCGATTTTAAATACGTAGTACGATGCTATATTTACATTAAAAGTGACCTGTCTATAGCACCCTATTTTGGTGAGTCCCAAGAGGGGGCGCTGTAGACAGGTTTAACTGTATTGTAATAATAAATAATTTATAAATGATACACTGCAGATCCTTTATTTCAGTCTCAAAATTAATTCGCAATCTTTGTACCTTTGATATTTGCTGTAATCTTATACAGTTCTTTGTTTTCCACTTTCATTTTCTCAACGTAATCATTTATGGTACAATCTTGAAACTCTCTTTCTTTTCCACTTTTTAATTTGCTTTCTTATATTCGTGCATTAACACCTTTGTGTACTTGTTAATTATTCTAAAGAGACAAAGGTCGCCTCTCCCGTCAAAATAGACGTCAAAACTAGACGCCATCTATTGACCGTCACCGCAAAGTAGCGGCCTCGGGTCGGTGTCAAAGCCACAACACCAGCTTTGGCAAATAGAAAAAGCGTCCACCTAGAGACCATGGTTTCGGGCTAATGGCCCTCGTCAGTCTAGGGCGGACTTTATTCCATGAGATACACACGGGATCTAATGGAATCTTCACAATCTACCAAAGAGGTTTTTAGCTGGAAAAGTGGCTGGGGCAAATATATGGCTAAAATATATATGGAAATTTTGCCGGTCAATAGATGGCGTCTAGTTTTAACGTCTATTTTGACGGGAAAGGCGATCTTTGTCTCTTTAGATCTATATCCTACCGGGAAAATTTTCCATCTTCTTAATTATTATTACCTTTTTGGGATTATCTATTGTTGCCAAGGCGATGTGGCCCGGCCACAGGATACGCTGTTGTAGCACGGCTACGCCTGGTCCGAAGACGCAGGCGAGTCCGGATCCCGAGATGGCTACGGGATGGGCCAATATAACAGCGTTGTAGCCGAGGCAGAGGTCTTGGCCGCTGCCGAGATGAAATGCGTTTGTCTCCTGGACAAACGCGATGTCCACGTGATGTTGCCTGAGGAGATGACAAAGGGCAAGGCTCCTCCCCCGAGTGGCGAGCCCTCGCGCGTTGATGCTGGCGAGACGGTAGCCCATTGTTGCCGTCCCTTAAGCACCCCCTTGGTCTTCTGGAGGGTCTTGCGGATGGTGTGGTTGGAGTCTGGGATCGAGGCCTTGATGGTTTCGGCCAACAGGTCGAGGGCGGCGACCTGTGCTTCTGACAGCGAGGGCACTCGCTTCTCCATTTTTCTTTTAGAGGTGAGTAGCTGCTGTGCGTCCTCGCGGTCTATACCGGGCAGCCCGTCCCAGTCGATGGAGAGGTTGGGGGACTGCTTGAGGTGCTCCCGCAGCTGGAAGAGTGCGGGTTTTCCCCGGGGAGACGCGGAGGGAGTTGTGGTCAGCTCCTCCTCCGACATCTCAATGTCGAGCGGAAAGGTCTCGGGCTCGAGGGGCCGCGGGGCAGCCAGAGGAGCAGGGGGGGCGACAGGGGCGGGCTGGGCAAGATCCCTCGGTTCGGCAGGATGGGGCGCCGAGGGGGTCACTGGAGCCTCAGTTGATGTCTTCGCCGGTTGGACAGGGGACGCCGGTGTTGCGGGCGCAGGTGCCGGCTTCCTTGGCTGCTGAGGAGGAGGAGGAGGAGGAGGGGGAGGCCTTGCGTCGGTGGGAGACGCTGCTTGCCTGGGGTCCGTTCCCTTGTCTGGCGAGCGCTGGGCAGTTGGCTCTGCGGTGGCCCTGTTTACCGCATTTGGAACACTTGATTCCAAAGGAGAGGAAGGCCGACAGGGTGTCTCCCTTGGAGTGGATGGTCAGTCGGGTGGGCAGCGTCTCCAGCCTTACGCCCTCGCGGAGCAGGATGAACGCCTCCCGGCGGCCGTCGGTGAAGGTGAACTCCCCAATTTTGACCAGGATGGGGGCGATGGAGGTGACCTTCCCGAATTGGCCCAGGGTGTTCACGATGGTGCTATCCTCCACAAAGCCGGGCAGGTTGGCCACGACTATACGTTCCGCCCTCTTGCGGAAGGGGAAGACCTTGAGGGACGTACCCTCGATTTCCAGGCCGTCCGCGACCAGACGGTTCGCAAGTTCCTTGTTCGCGAGACCCACGATGTAGTGTCCGTTCATTCGATTGAACTGCGTGATGCTTTCAGGCCCCCCGAGTAGCGTGCTCATGGCCTTGAGGTAGGAGTAGTCCGGGATGTCTGGGCACAGCTCCACGAAGACGTAGTTCTCGTGGTTGGTAGTGGCCTGCCTCGCCCTGGCGTCGACGATGTTGACGCGTGTCGCCTTGATCTCCTGAGGCGGCACTGCTCTCGGCCCTGTTGGCCGCTTCCGCTGCTGGGGTCTGCGCTGCTCTCCAGGCTTGTTGGGCTGCCTTGCAGCGTGCTCAGGTGATGTTGAGCCGTGGCGCCTCTTCTTGCCTTTCACGACTGTGTAGCCGTCGTTGGCGTCCACCTCCGCCATCTCGCTGTCGGCCCAGTTGAGCGAGGCCGGACTGGTTGGAGTTGCGCTGGTCGTAGCGGCAGTCTTCGGCGCCGTGACGTCACCACGCGCGGCGGCCAGATTTGCATGCCCATCGCCTGCTGGCGAATTTGCATTTCTATGAATTTCAGAAGAATTATCTTCAGAATTCTTCATTTTTCCGTCTTTTGGCGATAACTCCTCGCCTGTTTGTGACAGGATGCTGGGCCTTTCAGGCACTTGTTCAGCAGAGCCTGGGCTTCCTTTTGGTGCCAAATTTGCAATGGTCAGCGCCTTCCACACGCACTCCAGAGGCGAAAACGGCGGAGTTCGCGAAAGCGTGGCCGCTCGCTCGAGTGTGTGTGTGTGTGTGTGTGTGTCCTATATGCCTGACCAAACCACTCATTGGAATGCCATGAAACTTTGGGAAGTTATTTAGTATAGTACTGGGAAGGTTTCTGAAAAATAATTTCTTGAATATCTTGAATATCCTCAGAGTTATTTGCAGATTTGTATATTTAACTCGCAAGCAGCGCCACCATTGCGACGATAATAAGTTTTATTTATCTATAAGTTTTATTATCACTAAGTTTATTATCTTAAAGATTATTTATCAAAAGTAAGATTATCTCAGGATGACATGGCAATTTATTTGAGACAAGAATAATGATACAATTCCAAGGCAAAGATACTATTCCTTTAACTTCCAATTACCGAGAGAACCAATTAATATTGATTTTATTCAACTTATCGAGTATTTTTCAAAGGACCGGGAAAAAATATTCACTAGATAAAACGATGATTTTGTAATGTAGAAAAATAGGAAAGACAAAATTCAGGATGACAAGGCACACAGGGACCGGGAAAAAATGTTCACTTTATCGAGAGATTCAAATTTACGAGTTTCAAATTATCAAAATATATATATTTTTTTTTTTTATAAGTTTATAGAGAATTGTTTTAAAAAATGTTCGTTAGACAAACCTTTACTCGGGTAAAACCCGGGCGAAGCCGGGTACGTCCGCTAGCCTTTTATAGATTTTAATAATATAAATAACTAGCGGATGTACCCGGCTTCGCCCAGGTTTTTCTCGAGGGAATGTTTGTAGTCTAGTAATAAGAAAATATACTACACCTAAAAACTATCAGAGAAAAGAGAAACCACGGAAGGTGAACAGAAAAATGCTTACAATGGATGTTATGTTTACGATATCAAGTTAAATAAAAACAAAGATAAAATTTGCATATGTTGGTCACTATAAATTTGTATATTTGTTAGGCGAAATTAGAAACATGACAAAACAATTGGGTATTTAAAAACAAATGTAGAAATAAAAGTTGAAGTATAATAAACAATGTTAAAGATTAGTTTTAATTATTAATCAAGATTGTGTGTAAATATGTGAGAAAGATGTAATATCGTTGTTGTTTTCTTGGCCGACTGTTTTACATATGGTGTTATCTTAAAATTGCTTGTTTTGAATATTTTTTAGATTGAGATTATTAGCTAGTATGTAAAAAAATTAACTCTGTTGAAATTTAATTTTGTATTTATATATAAATAAAATTAACTATGTTGATTTTTTTTTGTATTTAATCGATAACAGCGAAGTTACGCATGTTAATGTTAGGAAATATATTTTGATGTTAAGCAAAACCTGCTCCATCTCGTTTTACATAAATGTTGAAAATTTGGTTGAAATTGATGCATTGTAACGAAAGTTTTTAGTGATGTCCACTTATGAAATTTCCATTTTATTAATATAGATAGAGAATAAGATAATATAAATGAGTTTTAAAAATTGTAAAAAAAAAATGATCGGCCGGGAATCGAACCCGGGCCGCCCGCGTGGCAGGCGAGCATTCTACCACTGAACCACCGATGCTTTAAAAAATGGCCATATTTAGGTATTCATTCCATTCCGGATTAGTCCGCGTAAAAAAAAGTTCTTCAAATGAAAAAAAGAAATAGCCAAAAATACTAATCAAAATGCAGCCGAAAATTTTCCTCAGGTTTATTAAAAGCGACATGCAAAATTTGGTACATATTGGTTCAGTAGTTTTTGAGTTTATCGCGAAACAGACAGACAGACAGAAATTTACTTTTATATATATATAGAGATATAGAGATATATAGAGATAGAGATATAGAGATTTACTCTTCATTGTTGGCTTTTTATCTTACATTCATTCTTCATTGTTGGCTTTTTATATTACATTTACTCTTCATTGTTGGCTTTTTATCTTACATTCACTCTTCATTGTTGGCTTTTTATCTTGCATTCATTCTTCATTGTTGGCTTTTTATATTACATTCACTCTTCATTGTTGGCTTTTTATCTTACATTCATTCTTCATTGTTGGCTTTTTATATTACATTCACTCTTCATTGTTTGCTTTTTATCTTACATTCACTCTGTTGGCTTTTTATATTACATTCACTCTTCATTGTTGGCTTTTTATCTTACATTCACTCTTAATTGTTGGCTTTTTATATTATATTTACTCTTCTTTGTTGGCTTTTTATCTTACATTCATTCTTCATTTTTGCTTTTATATTACATTTACTCTTCATTGTTGGCTTTTTATCTTACATTCACTCTTCATTGTTGACTTTTTATCTTACATTCATTCTTCATTGTTGGCTTTTTATATTACATTCACTCTTCATTGTTGGCTTTTTATCTTACATTCATTATTCTTTGTTGGCTTTTTATATTACATTCACTCTTCATTGTTGGCTTTTTATCTTACATTCACTCTGTTGGCTTTTTATATTACATTTACTCTTCATTGTTGGCTTTTTATCTTACATTCACTCTTCATTGTTGGCTTTTTATATTATATATTTACTCTTGATTGTTGGCTTTTCATCTTACATTCATTCTTCATTGTTGGCTTTTTATATTATATTTACTCTTCATTGTTGGCTTTTTATCTTACAATCATTCTTTATTGTTGGCTCTTTATATTACATTTACTATTCATTGTTGGCTTTTTATCTTACATTCACTCTTCATTGTTGGCTTTTTATCTTACATTCATTCTTCATTGTTGGCTTTTTAAATTACATTCACTCTTCATTGTTGGCTTTTTATCTTACATTCATTCTTCATTGTTGGCTTTTTATATTACATTCACTCTTCATTGTTGGCTTTTTATATCATATAGAAAATCATAGTTTTATCTAGTGAACATTTTTTCCCGTGTCACATTGCCGTGTCATCCTGAGATAATCTTACTTTTGATAAATAATATTTGAGATAACAAACTTAGTGATAATAAAACTTGTTATCATCGTCACAATGGGGGCGCTGTTTGCGAGTTAAATCTACAAATCTGCAAAGAACTCTAAGGATATTCAAGATATTCATGAAATTATTTTTCCAAAACCTTCCCGGTGATATACCTAATAATATCCCAAAATTTCACGGCGATTGGATGTATGGTTTTTGAATCTATAGAGTACAGACAAACAGACAGACAGACAGACATACAGACATTCAATTTTATATATATAGACTAGACGGGTGACCCGGGCTTCGCCCCGGGATTGATCCGTGTGCATATCTACCCGAGTGATATATATTTAGATAAGATTTTTTTAATAATTGTTTGTTATTAGCATTATCTATTTGTTTGCATCAGCATAATTTAATCTAATCTTTGATAGAGGGCGCTGTTCGTGAGCCAAGTAGAATAATTTGAATATATAGTTTTAATAATTGATTTATATATTTTTTAAAATAGCCTATCGTCTTCCCCGCATTCTTTTACCTATGTATGGAAATTTTGGTTTGAATTAGTGAACTACCGCGAATTTGTATACCGGACATACAAACAAACAAACATACAAACAAACAAACATACATACATACAAACATTGATTTATATATATATATATAGATGTAAGATCAAAGCTTCGAGATTCTGTGAAAAAAAGTTCAACTTTCCAATAATATATTTATAAATAGAACACACATCAGCCCGTTCTACAAACATGTCGTGACCGATACAAACAGTTCTAAGCTTTATTTACAGTTACTATAGCTAAAGAAAGTATATGTTTGGGTTACAGATTTCACTCTAAAAATCCTGAGTTCAACTGACTCGGTTGATGGTCCTCAGCAATGGTCCCACTCCAGGAATACAAAAAAGCTGTGTCAGTACTCATGTTAGAGTTGGCAGCAAAGGATTCCATGTTAGGAACAGCCTCTAATTACAGGCAAAGTCAAACTTTCACCAAAGTGTGCCTGGATCATTGTGCCATGATCAACGAAAGCTGCATCCCTATACCCCATTCCATGAGATCATGGACTCATGGAATTCGTGTAATCTTTACACAAGTGGATAAGAAACAACAACAACTGATAGATTTTCAACTCTATTTAATATATAAATGTGTGGAAAAAAATAATAATAATGGTATTGATCTGTAATATTATATATAATTGTTATAGCTGTATATATACTGAATGTAATATTTAAGTCAAAGATATAATTCTTTCATTGGCCTTGTAGAACGAGAGTGGTGTACGCGTGCTCGAATGTTTTAGTGAAAAACACAAACATCCTCGATAAAGAGAGGCGAGTTGCCCCTCAAAATATTGGAACAATAAATACATTATAAAACTAATATATGTGTTGAATTTAAGATATATCACGGAATATTTTATCAATAGATTTTTATAAATATAGTTATCATCATCAATGGTTGTTATTCTTCTTCTTATTTTAGTTTTACATATGTATGTTTGTATCTAAATGATAAATAAAGTTTTATTAAATTAAAACGTATTTGTTATGCATTGATTGAATATAATAAAAAACCAATAATTGGTAGCAGAGCGTGGTTGATAAAAGTAAGTAAATAAAATATTTTCCTGAAATCTAAAGCGGTACGTAATTAAAATAAGAACATTCAAAATGGCGGAAAATATAAGAATTCCTGAATTTAATGGAGAAAATTTCCATAGCTGGAAATTCAGAATAGAAGCCTTCCTTGAAGGAAAGGGATTAAAAAGGTATTTATATGAAGACCCGCCACAATTAGAAGATAAGACAGATTGGAGTATCAAGGATGCCCAAGCAAAAGGAATAATGACTAGTGCAATGAATGATAGTCAAGTAAGTTTAATTTTGAATTGCAAAACTACAAAAGACATTTGGAACTCAATTCATAGAAGATATGAAGGAGATATAAAAAAACAAAAAATTGAGGCTAAAAATAACCTCTTCAGAATGCAGATGAAAAAGGATGAAAATTTAAATCAGTTCTTACTTAGATCAGAAAAATTACTAGAAACTGCAAGGATATTGGGAAACAGTATTGAAGAAGAGGAATTTGTAGATGCATTTATAAAGGCTTTACCAACAAAATACAATATCATAGTGATGCAATTGAGCAGCATTAGTGATCCAGGAATTCTAGACATAAGAAGAATTGTACAACTTTATCTAGAGAGATACAAATTTCAGGAAAAAGAAGAAAATCCTAATGCATATAAAATGTTCACTAAAGAAAATGTGCACTTTAATAGGAATACAACATTTGAAAATACAAGACCTAAAAGGAAGATTCAATGCTTCATATGCAGTAAATATGGACATAAAGCAAATGATTGTTGGTACAACCCAAAAAACAAAGGAGAAAATTCCACAAGAAAGAACAATGGACCACAATCAAACACACATTCTTGGAAAACAAGACAAAATGTGCCCAGAGCTACAGCTGCTAAAGTAAAAGAAGAACAGACATTTACCACAATCAGTAAAGAAGAGGAGATAAAGGAAGATAAATATCAAGGTTGGATTCTAGACAGTGGAGCAACTTGTCATATGACATCCTCTCTTGAGCAAATGAAAGACATTCAACCTGATGAAAGAAAAATTGTTCTAGCTGATGGGAGCTACACCAAATCAAATTACATAGGAAATGTGAAACTAAATGGTGTGAATCATTTTTTAATACTAAATAATGTTTTACATGTCCCTAGTTTAACTGATAATTTGATTTCCGTAAACAAACTTGTACAAGAAAATAACAAAGTGATTTTTGATCAAAAAGGAGGACATATTATTGATCAAGCTGGATATACTATAATTACAGCAAACAAAGTAGGAGACCTATATTTTATAAAAGGAAATAATAATAAAATAGATATCACTTTCAAAGTAACTAATATCCCATGGGAAGTGTGGCACAAAAGACTTGGACATATAAATGATCAATACATGGAAATAATGAAAAAGAATCAATTAGTTTATAAATTTGACTACAATGAACAGAAATCAATGGAAAATTGCATCAGCTGTATAAAAGGAAAGTATTCAAGAAAACCCTTTAAGACAGTTACTGAAAATCAATCAAACCAGCCACTTGAGCTACTACATTTGGATTTGATAGGTCCAATCAAACAACTCTCAATTGGATCTGCAAAATATGTTTTAACTATAGTAGATGATTTTTCAAGAAAAATATTTGTTAAATTTTTACATTCAAAATCTGATACTTTAGAAATATTCAAAGAATTTTTAGAAAGTACTGAAAACCTATTGAATAAAAGAGCTAAATGCATAAGAAGTGATAATGGGCTTGAATTTGTAAATCAAGAATTTGAGAATTATCTGAAAAATAAAGGCATTATACACCAAAAAACAACTATTTACACTCCACCGCAAAATGGCATAGCAGAAAGGGCTAATAGAAGCATCATAAATGGAACAAGAACACTACTTGTAGAATCAGAGCTTCCCACCAAATTTTGGGCAGAAGCCATGCATAACTTTGTTTATACTAAAAATAGAACACCAAACAAACATAATTTGAAAATAACACCTGAAGAACTCTTTACAGGTAAAAAGCCTACAGTGGCACATCTAAGAACATTTGGTTGTATTGCTGAATTTTGGATACCAAAAGAAAAAAGAGCAAAATTTGACATGATTACACATTCAGGTATATTCATGGGCTACTCATCAAACAGAAAGGCATATAGAATTTTTAACCCAAACACTTATTCAATAGTTGAATCAAGAGATGTAAAATTTATAGAAAATAAAAAAGGAGTATCATTACTAAAGAGTGATCAAAATGAAGTACAGGACTATTGCATCTTTAAGTTTCCAGAAGAAAATTTTGATTATGATTCAGAAAATAAACCATCAGAAGAGTCCAACATTCAAGAACTTGAAGAAGCTACACAACAACAACAAAATAATGTTGTTCCCTACCTCAGGCCAAGTGCAAGAAATAAATATTATTGTGAGCTTTCTTCAGATGAAGAAGAATTATCAGATGATTCAAGACTTGATCCAACATTTGATCCTACAGAACACAACCTTTTTGCCTTGGATGAAATTCCTATACCCAACTCATATGAAGAGGCCATTAATAGCAAAAATCCAGAATATTGGATTGAGGCCATGCAAAGGGAAATGAATTCTCTACAAGAACATCAAGTTTGGGACCATGTTTATCTACCTAAAGGGGTAAAACCCATAAAATCTAAATGGGTATATTCATCAAAGGTTGATCCATCAACAGGACAAACTATCTTCAAAGCAAGACTTGTGGCTCTTGGATGCTGCCAAAAGGATGGAACCTACTTCCAGAATATCTGCTCACCTGTGATGAAAAGTGACAGCTTTAGAACACTTTTAGCATATTGTGTGTTACAGGGTTGGAGCTTAATACACTGTGATGTACAGACTGCATTCCTATATGGAAAATTAGATGAGGACATTTACCTACTTCCACCTCAAGGATATCAGCCTACTGATGAAAATCTTGTCTGTAAGTTAAACCAGGCATTGTATGGGCTGAAACAGTCAAGTAAGGTATGGTACAATACTTTTTCTGATCATTTGGTTAAAATAGGGTTTACTAGATTTAATTCTGATAAATGTTTATTTGAATTTAAAATTGGAAATTCTAATCTTATTTTAGGCCTATATGTTGATGACATGATAATAATTTACTCAGATATCAATATATTAAATGTGGCCATAGGCAAAATTGAATCAAAGTTTAAATTAAAAAGAAATGCTGATAATTTTACCATTTTAGGATTTGAGATTACTCAGCATGAAAATAAAATAACTCTAAAACAAGAGGGCTATATTAACAAATTATTACAAAAATACCATATGCAAGATTGCAAAGGTGTTTCTACACCAATGGATGTTAACACAGATTTTGGAAATTTCCACAGTTCTAAAAAGATAGATCAGCATAAATACCAAGAACTTATTGGTAGTTTGCTTTATTTGGCATGTAAATCTAGGGCAGATATAGCATTTTCTGTTACTGTTTTAAGTAAATACAATACAGATCCTAGAGAAATTCACTGGAATGCTGCCAAAAGAGTATTAAGATATTTACAATTCACAAAAAAATTAGGTTTAGTTTATACTGTGGGTGACACCAAGCTAGAAGGCTTTACAGATGCAAGTTGGAATTCAAAGAATTTTAAATGTTCATTTGGAGGTATAGCCTTTAAATTTGGAAATAATCTTATTTCTTGGTCATGTAAAAGCTTGCCAAATGTTTGTCTCTCAACTACAGATTCTGAACTTTATGCTTTTACACTGGGTGTAAAGACAAGTATTTACATACGATATCTGATTGAAGAATTAACTGGCAAAAATTGTAAGCCAACAATATTTTGTGATAATCAATCAGGAATTACTTTGATAAAATCTGGACAAACTAGCAATAAATCTAACCACTTGATTAGAACCATCAATTTTTTAAATACCAACTTATGTGTATATAATAGCTTTGATATTATGTATATAAATACTGATCAAAATGTTGCTGACATCTTAACAAAACCCTTAAGTAAAGGGAAATTTCATTATTTTTTAAATTGTTGCAATATTATCTCATAACTTTAACTACTGAACTTTAATAAAATTTGAAAATATTAGCCTATAACTAAAGGTTATTGTAACTTGAATAATATAAGGCATATTTTACTATATTCATATGAAGTGTTAACAGATTGTTGACTTCATTTAATCATATGTTTCAAATTAAATTGTAATATTATTAGTTTAAATACTTGATTTTATATCTTTTGTCAAATATTGCTTTATTCAAATATTTAGGCTTAACAATACCTAAAAGTTGTAAACAAATAAATGGGGATGTCGCCGCCATCTAGATGACGTCATTGTTATGACGCAATGCTCGGCCATTCCAACTACTACCTTAGTTACCTGTCTATACTTATAAATTTTAAAACCATGATAAAATATTCAGCTAAATCTTACGGGGGCATTTGTTGAATTTAAGATATATCACGGAATATTTTATCAATAGATTTTTATAAATATAGTTATCATCATCAATGGTTGTTATTCTTCTTCTTATTTTAGTTTTACATATGTATGTTTGTATCTAAATGATAAATAAAGTTTTATTAAATTAAAACGTATTTGTTATGCATTGATTGAATATAATAAAAAACCAATAATATGCATCTTTTTTAAATATAAATTAATGTGAAAATATCATGATTTACTTTATTCCTATTGTAAATATTGAGATCTGCCACCACAGGCCCTCTTCTTTTATTTAAATCATATTAAAGTGCTTTATAAAAATTTGACTCTTTCAAAATATTTTTCAACTACTTACTCACGATTACAATTCTATTGTTTGGAACACTTTTAATTGGGTCCTATTTTAAATAATCAACCATGACCTCTTTGTGATTAAAATATTAATAATTAAAATATACAAGTATCAGAGTCATAATCAACAATCAATCAATTATGTCACCGTTTGCTTTTGTGAATGGAATAAATACCCAAATATGGCCATCTACTTATATATTTGCCTTATTCTGTCTGTTTGTCTGTTTGAAGCTCACGGATGGGATTTTTCATAACCATCGGTGGTTCAGTGGTAGAATGCTCGCCTGCCACGAGGGCGGCCCGGGTTCGATTCCCGGCCGATGCATTTTTTTTTTTACAATTTTTAAAACTCATTTATATATTATACAAGAATGACATCCACGGCGCCAATTTATAATTGTAACGAATAGTATTTGAATAAAAGCATTTAATCGGGTAAAACCCGGGCGTTGCGCCCGGGTCATTCGTATATAATAATTGGATAAACGAATGCAAGACAAAAACACCGCGAATGTTTCTTTTTTTAAGGCAATTTCTTTTTAAGGCAATTATCGTTATTTATCGTTAATTTTTGTTTCGATTTTATTGAAAAAAAAAAACGATATGGTGCCTTTAAAAAATTATCTTTATTACTATGCAGTTTTCTATTTAGTCAATATACCTAAGTTCATGTTGCAAATGTAATTATCTCTATCGATTTAGTAGGTGAAATGCAAAAATAAAAATCGACATGATGAAATCTTTATGAAAATTCACATTTTTATTTTTATATTTTCAAGACACACACAGTTTGGGGCGGGACGTTTCACAAGAGAGACATCCACGGCGCCAATTTATAATTGTAACGAATAGTATTTTAATTAAAACATTTTAAAAACACACAGTTTGGAACGGGACGTTTCACAAGAGTGACATCCATGGCGCCAATTTATAATTGTAACGAATAGTATTTGAATTAAAACGTTTTTATAATATATGCGCACTCGGGTAAAACCCGGGCGTTGCCCGGGCCATTCGTCTAGTTTCTTATAAGCATCGGTGGTTCAGTGGTAAAATGCTCGCCTGCCACGTGGGGGGGCCCGGGTTTGATTCCCGGTCGATGCATTTTTTTTTTTTACAATTTTTAAAACTTATTTATCTATATATATAAACATGAATGTATGTGTGTCTGTTTGTCCTTTATGCCTGACCAAACCACTCATTGGAACGCCATGAAACTTTGGGAAGTTATTTAGTATAGTACTGGGAAGGTTTTCTAGCAAATAAAATTTTTGAAATAACTTTTCGCTTTAAAATAATCAAGATAAATATTCTAATTTATCTGTTATAATTCAACAATCTGCTCTAAATATTATCATGATGATACGATGATTTTGTAATGTAGAAAATTAGGAAAGACAAAATTCAGGATGACACGGCAATTTATTTGAGACAAGAATAATGATACAATTCCAAGGCAAGATACTATTCCTTTAACTTCCAATTACCGAGGGAACCAATTAATAATGATTTTATTCAACTTATCGAGTATTTTTCAAGGGACCGGGAAAAAATGTTCAGTTTATCGAGAGATTCGTTAGACAAACCTTTACTCGGGTAAAACCCGGGCGAAGCCGGGTACGTCCATACAAGAATAATGATACAATTCCAAGGCAAGATACTATTCCTTTAACTTCCAATTACCGAGGGAACCAATTAATATTGATTTTATTCAACTTATCGAGTATTTTTCAAGGGACCGGGAAAAAATGTTCACTTTATCGAGAGATTCGTTAGACAAACCTTTACTCGGGTAAAACCCGGGCGAAGCCGGGTACGTCCGCTAGTATATTATACAAGAATGACATCCACGGCGCCAATTTATAATTGTAACGAATAGTATTTGAATAAAAGCATTTAATCGGGTAAAACTCGGGCGTTTTCCCGGGTCAATCAGCTAGTTACTTTATATGTGACTCAGAGCTTCTTTCGAAAAAACTAATACTTGTAATAATTATACAAATATATAAGAAAAAATATAAATATGGTTATTATAATTTCAATGCTATCCATCGATTAAATTTGTAAGGATAATATTATGGCGATGTTTTTCTTATGATATTTATTATCAAATATCTTTCTACGTGGATATATTGTCGCAATTGGTATATAATTGTCGCAATGAGTAGAGGTACACAGAGCTATTTCAGCAGGTTTTATTATTAAATTAAGGCTCGGAAAATTGAGTGATATCTTTCTCACCTTTTATCTAAAGAAAAAAAAAAGGAAATAAATATATACAGTTACAGAATTTACATAACTTCGAACTATTAAAATATTTACATACACCTATCCCCCGATTTACACGGTACTTGTTTTATACGTTTTCGCTTTTACATGGTTTTCCAAATAAGTTTTTTTTGTTTGTTTTTATCGCACTATACTAAAATGCGATATTCTACTCTATACTACTTATGTTGAAAAGAATATTGGGAGGCTCTGATTCATGAGGGGGCGAACACCTATTCAGATTTGACAGTTTAATATACACCTATCCCTCGATTTACACGTTTTTCTCAGGAACGTATCTACCGTGTAAATCGGGGGATAGGTGTATATTTAATAATTAAACAATTACTTTGATTTCACTCTAAACAAATTTCGCGACAATATAATGAGATATGGTGATATTTCAATCTACTTATATATTTGCCTTATTCTGTCTGTTTGTTTGTCTGTTTGTCTGTTTGTCTGAAGCTCACGGATAGAATGCGCGCTCATTGGCTGCCAGGGAACACGTGTCCTCCCTGCCCCCCTCTAGACAACCCTGTTATTCAAAAACCATACATCCAATCGCCATGAAATTCTGGGATATTATTAGGTATATCCCCGGAAAGGTTTTCGAAAAGTAATTTCTTGAATATCTTGAATATCCTTAGAGTTATTTGCAGAATTGTAGATATAGCTCGCAGGCAGCGCCACCATTGCGACGACGGAGATAGGCTTAAGTTTGCTGCTCCACCCCTGTTGACCTTGGGTCATCGTGTGAGTCACAGCATGATGCAACAAAAACACTCTCTCTGGGGATTGCGGCGTCAACAACCTGTAAGTTTGCCTCTCTCATAAACCTGTCTATACAGACCACCCTGACTATAGCGACCACTCTAGACAACCCTGTTATCAGCTGCCTGTCTATACAGACCACCCTGTCTATAGCGGTCACCTTAGGCAACCCTGTTATCAGCAGTGTGATACATCCACCTGTCTATACAGACCACCCTGTCTATAGCGACCACTCTAGACAACCCTGTTATCAGCTGTGTGATACATCCACCTGTCTATACAGACCACCCTGTTAATAGCGACCACCCAAGTCAACGTTTTTAAAATATACTCGCACTCGGGTAAACCCCGGGCGTTGCCCGGGCCATTCGTCTAGTATTTTATATCAGTTCTTTTTTTCTAAAATTCTTAAAAGAGTTTGTAAGGCTGCGACCATTGCTGGACATGAAATTTGTGAGTAGGTTCCACATCAGGACATTTGTTACATTATAATAAATATAATATATTAATATATTATATAATATATATAATAATAATAGGGTAGCCTCTAGTGGATATGGCATCTGCCCGGTAAGCGGAACATTGTGGGTTCGATTCCCATCCCTGGACACTTTTATTTTCCGTTTATCATTACTCTTTATAATTCACCCTTTCTCACCTCATCCAAAAAGGTTAGAAATAGTCAATATTTCACCTTGAAATAAATCTTTGATTTTTCGTTGAAAAGAAACTCATGCGGTGTAACTTCAAGTGTTGTTTTACAATTGTTACATGTCCTTTAGGTTCTTGTACCATCTGGATGTATTGTCATTCCTTTATAGTGTTTCAATATGAGTCTTGTTATTGTTTTTGTAATTTTTCTCTCAGAGTTTATTTCGTATATTCTGTCAAAGTTAATTGTTTATGTAAAAGGTAAAAATCCTATATTGTTGATAATAATGATTACTATACCTCTTCTTCAAAGTAACGATACTTCGGCCAGTAATTCTTTTTTATTGTCTCGACAAAAATATTTTGTCCTCGTCAGGAGCGAACAAAAATTTAAACATTTGGCAAAGCGTTAAAAAATTATTCTAAGGCTGCAAGGACGTTCTCACGTGATATTTCAAATATCACCCTTGCAGCCTTAGAATAATTTTTTAACGCTTTACCAAATTAAGAAAAAGGCATCTCCTTATCGTGCAACTGAAAGTTGCTGATGGCTTGCGCCATTTATCGGAATAAATATCAACTATTCTCGTTGATTTCTAATTATTCCAGAATTGGCCAAATACCCATTCTTGATTAATCAAGAAAAGCTAACCACGGACGTGTTTCGGGCTGTTGGCCCTCATCAGCGTGGTGCAAGCTGTACCTCAACGACCAAAAAATTGGTCATTAAGGCATCCTGAAAAATCATGAAACGGGTAGTTAAGGCCAGAATTGCGTGAGACCGCGACACAATGTGAAAAAAATAGTACAAAGGTAATATTGTACTGGGATAAGGTGCATAAATTAAGAA
Source organism: Cordylochernes scorpioides (assembly GCA_030710605.1). Classification (NCBI taxonomy): domain Eukaryota; kingdom Metazoa; phylum Arthropoda; class Arachnida; order Pseudoscorpiones; family Chernetidae; genus Cordylochernes; species Cordylochernes scorpioides. The sequence continues at coordinate 85,601,124 of CP092873.1, read as the reverse complement.
AAAAGGCATCTCCTTATCGTGCAACTGAAAGTTACTGATGGCTTGCTTTGCCAAATGTTTTAATTTTTGTTCACTCCTGACGAGGACAAAAGATTTTTGTCGAAACGCCGAGATAATAAAAAGATTTACTGGCCGAAGTATCTTTAATTTTAAGAACAATGAATGCTGGCCAGGCAGCCTCTATCTTTATGATAGTAACTATAACCTTTCACAATTAAATTTGCATACTTGCTTTCCTTCTAGAATTTAATCTATATAAATAACTACAAAATCTGGGTTTGTTTGCTCCGTATAATTCACATAAAATATATTTTTCATTATAAAAATTCCTCCTTAAAATTAATTTATAATCAATTTCTCTAAATATTTCTGAAATTTAAGCTTAACAAAAAATATTTCCCATAAAAAATGAGAAAATTTTATTAAATTGTTTGCGGAATATATTCGGTACTACTGTTTGTATTTATTTTGCAGCAGATCTCCTTGGAGATTTAAAGCAACCGACAAATTCGATAAAAACTTCAAGGCATATTTAAATTCACGAGATTTTTCGTATTGGCAATATTTTTCCCTGTTTTTTTAAATACATATTTGAAATATATATATAATATATTTTTATAAAATATGTATGTAGGCTTAAACGTCCACTCCATTTAAATGATTAGGTCCTTAGTCAAAAGAATTATTACCGAAATCACTGAATATATAAAGCTTTACCACGGTAAAATATTAAATAGTTTTACATTTTAATTTATTATGATACATTAGCGCGCCATCTGTTATCAAAATTCGAAACTATTATAGACACGTATGATTCTTTTAAAAATAAAACAATTCTACTGTCCTTACTGCAATGGATAAATTAATGGGAGGTCCTGGCTCATCAGTGGTGAACCCTCCCAGCGGTTTCGCCAGTTTAATCTACCATACCGCTGTTATATTTCATTTTTTCATATCCCTTCTTCTTCTTTCTTATCTACACTCAATCATATTAAGGTATCAAGCTTGTAAAGCTTGAGAATTTTGATGGTGTCTGCCGGGGAAGAGTAGAGCTCATCAATGGATGAGTTTGAAAACCATCATGATTGGGTGAAATAGAATGCGTCTGCCTTTGTCATTAAGCCTGGGAGCACTACTCAGTGGCAGGCCGACTTAGCTCCAAAAGAAATGGCCGCCTCTGACATGAGGAACAGACGCCATGTGTAGCCACTTACAGGGTACTATCAGCCGGGCCAGCTGAGCCCAGGTCGATATTCCTTTTATAGTGATACTGATGCTAAACTCTTGGAATGGGTATTTTAGTTGAACTATGGACCTAAAATCAGGAATATCGCGTTATAGGATTTTAATAAATATTTTTCATATAACTAAAAAAGTTAATAAACGAATGTATCCTGGCTTCGCCCGGGTTTTACTCAAGTAAAAATGTTAACCCACCCAATATTTTAAACAAAATTGTATTAATAGTAGTATTAATGATTATAATAATTCATCATATTAAAATAAAAAAGGCATATCCTGACCAGGAAACATGTGCTTTTCATAAGGCAGAGCGCCATCTGGTGGAACAGAAATCAACTAAACATTGATTTAGCCTGTTGCCTGATATTGGCCAACCCAATTTCTTGATAAATCAAGAAAAGCCATCCACGAATTCATTATATATTGTATTATTATTTTAATCATTGTCTAATCCAATAATATGCTAAATACTTCTTTATATTAAACGATTGGAAGTTATTTTCCTTGTAGATACTTAAATGTCTTGGAACTCTTCATGCCATATGTAACCCAGAACTCATTAAAACCTCACTCATAGCAGAGATAGAGATAGTTCGCAATCTCAACTATCTAAGGGCCGTACATCACCGGGACGTCATGGCGACGTAACCAAGGATGTCGCTACGGCTACCTCCAGGCAACCGTGGGTGGCCAAAACACGTCGCCAAGAAGGCCGCCCGCAAAGTCTCGACCACCTCAGTCGCTGGCTATGTCGCCATGGCGGTGAGATACGGTCCTGACGGTGCGTAGACTCTCATTTATATTGCTGCCGCCAAGTGGCCAGTCTCCACACGAGGAGACAGCGGCGACGTCTCCAATTCAAGCCCGTCACCAAGTAATAGCCAAGTGAGATACCTGCCATTCATTTTAAAAGAGTTAATTGGAAACGTTACTGGCTACGTCACCATGGCGTCTCGGTGAGCCATAGCTCTAAATATAAAGCTCTGCGGGTTAGAGGCGGCATAGAAAGCAATGAGCAAGTGTATCAATTTTCCAAGGCTCATTCCAACCTGCCTCTATCCTACTCCCCTCTATCTAAAAGGTTTGTTCGAGTCCATAGCGAACAGTATTCAATTCAACTTTGGAATGAACTCTATGCCAAATTTATGCCTCAAGAAACCTTAGGAGAATAGCTGCATCCCCAAACACTCTCATGGCGATCCTATACAGTATGAATTGTGAAGAGTAATGATGAACGGAAAAATAAAAGTGTCCAGGGATGAAATTTTATTTTTCTGTTCATCATTACTCTCCACAATTCATCCTTTCATACTTCCTCCCTAAGGATAGAAATAATCCTTATTTCTCCTTAAAATAAATTACTATTTTTCGTTCAAAAGAAACATTTGCTGTAAAATTGTCAAACGTCATTCTACAATCATAATCCGCAATATATTGTATTATAACGTATATATATAGATAGAAATTTAACACATCGCACTTTATTAAACCTAAAAATAAGTCAATTAAAAAAATCTAATTTCTCTCACACAGCTAAAATTTTCATTACATACCTAAAGAAACCTCAGGAGAATAGCTGCATCCCCAAACACTCTCATTGCAATCCTACACAGTATAAAAATGTTGGCACTGCCTCTACAATCCTCACAGATCACGGCTTTGTTAAAGCCGATGCTACAAAAATATCAAATGGCGACCCCATCTGTCCACATTGTCACCAGGAAGACCAAACTGTCACCCACCTTCTCTTCAGATGTCCCGCCTACCATCTACAATGGTCTTAAACACCAAATCTCCAAGGAAAATTTGTACTTACCCCTGAAGACTTACAGAACATTCCCAAGTTCAAATCAGACTTATGACATGATCAACTAGGTGTTTACTACCACCATAAGACGTTAAGTCTGAAGACCAACCCGGACAGTTGGTGACTTTAGTACGTGGTGGCTCCAGGAGTTTTTCCGGCTTACATGAAGAGATGGAGAAAAAAACTAAACGTGAAAAATATAGATCATCAATATACAGTTAAACCTGTCTATAGCACATTGGCAACAACTGGTTAGTTAGGAGGGCAATGTATTGAGTAACGGCAGTGATGATGATAGAATTTGTTCAGTGAATTTCTATTTAATTTATGAAAGTCGATTCTCTCTTTAAGACTTACAGTAAATTACTTCCACCGTGTGTACTCTAAATGAACTCAACACACCACGTCCTACTGAACACCATTTACAACAGTTTATGGGGTTTACATGGTTATATATATAGTTAAACCTGTCTATAGCGCCCCCTCTTGGGACTCACCAAAATAGGGTGCTATAGAGAGTGGTGCTATAGACAGGTTATTTTTAATGTAAATCGCATTGTACTACGTATTTAAAATCAGGAGCTATAGAGAGGAAGGCGCTATTTAGAGGGGGCGCTATAGACAGGTTTAACTGTACATTAATAGAATATAAGCCCATTCTACGGACAGTTCTAAAACTTCAGCCAGTTCTAAGCCTTATTAAAGTTTTATCTAAATAATATAACGTGTATATGTAGAAAACGACGTTTGACAAGTTTAACCGCAAATGTTTCTTTTGAACGAAAAATCGTAATTTATTTTAAGGAGAAATAACGATTATTTCCAACCTTAGGGATGAAGTATGAAAGGATGTATTGTGAAGAGTAATGATAAACGGAAAAATAAAAGTGTCCAGGGATGGGATTTTATTTTTCCGTTCATCATTACTCTTCACAATTCATCCTTTCATGCTTCATTCCTAAGGATAGAAATAGTCGTTATTTATCCTTAAAATAAATTACGACTTTTTCGTTCAAAAGAAACATTTGCGGTAAAATTGTCAAATGTCGTTCTACATTTTCATAATCCGCATTATATTGTATTATAATAGAAATTTAACACATCGCACTTAATCAAACCTAAAAATAAGTCAATTAAAAAAAATCTAACTTCTCTCACACGGCTAAAATTTCCATTACATAATCAAGAATCATATTCCTATATTGAAAATATATATATACAGTTAAACCTGTCTATAGCTCCCCCTCTAAATAACGCCTTCCTCTCTATAGCGCCCGATTTTAAATACGTAGTACGATACGATTTACATTAAAAGTGACCTGTCTATAGCACCCCCTCTCTATAGCACCCTATTTTGGTGAGTCCCAAGAGGGGGCGCTATAGACAGGTTTAACTGTATTGTAATAATAAATAATTTATAAATGATACACTGAGATCCTTGATTTCAATCTCAAAATTAATTCGCAATATTTGCACCTTTGATATTTGCTGCAATCTTATACAGTTCTTTGTTTTACACTTTCAATTTCTCTATGTAATCATTTATGGGACAATCTTGAAATTTTTTTCACTTTTTAATTTGTTTGTTGATCTTTCCATATTCGTGCATTAACATCTTTGCGTACTTCTTAATTATTCTAAAAATACAAAGGTCGCCTCCCCCGTCAAAATAGACGTCGAAACTAGACACCATCTATTCACCGTCACCGCAAACTAGCGGATTCGGGTCGATGACAAAGCCACAACACCAGCTTTGGCAAACTTAAAAGCGTCCACCTAGAGACCATGGTTTCGGGCTGATGGCCCTCGTTAGTCTAGGGCGGACTTTATTCCATGAGATCCATACGGGAACTAATGGAATCTTGACAATCTGCCAAAGAGGTGTTTAGCTGGAAAAATGGCTGGGCCAAATCAATGGCTAAAATATAAATGGAAATTTTGCCGGTCAATAGATGGCGTCTAGTTTTGACGTCTATTTTGACGGGAAAGGCGATCTTTGTCTCTTTAGATCAATATCCTACCGGGAAAAATTTCCATCTTCTTAATTATTATTACCTTTTTGGGATTATATCTCGTTTTTTTAATCTACTTTATTTTAAATAACATATCACGTAGACCTGTGAATCTGTCAGAACGACAGAATAATGATTTTCATCTCAAAACAATCAAAACTGGTAAAGAATGACCTATTCAAAGAACAGGTCTACAATCACAGCCCGTCCTAAATCTTATTAAAGTTTTACCTTAATATATCTAAATAAAAAGTATTTTTCCAAAAGGGACTATATGTTTTAATAATAAATTTAGAGAATTTTACCTAATTAAAAAAGAATAAGGTGAAAATAATTATAAATACATTATATTTCATACTAGATTATGAGAAAAAATACTTTAAGAGACAATTTAAAGAAGCATTTTTCATTCAAAAGAAATGTGCTACAATTAACAGAATGGAAGAAAGAGGAAATATCCATGATATTTATAGATATGCTTTTAATTATATCTAAAAAAAGTGTGTTTTTCCACTTTTAATTCTAAGAATAATTATCTGTGTTTCTCAGAAAAATATCTTTCTCTTATCTGCTATCTTGTTTACACACTTGATAACAGTAATTATTTAAACCATGCTGTGGTAATATTTCTCATTCAATACTTTTGTCTGATGATGGTAACAACGCTGTTACCGAAACGTCACACACTATTTATTTATTTGGTCTTATTACTTTGTGTTTATATTTAATTCAATTATTCATCTATTCTATCAATATATATGTAATGAGACCTGCCAACCTCAATTTTATATGAGTTATATGGGTTCTCCCGTGGTCTGCTCTATAGAATTTTCCCCGAAAGAATTATGTATCTAACAATCAAACATAATGCTGCAATATTTTCATCATCATTTTTGACTAAAAAATAACTATTTTTGCCCACTACTTGGTCTATTTTAATTTTTCTTAACTAAAAATGCGACAATAAACTCTTCCATATTTACCTCTAAGTCCTGTGAAAATTTCAATTAGATTAGGTATGTGTATATAAGTTATATAGAAGAGTTTTATGTATTCATTTTTTGCCGGTCCCAAGCCCGGATGAAGAAGGAGGAGGGGGAGCGGTAACAAGCTCGCTAAAAAACGTGGGCACACCTGGCCCGGCTGATAGTACCCTGTAAGGGCTCCTAATCCAGGGATACAGGATGAGCAGCATTTGTACTCCATGTTAGGAGTCTGTTCCTCACTAGTCTGTTCCTCATTTCAGAGGCGGCCATTTCTTTTGGAGCTAAGTCAGTGACCTGCTACTGAGTAGTGCTCCCAGTCTTAATGACAAAGGCAGACGCAATCTACTTCACCCAGTCATGAATGATTGAGTGGAGATAAGAAAAAAGAAGAAGATTTTTTTTTATTAATTTAGAATTTATTTCAATTTGCTCACGCACGATGACAATTGAATTATTTTGAACACTTCTTAATGGGTCATATTTTAAAAATGGAACAATGTTTCCTCCCCTATTTTATAAAAAAAAAAATGTATAATTTCTTGATGTTGAGATCATGGCTTATTAAAAAAATCTTTTTTTTTTTAAAGACACGTACAAAAAAATTAAGAAAATAAAGTTATGGGGATTTTTAAACATTTTATTATTATGTTTTGTTCAAGTTTCCAAGAAGCTATATAATAGAAACCTGAATATTGTAATTTGTTCCTACTTTAAATTCCTGACCAAAAATTCAAAAAAAAAAATATTTTTAAACACCAAATTGGACAGAGTTAAAATAGTAAAATAAACCTAAAATTGTTATTTTTATTCAAATAAACAAAAATAAATATTTGAAACAAATCAGACGACCTTTTATAGATTTTAAATAATTAAAATAATTATAATTTTTCATTAGAAAAAACTTTTTTTTTTTTTGCTATTTTCTACCCATTATTTAAAATGCGTACAAATAATCCAAAAATAGCGGCCAAAAAAGGTAATTTTAGACAAAAGGTTTCTCAAAGGGTTAATATTATACACTCATGAGAAAGACACAACAAAACTTAAGGAAGTAGAAATTATTTGAAATCGACAGTGGTCTATATATATACTAGACGAATGGCCCGGGCAACGCCCGGGTTTTACCCGAGTGCGTATATATTTTAAAAATGTTTTAATTAAAATACTATTCGTTACAATTATAGATTGGCGCCGTGGATGTCTCTCTTGTGAAACGTCCCGACCCAAACTGTGTGTGTCTTGAAAATATAAAAATAAAAATGTGAACGGAAAAATATGTCCAGAGTAGCCTAGTGGTCATGGCATCTGCCCGGTAAGCGGAAGGTCGTGGGTTCGATTCCCATCCCTTGACACTTTTTTTATTTTATCCATTCTGACCAAAATCTAACCGTGAACTTCACACAGTGAACTTCACACAGAGAGAATAAGGCAATTATATAAGTAGATAATTCAAATTGTGCCTTATCACACACTATTTTTTTATTTGGCCTTATTATAATCTATGACGTAATGCCGGCGGCGCGCGCCCGTTGGCTGCCGGCGAGCACGTGACCTCCCTGTGCGCGCGCATCCGTGACAGAACCGGCCTGCCCATGACGGTCGTGACTATATATATAACTAGACGAATGGCCCGGGCAACGCCCGGGTTTTACCCGAGTGCGTATATATTTTAAAAATATTTTAATTAAAATACTATTCGTTACAATTATAAATTGGCGCCGTGGATGTCTCTCTTGTGAAACGTCCCGCCCCAAACTGTGTGACTTGAAAATATAAAAATAAAAATGTGAACGGAAAAATATGTCCAGGGTAGCCTAGTGGTCATGGCATCTGCCCGGTAAGCGGAAGGTCGTGGGTTCGATTCCCATCCCTTGACACTTTTTTATTTTATCCATTCTGACCAAAATCTATCCGTGAACTTCACACAGTGAACTTCACACAGAGAGAATAAGGCAATTATATAAGTAGATAATCCAAATTGTGCCTTATCACACACTATTTTTTTATTTGGCCTTATTACCTTGTGTTTAAAATCTATGACGTAATGCCGGCGGCGCGCGCCCGTTGGCTGCCAGCGAGCACGTGACCTCCCTGTGCGCGCGCATCCGTGACAGAACCGGCCGGCCCATGACGGTCGTGACTATATATATACTGGATGGATAATAATAATATAATAATAATAATAATTATTATTATTATTATTATTATTATTATTATTATTATTATCATTAGATAATGATAATGATCATATTGATGATGCGCGCGCATCCGTGACAGAACCGGCCGGCCGGCCCATGACGGTCGTGACTATATAAGTTGATGGATGGATAATAATAATAATATAAAAACTTAAAACTCTTCCGGTGTACAGCTTATGAAAAAACGTATCATTAAATGGAAGATAGGTATCTTTTATTTGTAAACGTTACGAGCTTTCGGGCAAACGCCCTTCTACAGGTTTGACAGAAAATTAAGGCGAGAGACCGACCTAAATACAAGGGATGATTTACATAATAAACAATTTTTATAACTTAGCAGTAAGAATTTTTAATTTTTAATAAGTAACTATTGTATTGATATGGTAATAAGATGTTGTATACTAGATTTTAACTATGTAAAAAAGGAATAGATTAACTTGAAACAAAGATATCATAAATTTCAGGAATTTCTATTTTTCTATTTATGCTTTTAAGTTTGGTGGATACTATGGATTCTAACATTAATCTTTGGTGTAGGTTGGGTATGTTACGGTAATGGATAGTGGGGTGGTTGGTATTAAAAGAGTGGCCAGTGGATGCAACATGCTGATAGATGAGGGAACGTGGGTCGTTGTTATTAATGTTGCGGGTGGGTTCTGACATTCTAATGGCGACGGTTCTACCTGTCTCACCCACATAAGTGGCGGAACAATGTTCGCATGAGACAGAGTAGACCGCCCCAGAAGAATCCAGAGGACTGAGTTGGGTACTAGTTTTTGTAATGGGGTGTCGGAGAAGTGAGTGGATACTGGGGGTATTAATGAAAAAGGTGCGAATGCCAAATGGCCTGATGAGACGGGAGATACTAACTGTTAAAGGAGAATAGGGCAACATGCAGGTAGTCCTGAAGACTGGGGGAGGATTGGAGGGGGCGGGAGAATAGGTATGTTTATTAATGAATGTTAGTGGATAGGAGGCGGCGGTGAGATGGGAGATGATACGGGCTTTTTCTGTGGTTTTAAAGATGGGTAGAGAGCAGTGTGTGTGAAGGCGCCTGGTGAGTGTTTTAACGATGTTAATTTTGTGTACTATGGGGCAGAAGGAGTAGAAATGGGTGTAGGTGGGGGTACTGCTATTCTTGTAGTATACTGTGGTGTGGAATGATGCCGGGGTACGTATGATTAAGATGTCTAGGAAGGGAATGATGTGTCCCTGTTCTTTTTCCATGGTGAACGAGAGGTTAGGGTTGTAACTGTTGAGGGTGGACAGGATGGTTTCTTCAAGGTCGGTTTTACATATGCAAAGGATATCATCGACATATCGTCGCCAGAAAAGAATGTCATCGCAATGGAGGTTGCAGACCCATTTATCTATTCTCGGTCATAACCAGCTCAGCAGCTATGGAGGAGAGGGGGCTTCCCATAGGCGATCCCCTTATCTGTTTGAAATGGATATGGTCAAAGGTAAAGGTGCTCATGTTTAAGCATATCTGTGAGAGGGATGTGATAGAGTTGGTCTTGACGGGATCTGTGTTGATGGAAACCAAAAATTGGTTGAGGCTGTCAATTATCAGGTGATGGGGGAGACTGAGGTATAGGGATGAAACGTCAAATGAACACATGGTGAAGTTTTGGGGGGGGTGTAGGCCGGTTATTTATTGAATGAGTGTGGGGGTGCTGGAAACTGTGAGATTACTTCTATTGTTGTTTAAAAGAGGTGAGAGATAATTTGAGAGGTACTTAGCTAGGGGGTAGGCGGGAGAGAGGTGATACGCAATGATAGGGCGCAGAGGGACAGAAGGTTTGTGGACCTTGGGAAGGCCGTAGATGTAGGTACCATTGGGGAGATTAGTGGTAAAGGATTTGTGTTCCTCCGTTGAGATGAGACTGGTTCTTTTCATTCGGTTGAGAGAGGACTTGAAGGTTTTTAGTGCTATTGTGCTCTCTTGTGCGGAAATTTGAGAAAAAGTGGCTGTGTCCTGCAATATTTCCAAGATTTTGGCGTGGTACGAAGATCGGTCTAGGATTACGGTGTCAGTGCCCTTATCTGATCTGCTGATGACAATTGAACGTTGTTTCATTAGTCTGCGGAGGGCCTTGGATTCAGTTTGGGAATTTGGGGGTGGGGGGAGAGGTCTCTGGAGTACCCGGGATACATGGTTTCTGATGGCGCATCTGTCTTGATGGTTATGATTCTTAACGGAGGCCTCTATTCCACTGATGATCCTGGGTATATCGGGTTTGGCGGGAAGTCGATATTTGAGGCCTTTAGAGAGGAGACTGTTTTCAGCAGGGGTGAGGGTTACGCTAGACAGATTGATGATGTTGTTTGAAGCCTCGGGGTTGGCATACTTGTGATCGAGTGGGAAGGAGTATTTTTGGGACCAGAACGCTAGCTTTTTATCGTGTCTAAGCTGTATACTTCGGTCTTGTACCTTAATATCTGAGGTGGTTCTTTCTATGAGAGCTGTGAGATCAGATTCATGAACGTTTTGGGAGGTTAGGCATATCAGCCCTTTGATTGATTTGGTGAGGAATCTAATTTGGGAAAGGCAACCTTTAGTTCTTGCCCGTAAGAGTTGCCATTGGATTCTTCTTATAAGTTCTGCTGAGAAGGGGTTTCCAACAGGATCCTTTACACGGAGGGATGGAGGGATAAACACTAGCCGTTCACATAGCTGGTTGAACTTTAAATGGCAACGCCATTTGGCGAGTTGAAGAGATTTCTTGTGGATGAGGAACTTGTATCTGTCGATTTCGCCTCTAGGAAGAGCCATAATAAATACGAAGAATTAAACTCAATTGATTAATAGTAAAAACTTAAAACTCTTCCGGTGTACAGCTTATGTAAAAACGTATCATTAAATGGAAGATAGGTATCTTTTATTTGTAAACGTTACGAGCTTTCGGGCAAACGCCCTTCTACAGGTTTGACAGAAAATTAAGGCGAGAGACCGACCTAAATACAAGGGATGATTTACATAATAAACAATTTTTATAACTTAGCAGTAAGAATTTTTAATTTTTAATAAGTAACTATTGTATTGATATGGTAATAAGATGTTGTATACTAGATTTTAACTATGTAAAAAAGGAATAGATTAACTTGAAACAAAGATATCATAAATTTCAGGAATTTCTATTTTTCTATTTATGCTTTTAAGTTTGGTGGATACTATGGATTCTAACATTAATCTTTGGTGTAGGTTGGGTATGTTACGGTAATGGATAGTGGGGTGGTTGGTATTAAAAGAGTGGCCAGTGGATGCAACATGCTGATAGATGAGGGAACGTGGGTCGTTGTTATTAATGTTGCGGGTGTGTTCTGACATTCTAATGGCGACGGTTCTACCTGTCTCACCCACATAAGTGGCGGAACAATGTTCGCATGAGACAGAGTAGACCGCCCCAGAAGAATCCAGAGGACTGAGTTGGGTACTAGTTTTTGTAATGGGGTGTCGGAGAAGTGAGTGGATACTGGGGGTATTAATGAAAAAGGTGCGAATGCCAAATGGCCTGATGAGACGGGAGATACTAACTGTTAAAGGAGAATAGGGCAACATGCAGGTAGTCCTGAAGACTGGGGGAGGATTGGAGGGGGCGGGAGAATAGGTATGTTTATTAATGAATGTTAGTGGATAGGAGGCGGCGGTGAGATGGGAGATGATACGGGCTTTTTCTGTGGTTTTAAAGATGGGTAGAGAGCAGTGTGTGTGAAGGCGCCTGGTGAGTGTTTTAACGATGTTAATTTTGTGTACTATGGGGCAGAAGGAGTAGAAATGGGTGTAGGTGGGGGTACTGCTATTCTTGTAGTATACTGTGGTGTGGAATGATGCCGGCCTTCTGTCCCTCTGCGCCCTATCATTGCGTATCACCTCTCTCCCGCCTACCCCCTAGCTAAGTACCTCTCAAATTATCTCTCACCTCTTTTAAACAACAATAGAAGTAATCTCACAGTTTCCAGCACCCCCACACTCATTCAAGAAATAACCGGCCTACACCCCCCCCAAAACTTCACCATGTGTTCATTTGACGTTTCATCCCTATACCTCAGTCTCCCCCATCACCTGATAATTGACAGCCTCAACCAATTTTTGGTTTCCATCAACACAGATCCCGTCAAGACCAACTCTATCACATCCCTCTCACAGATATGCTTAAACATGAGCACCTTTACCTTTGACCATATCCATTTGAAACAGATAAGGGGATCGCCTATGGGAAGCCCCCTCTCCTCCATAGCTGCTGAGCTGGTTATGACGAGAATAGATAAATGAGTCTGCAACCTCCATTGCGATGACATTCTTTTCTGGCGACGATATGTCGATGATATCCTTTGCATATGTAAAACCGACCTTGAAGAAACCATCCTGTCCACCCTCAACAGTTACAACCCTAACCTCTCGTTCACCATGGAAAAAGAACAGGGACACATCATTCCCTTCCTAGACATCTTAATCATACGTACCCCGGCATCATTCCACACCACAGTATACTACAAGAATAGCAGTACCCCCCACCTACACCCATTTCTACTCCTTCTGCCCCATAGTACACAAAATTAACATCGTTAAAACACTCCCCAGGCGCCTTCACACACACTGCTCTCTACCCATCTTTAAAACCACAGAAAAAGCCCGTATCATCTCCCATCTCACCGCCGCCTCCTATCCACTAACATTCATTAATAAACATACCTATTCTCCCGCCCCCTCCAATCCTCCCCCAGTCTTCAGGACTACCTGCATGTTGCCCTATTCTCCTTTAACAGTTAGTATCTCCCGTCTCATCAGGCCATTTGGCATTCGCACCTTTTTCATTAATACCCCCAGTATCCACTCACTTCTCCGACACCCCATTACAAAAACTAGTACCCAACTCAGTCCTCTGGATTCTTCTGGGGCGGTCTACTCTGTCTCATGCGAACATTGTTCCGCCACTTATGTGGGTGAGACAGGTAGAACCGTCGCCATTAGAATGTCAGAACACACCCGCAACATTAATAACAACGACCCACGTTCCCTCATCTATCAGCATGTTGCATCCACTGGCCACTCTTTTAATACCAACCACCCCACTATCCATTACCGTAACATACCCAACCTACACCAAAGATTAATGTTAGAATCCATAGTATCCACCAAACTTAAAAGCATAAATAGAAAAATAGAAATTCCTGAAATTTATGATATCTTTGTTTCAAGTTAATCTATTCCTTTTTTACATAGTTAAAATCTAGTATACAACATCTTATTACCATATCAATACAATAGTTACTTATTAAAAATTAAAAATTCTTACTGCTAAGTTATAAAAATTGTTTATTATGTAAATCATCCCTTGTATTTAGGTCGGTCTCTCGCCTTAATTTTCTGTCAAACCTGTAGAAGGGCGTTTGCCCGAAAGCTCGTAACGTTTACAAATAAAAGATACCTATCTTCCATTTAATGATACGTTTTTTCATAAGCTGTACACCGGAAGAGTTTTAAGTTTTTACTATTAATCAATTGAGTTTAATTCTTCGTATTTATTATGGCTCTTCCTAGAGGCGAAATCGACAGATACAAGTTCCTCATCCACAAGAAATCTCTTCAACTCGCCAAATGGCGTTGCCATTTAAAGTTCAACCAGCTATGTGAACGGCTAGTGTTTATCCCTCCATCCCTCCGTGTAAAGGATCCTGTTGGAAACCCCTTCTCAGCAGAACTTATAAGAAGAATCCAATGGCAACTCTTACGGGCAAGAACTAAAGGTTGCCTTTCCCAAATTAGATTCCTCACCAAATCAATCAAAGGGCTGATATGCCTAACCTCCCAAAACGTTCATGAATCTGATCTCACAGCTCTCATAGAAAGAACCACCTCAGATATTAAGGTACAAGACCGAAGTATACAGCTTAGACACGATAAAAAGCTAGCGTTCTGGTCCCAAAAATACTCCTTCCCACTCGATCACAAGTATGCCAACCCCGAGGCTTCAAACAACATCATCAATCTGTCTAGCGTAACCCTCACCCCTGCTGAAAACAGTCTCCTCTCTAAAGGCCTCAAATATCGACTTCCCGCCAAACCCGATATACCCAGGATCATCAGTGGAATAGAGGCCTCCGTTAAGAATCATAACCATCAAGACAGATGCGCCATCAGAAACCATGTATCCCGGGTACTCCAGAGACCTCTCCCCCCACCCCCAAATTCCCAAACTGAATCCAAGGCCCTCCGCAGACTAATGAAACAACGTTCAATTGTCATCAGCAGATCAGATAAGGGCACTGACACCGTAATCCTAGACCGATCTTCGTACCACGCCAAAATCTTGGAAATATTGCAGGACACAGCCACTTTTTCTCAAATTTCCGCACAAGAGAGCACAATAGCACTAAAAACCTTCAAGTCCTCTCTCAACCGAATGAAAAGAACCAGTCTCATCTCAACGGAGGAACACAAATCCTTTACCACTAATCTCCCCAATGGTACCTACATCTACGGCCTTCCCAAGGTCCACAAACCTTCTGTCCCTCTGCGCCCTATCATTGCGTATCACCTCTCTCCCGCCTACCCCCTAGCTAAGTACCTCTCAAATTATCTCTCACCTCTTTTAAACAACAATAGAAGTAATCTCACAGTTTCCAGCACCCCCACACTCATTCAATAAATAACCGGCCTACACCCCCCCCAAAACTTCACCATGTGTTCATTTGACGTTTCATCCCTATACCTCAGTCTCCCCCATCACCTGATAATTGACAGCCTCAACCAATTTTTGGTTTCCATCGACACAGATCCCGTCAAGACCAACTCTATCACATCCCTCTCACAGATATGCTTAAACATGAGCACCTTTACCTTTGACCATATCCATTTCAAACAGATAAGGGGATCGCCTATGGGAAGCCCCCTCTCCTCCATAGCTGCTGAGCTGGTTATGACCAGAATAGATAAATGGGTCTGCAACCTCCATTGCGATGACATTCTTTTCTGGCGACGATATGTCGATGATATCCTTTGCATATGTAAAACCGACCTTGAAGAAACCATCCTGTCCACCCTCAACAGTTACAACCCTAACCTCTCGTTCACCATGGAAAAAGAACAGGGACACATCATTCCCTTCCTAGACATCTTAATCATACGTACCCCGGCATCATTCCACACCACAGTATACTACAAGAATAGCAGTACCCCCACCTACACCCATTTCTACTCCTTCTGCCCCATAGTACACAAAATTAACATCGTTAAAACACTCACCAGGCGCCTTCACACACACTGCTCTCTACCCATCTTTAAAACCACAGAAAAAGCCCGTATCATCTCCCATCTCACCGCCGCCTCCTATCCACTAACATTCATTAATAAACATACCTATTCTCCCGCCCCCTCCAATCCTCCCCCAGTCTTCAGGACTACCTGCATGTTGCCCTATTCTCCTTTAACAGTTAGTATCTCCCGTCTCATCAGGCCATTTGGCATTCGCACCTTTTTCATTAATACCCCCAGTATCCACTCACTTCTCCGACACCCCATTACAAAAACTAGTACCCAACTCAGTCCTCTGGATTCTTCTGGGGCGGTCTACTCTGTCTCATGCGAACATTGTTCCGCCACTTATGTGGGTGAGACAGGTAGAACCGTCGCCATTAGAATGTCAGAACACACCCGCAACATTAATAACAACGACCCACGTTCCCTCATCTATCAGCATGTTGCATCCACTGGCCACTCTTTTAATACCAACCACCCCACTATCCATTACCGTAACATACCCAACCTACACCAAAGATTAATGTTAGAATCCATAGTATCCACCAAACTTAAAAGCATAAATAGAAAAATAGAAATTCCTGAAATTTATGATATCTTTGTTTCAAGTTAATCTATTCCTTTTTTACATAGTTAAAATCTAGTATACAACATCTTATTACCATATCAATACAATAGTTACTTATTAAAAATTAAAAATTCTTACTGCTAAGTTATAAAAATTGTTTATTATGTAAATCATCCCTTGTATTTAGGTCGGTCTCTCGCCTTAATTTTCTGTCAAACCTGTAGAAGGGCGTTTGCCCGAAAGCTCGTAACGTTTACAAATAAAAGATACCTATCTTCCATTTAATGATACGTTTTTTCATAAATAATAATATAATAATAATTGTGCCTTATCACACACTATTTTTTTATTTGGCCTTATTCCCTTGTGTTTATAATCTATGACGTAATGCCGGCGGCGCGCGCCCGTTGGCTGCCAGCGAGCACGTGACCTCCCTGTGCGCGCGCATCCGTGACAGAACCGGCCGGCCCATGACGGTCGTGACTATATATATAATGGATGGATAATAATAATAATATAATAATAATAATAAAAATTATTATTATTATTATTATTATCATTAGATAATGATAATGATCATAATGATGATGCGCGCGCATCCGTGACAGAACCGGGCGGCCGGCCGGCCAACCCGCCCATGACGGTCGTGACTATATATAGGGATGGATGGATAATAATAATAATATAATAATAAAATTTATTTTCCAAAAGGTTACAAGTTTTTCTCTAAAAAGTGTAGCGAATGGTCAGTCTATTTACATATTTTTATTTACAACTTCAATAAATGACAACAGTAAAAGTAAACAAAGATATTTACATTTGCTATCATGACTCCTGGTCAGTGCTGTGGCCCTTGCCGTTATGGTCCCCTGATGTCCTGCAGCTCTCCAGCAGTCTTTCTATGGCCTCTACTAGTGGCTCCTCGATACGATGGTCCCCTGGCCTTGATCCATTCTTGTCTGTCAGGTCTCCTGTCATCTGCTCTAGGTCGTTCTCCTGGATCTCTTCTATGGTTGTCGTATCCCTGTGCTCCATGTCCGGTGTTCCACCTTCCTCGTCATCACATACCAGCTCCCTACATCGTTCCAACAATCTATCCATGGCTTCCATTTCTTTATTTCTCTGTAACTTATCGTAAGGTTCATTCTTCTTTTCTGTTGAGATAATTTCCATCGTCTTTTTTAGCACCAGGGATTGAATATATGCAAAGTCCCTTTTTCTTATGTTTGTTTCCTTCCTGTATTGTTTGTTATATTTGGTTACTATTCCATCCCATGTTAAGACTATCGGCACTACTTTTACGGGCATTTTTTCAGTTTGGGCCATCTCCCTCGCCAGTAGCTGGTATTTTCTTTTCTTTGTCAGCTCCGTAGTTTGGATATTGTCTTGGGAGGTAACCCCTATCTCTATGATTGTTATGTCTTTTTTTATTTTGTCATATACTATTATATCAGGTTTGTTAGCTCTGATATTGATATCGCTTATCGTAGGCAGGTCCGTTATTATCTTGGCGTATGAATTTTCAATCTTAGTCGTTATTTTGTGGAGCTTTATCTTCTTGTTCTCTGTGAAATTATATTTTCTTGCCAAGTTGAAGTGGACGCATCTCACCACTTCATTATGCCTCTCAGTGTAGTCGTAAGGAAGCAATCTTCCACAGTTTGTAGCAAGGTGGTCCACCGTCCTCTGTACCTTTTCACAGTGAGGGCATTTCAGGTTCTTATCCTTCGGGAACACGTTTCTATCTTGTATGAACATGTAATATAATAATAATAATAATTATTATTATTATTATTATTATTATTATCATTAGATAATGATAATGATCATAATGATGATGCGCGCGCATCCGTGACAGAACCGGCCGGCCGGCCCATGACGGTCGTGACTATATATGTTGATAATAATAATAATAATAATATAATAATAATAATTTTATTATTATTATCATTAGATAATGATAATGATCATAATGATGATGCGCGCCCATCCGTGACATGAGGAATTGAGGAAAGACGGTCGTGACTATATATGTTGATAATAATAATAATAATTATTATTATTATTATCATTAGATAATGATAATGATCATAATGATGATGCGCGCGCATCCGTGACACGAGGAATTGTTGAGGAAAGACGGTCGTGACTATATATGTTGATATTTTTTTTTGAAGGAGACACAAGCAATTGCACTTGGTTATTTCGTGTGTCTTCAATAAAGGTCACTGTAATTTATTTCAGAATTATTGTCTGAATCCCGATATACATGCTAAAAAGTACAACTTCCTTAATTTTTGTCCATGAGTTTAGTTATCTCGTATGTCTTCAATAAAGGTCACTTTAATATATTTCAGAGTTATTGTCTCAATCCCGATATACATGCTGAAAGGTACAACTTCCTTAATTTTTGTCCATGAGTGTAATTATCTCGTATGTATTCAATAAAGGTCACTGTAATATCTTTCAGAGTTATTGTCTGAATCCCGAAATACATGCTAAAAGTACAACTTCTTAAGTTTTGTCCATGAGTGTGTACATAGCATTTAGTGAATTAATCTAGAACAAACTACAGTCAGCCCTAAAGCTAAATTATGAAGTAATGTGATAATAATTACCTATCCATAATGTCTTCTTGTCGAGTGAATGTTTTTCTGTTAGAATTTTGTTCCTGCCTACTAAAAATGATTATCTGTGTTCACCCGTGGTCTGCTTTATGGAATTTTCTCCGAAAGAATTATGTATCTAACAATCAAACATGATACACCAATATTATCATTATTATTTTTGACTACAAAATAACTATTTTTGCCCAGTACTTGGTCATTTTTAATTTTTCTTAGTTAAATATGTGACAATAAACTCTTTAAGGGGGGGTTTTCTCTAACTCCTGTTATAATTTCAGCCAGATTAGGTACTTATTGAGGACGTGTATAGCCAACAAACATATTTATATGCATACCTACTCTGACTTTTATATAGAGAGAGATTAAACTTATTTTTGGTTGCATTGAAGGGACATGGCGCTCGATATCTCCTGTGTTGTGATTATGTACTGGAAAATTTAGCCGTGTAAGAGAAGTTAGAATTTTTATGTTAACACATTTTTAGGTTTAACAACCCGAATGACCCGGGCAACGCCCGGGTTTTACCCGATTAAATGCTTTTATTCAAATACTATTGGTTACAATTATAAATTGGCGCCGTGGATGTCACTCTTGTGTCCCGCTCTAAACTTTTTGTCTGAGAAGAGTTATTTTTCTAGGGAGATGATCTGGATTTGTGTCTTCGGCTCGAATGAATGTTTTTCTGTTAGAATTTTGTTCCTGCATACTAAAAATGAACTGGCTTCACCCGTGGTCTTTGCTTTTTGCAATTTTCCCCATATCATTTTGTATCTGATAATCAAAAATGATACAGCAATATTGTCATAATCATTTTCTGACTAAAAAACAACTAATTTTGCCCAGAACCCGTCAATTTCAATTTTTCTTGGATAAAAATCCGATAAATATCTCTTCCAGATTTTTCTCTATTTCCAGTTAAAACACGTTTTACACGTACATTTGGCAACTGATATTATCTTTCATCTTTACCGCTGGAGGCGCTGCTTGCGAGCGAAAGAGCAAATAACTCGAAGAATATTCGGGATAGAGACCTGAAATTTTCACTATAGGTTTTTCCAGATTCAACTATATACGCTGTTAAAATTCCAGCCAGATTGGTTACGTATTGTGGACGTGTATAGCCGACAAACATACACACATACATATATACATACATACATACACTGACTTTTATATATATAGGGATTATTCTTATCACATTTTTCCTCGCGCATATACAAAATGTGTTAATACATATCTTTAATATGACTTTTTAACAAAATCAATAAGCAACACAGTGCCAGGTTTCTTTAACTATTTTCTTATTTCTCTAGTTTTCGGCCTAACACATGTCCTTCAACAGGTGACCTAGAAATATTACTTCCAGCTATAGCTATACACGCTGTTTATATATATAGGGTGTGTGTATTGTTATCTGGGAGTCATACTTCTAATTCTACTGTTTAAGGGCATTTGTTGGCCCGATCGCTAGAGATATAAAAATATTATTATTATTGTAAGAAAAACGTACTGAAATTTTCCCAAGCCCTAACTCTGGTCAATTTAGATACCATCGCATATGTCAACTTCTCTCTTCAGCTCTGAATGATGAATTACTGATTGTTAGATACTTTAAGTTTTGCACAGAAGCTGGGCGCATGAGAAAGAATGCAGGGCAAAGGATACTGGAGGATGAACTATCTGTAAATAGGTAACTGAATGTGAGACAAACCTTATTTTGTTGTAAATGTTTCCTCTTCCCTCTCCTCTTGTTGACGTGTAAATACGGCGAATCCTGTATGGGGCGGAATGCCCTAAATAAAGGCTTTTGTTGTTGTTGTTGTTATTCTTATTGTATCTTATAAATGTTGTTTTGATTTTGGCCTTAAATATATCCAAGTTCCAAATAACTTTATTAGGTGCCACCGCTCAAAAAGAGCAACCTAGATCATCATATTTATAATATACTGTGGGGGATGGTTATATACAGGGGTTCATTCACAATTATTCTATATACAGTTACGAGCGTCATTCTTCATCAGTCATCTCTGTCACCGTTTACTTTTTTTTTTGAATGGCGCCCTCCTATTGGTCGGCTACGATCACGCCACCTTTGCCCCCCCCCCCCCCCCCCCCCATTCGCTTTTTCGTTTTTGTAACCATTGTGTTGGAGCGGGTCGCTCCTTAAATAAATGCATATATTAGTTAATAACCAAATGGAATCCTCTCTTTCTTTTTCCCAGTAAGAGACGCCTACGGAAGTCAACAGTACATAGACAGATAAAGCACATAGGCTATAGGTATTAACTAACATATGCATTTATATAAGGCGCCAATTTATAATTGTAACAAATAGTATTTGAATCAAAACATTTAATCGGGTAAAACACGGGCGTTGCCCGGGTCATTCGGCTAGTAATTTATATTGATGTCGTTGGGTCTGGATTCTCAGGTCCTTGGGGATATTGTTCTTGAGAAGGTTTTTTCTGGCTTGTTTAATATTCAAGGTGGGTTTGTTTTTCCTTTTTTTTCCACTTTTCGTCATTCTGGCTTAATTGATGAAGAATTTGTGCCTTAAATATATTACCGTGTCATCCCGATGTTTGTCTTTCCTAATTTTCTATGTTACATTTGGTGGAGATCCATTCTCACTATTTTCAATATAATACGTGTTAAAACTAAATATATCAAAAAATATATGCAAAATAGTAAACACCATGTGTATGTATATAGGTTGTACCTTTTAGCATGTATATCGGGATTCAGCCAATGACTCTGAAAGATATTACAGTGACCTTTATTGAAGACACACGAGATAACTACACTCATGGACAAAACTTAAGGAAGTTATATCTTTTAGCATGTGCATCGGGATTCAAACAATAACTCTGAAAGATATTACAGTGATCTTTATTGAAGACACACGAGATAACTACACTCATGGACAAAACTTAAGGAAGTTGTACCTTTTAGCATGTATATCAGGATTCATACAATAACTCTGAATGATATTACAGTGACCTTTATTGAAGATACACGAGATAACTACACACATGGACAAAGCTTAAGGAATTTATACCTTTTAGCATGTATATCGGGATTGAGACAATAACTATGAAAGATATTACAGTGACCTTTATTGAAGACACACGAGATAACTACACTCTTGGACAAAACTTGAGGAAGTTATACCTTTTAGCATGTGTATCGGGATTCAGACAATAACTCTGAAAGATATTACAGTGACCTTTATTGAAGACACACGAGATAACTACACTCTTGGACAAAACTTGAGGAAGTTATACCTTTTAGCATATGTATCGGGATTCAGACAATAACTCTGAAAGATATTACAGTGACCTTTATTGAAGACACACGAGATAACCAAGTGTGATAGAAAAGTAGTTAAAGAAACCTGGCCCTGTGTTTCTTGTTGCTTTTCTTAAAGGCAGGGATGAATATGTAATTTAATAAGGCTTAGAAGTGACTGTCAACCCGTTCGTAAAAAAGGTTAATGTTCTATGATTTAAATTTAGGTTTTAACATATATATGTAACAACCAGGCTCCTGGGGTGTATCCATAGATCGTCAAGTACCTGAGCTGTCCTGCAGGTTATGAGTCAGTCTTGGTAGATTTAGTAGTATCATAAAGGTAACCCCAGGCTCTCCTGGAGCGTATCCATAGATCACCAACTACCCGGGTTGTCCTGCAGTTTATGAGTCTGTCTTGGTAGCCTTAGTAGTAACATATATGTAACCCAGACTCCTGGAGCGTATCCATAGATCACCAACTACCCGGGCTGTCCTGTAGTTTATGAGTCAGTTTTGGTAGCCATAGTAGTAATATAAAGGTAACCCAGGCTCCTGGGGCGTATCCATAGATCACCAACTACACGGGTTGTCCTGTAGTTTAGGTCTTGGTAGCCTTAGTGAACCAGTTCACCAAGTGGCCGGTTTGTTTCTTGGTAGATTCAATAGGACAGTGCCATTGAATGAGGACAGTCCAAAAAGTGTAGCCGTCTGGAATCACTGTAGTTTAAATGCTGGACAGCTGAATTGTCTTCCATAGCAGTAGTAACATAAAGGTAACTCAGGCTCCTGGAGCGTATCCTTAGATCGCCAACTACCCGGGCTGTCCTGTAGTTTAGGTCTTGGTAGCGCCTTAGTAGCAACATAAAGGTAACCCAGGCTCATGGAGTGTATCCATAGATCGCCAACTACCTGGGCTGTCCTGTAGTTTATGTCTTGGTAGCCTTAGTAGCAACATAAAGGTAACCCAGGCTCCTGGAGTGTATCCATAGATCGCCAACTACCCGGGCTGTCCTGTAGTTTATGTCTTGGTAGCCTTAGTAGTAATATAAAGGTAACCCAGGCTCCTGGAGGGTATCCATAGATCGCCAACTATCCGATAAGTTTTAACTTTTAATTAGACATTTTAAATTTATATTTAGAAATTTTTCATTTTTGTTCAGACATTTTTTATTTAGATATTTTAAAATTTAAATTAAGACGTTTTTAAATTTTAATTTAGACCTTTTTAAATTTTTTAATTTAAGACATTTTTTAATTTTGATTTAGAGACATTTTTAAATTTTAATTTAAGACATTTTTAAATTTTTTAATTTAAGACATTTTTTAATTTTGATTTAGAGACATTTTTAAATTTTAATTTAGACACGTGACATTTTTTTACATAATATTTATTTAAGAACACTTTAAAACAACTCTTACAAGGGTAGTTAGCGTTCTGAGTGCACCAGTAACCTGAATTATAAATATCACAACATTAAATTTAATATTAAAATATAATCTTCTGGTTTCTATTAATTTCAAAATGAAAAGAGGCTCGTATCAAACAATATCAAAAGAAAAACAAGAAACTTTAATCAAGTTGGTATGTTTACAAGACGAAACTATTGCAAAAGCTTCTAAGTTATTGAACATCAACTATAGCTCAGCTAGAACAATAATGCAAAAATATAAAAAAGAAGGCGAAATAAAATTAAGAAAGAAAGGAGGTTATAGACAGAAAAAAATGTCATTAAGCCATTTAGATTTTATTGAAAAACGTCTACAAAATAATTCTAGTATAACTTTGAAAATATTAAGAGATGAATTGAAAAATATTTCAAATCTAGAAGTATCGCAAACTACAATTTTCAATGCATTAAAAGATTTAAAAGTAACTCTGAAAAAGTCATCTATTGATATGATCAACATAAATTCAGATGAAGCTAAACGAAAAATAAAAGAAGATGCGAAATTGTTTATAAATAATTCACCTGAAGATAAATCCAAATGTATTTTTATTGATGAAGCTTGCTTTAATTTGCATATAAGACCAGGAAGAGCACGATCTTCAATAGGTAAACCTGCTAAACTAGTGGTACCTACAATAAGAGGCCCAACAGTGACTTTGCTAATGGCCATCAACAATCAAGGAATAATTCACCATAAAATTATAACAGGTTCAACTTGTAAAGCCACAAATTTTGAAGAATTTATTTATGAAATAATAAATAAAATCAAAAATGATCAAGACCCTCATGAATATTGCTTTTTTATGGATAATTCCCAAGAGCATAAGAAAAGAAATATAAAATATATAATTGAAGAAAATAACTATGAACTTCAATTTTTATCCCCTTATTCTTTTATTCTTAATCCCGTTGAGACAATATTCGTAAAAATAAAGAATTATTTACGTCAAAAAATGGCTGAAAATATCGTTACAATTTCTTTAACTGACCTGATTGAAAACGGAATTTCTCATATCACAGAAACCGATTGTTACAATATGTTTTTAAAAATGAAGTCAAGCATCGCTATTGCCATTTCAAATGCTTCTTTCGAATAATAAAAATTATGTACAATATTTTTTTAGTTGTTTTAAAGTGTTCTTAAATAAATATATATACAGTTAAACCTGTATATAGCGCCCTCTCTAAATAGCGCCTCTCTCTCTATAGCGCCCGATTTTAAATACGTAGTACGATGTGATTTACATTAAAAGTGACCTGTTTATAGCAAAATCTCTCTATAGGACCCTATTTTGGTGAGTTCCAAGAGGGGACGCTATAGACAGGTTTAACTGTATATAAAAATGTCCATGTGTCTAAATTAAAATTGAAAGTGTCCAAGTTAAAATTGAAAATGTCTAAGTTAAAATTGAAAGTGTCTAAGTTAAAATTGAAAGTGTCTAAATAAAATTGAAAGTGTCTAAATAAATTTGAAAGTGTCTAAATATAAATTTAAAACTTCTAATTAAAAGTTAAAAGCCTATAGATAATCATTTAAACAAATTGGACATCGTTCTATTATTTGAAAATTTAATTTAAAAAAATAAATAAATAATTGCATTGTCATCGTGAATGAGCAAGGAGAATTAAAAGCTGATGGGGTCAAATTTAAATACACATTCCGGATAGTTGGCAACTTTAGTACGCTCCAGGAATCCGGGTTATCTCAAGAGAGAGAGATATACAAATTTTAAAGAAAACGCTTCTGGGTAACAGGGCTGTTCATAAATATAAGTAAAAACAAAGTAGGCATATCCTGACCAGGAGCACATGTGCTTTTCAGAAGGCAGAGCGCCATCTGGTGGAACAGAAATCAACTATTCATTGATTTAACCTGTTCCCTGATATTTGGCTAACCCAATTTCTTGATAAATCAAGAAAAGCCAAGAAATTGGGTTGGCTAAATATCAGGGAACAGGTTAAATCAATGAATAGTTGATTTCTGTTCCACCAGATGGCGCTCTGCCATCTGAAAAGCACATGTGTTCCTGGTCAGGATATGCCGACTTTGTTTTTAATATCAGCACCTAACCCACTTATTTTTTGTTCTATTGTTTTTTCATAAAAATAAGTGTAAAAGAATTTAAGGAAACATAATTACATATTGGCTAAATTAAACTCTTCGAATTAAAATAGAAAAATAAAACGCCGATTGAAGAGGAGTATAAGATATTTTATCCTTTTAATACTCTACATTACGATGTCTGTATAAACTGTTGATAATCTATTAATGTCTCCCCCAGGATGATCACGACTACATCACAAAAAATATCTATAGAGTGAATGTAGTTATTTTAAGTATAGGAGCCCCATTCAACCTATCAAACAAGATACTGAAGGAGGACTCGAACCAACCTGATCTAGAAGATATGTACCAAACAACCGTTAATAAATTATACCTTCAAATGCAAAATTAAAATAATCCAACCATACAAGATATTCTACAAAATAAAGGAGATATCAATCCTCGATTCCGACGACCTGACACTTAGTTAAGAACTCATCGCCCAACAGCTGCCCTCCTGCAAGGTCCGGGGGGACCACCTCTACTCCACCCCTTGTGTAAATAGCCAGGACAAGGTGACTCGAATGTAACACCTGTAAATTGAGACGAAATAAATAAATTAATACTCATATCTCGTACTACTTTCTGTTTACTCATTGTAAAGCTTGTAGAATGGACGCATGCATACGAAAGCTTGATAATAAAGTTCGTATAAGATAATCCTCTTCAATCGGCTTTTTATTTTGTTATAATTATATATTAGTAGGTACTCTTCTATATATAACACAATAGTTCGTGAATTTATTAAATTTAATTTGAAGTCTCGAGATATCGTTCAACAAGCACGTATCTATCATCCACCACGCACGTATATTTTCAAAAAATTTTGTTTTTCAAACAGAAATAATGCAATATCTTTTTCTCTAAATAGATAATAAGTATTTAAATCTATATTAATAAAATGCAAAATTCATAAGTGGTGTTCGCTAAACTCTTTCGTTACAATGCATCAATTTCGACCAAATTTTCAACATTTATGTAAAACGAGATGGAGCAGGTTTTGCTTAACATCAAAATATTTTTCCTAACTTTAACATGCGTAACTTCGCTGTTATCGATTAAATACAAAAAAAATCAACAGAGTTAATTTTATTTATATATCAATACAAAAAAAAATTCGCAATTCATTCAACTCAATCTAAAAAAATATTCAAAACAAGCAATTTTAAGATAACACCATATGTAAAACAGTCGGCCAAGAAAACAACAACGATATTACATCTTTCTCACATATTCACACACAATCTTGATAAATAATTAAAACTAATCTTTAACATATTGTTTATTATACTTCATAATATATAATATTCGTTAGGCAAACTTTCACTTGGATAAAACCCGGGCGAATTATGTATATAATAATGTGTGTATATAAAAATTTTGTATTTATTATTAAATTTTTAACGTGATGATCCTGTTAAAGGACTGACAAGTCCTAAAGCTTGAAAAATAAAAAGTTGAAAAAAAAACTTAACCCTGGAAGCTTCATTTATTTTATAATTACTAGTTAAGTTTATATAAAAGGACGTACCTTGATCTGTAAATTAAAAAAAAAAAAATTCTCAAAATATTTCGAGAGATTGCTCTCCCACTTTATCAATTTATTCCATAGTAAATTTATGGATCGCCTTTTGACTCAAACTATATATTAGTTAATAAATTTCTCTCTTCACAATACACCAATACCTCGCTTTACGTCGTTTCGTTTTGCGTTTTTTTTTTTTCGAAGTTGCGTCGCTGCTTAATTTTTACTGGTTTTCACTGTGCGTCGTTAGATTTTCGAAGTTGCGTTGTTTTGGATTCGAGTCTTTAATTTTTTTTTTTTTCCTAAAATATGGCAACACCTTGTTTTGATTGCGCCAATTTATTTTCACATTGCGTCGTTTCAATTTGCGTCGTGTTTTTTTGGAACGTAACCCCAACACAAAGCGAGGTATGGGTGTAATTTACATTTGGTAGAGTTTAAAAATATAAAATAAAGACATAGTTAATTTCATATATATTCTCTTATTCAACTTTATGGAGATAAAACTTTATAAAGGCTTAGTAATGACTGTTGCTATAGACACAGAGAGAGACCCATTCAATGGATGGTCAACATTTATCTAGTACACCTATCCCCCGATTTGCACGGTACTTGTTTTACACGTTTTCGCTTTTACACGGTTTTCCAAATAATTTTTTTTTTGTTGTTTTTATCGCACTATACTAACGAAATACTATACGAAAAAATTGTAGAGCAATTGCCATCTTCTTCTTCAACTGAAAAGAAGCCAAATTTTTTGGCAAGTCATGGCTGGTTTGAAAGATTTAAAATAAGGCATTATTTTTTTTCGATTTACACGTTTTTCTCAGGAACGTATCTACCGTGTAAATCGGGGGATAGGTGTATGTGAATATATAAAAAAACGTTGAGAGAAACATATTGCTTTTTTAAAAATTGTTATCTGTTTAGTATTTTGCTTGAGGTGTTTTATGTAAAAATAATTGTAGATAAAAAATTAATCGAAAAAAAAGTAGTTATAAAATAAACCCAAAAGGTTTTTTATAAAAGTTATATAAAGATAATTTTTTAACTTTCTATCTAATACATCTAAAAATATATTTTTTGATTCTTTATTTAAATTCACAAATGGTTCTAAATAACATTGTCGAAGTTCTAGTTAATTTACTTCTCGATTCTCCACCAAACTCTGCAGCGGTGGTAGAGGCGCCATATTCATTGTACATAGTATGATGCATATATATATATATATATATTATGTATTAAAAATAAAGAAATCATATCCTGACCAGGAGCATATGTGCTTTACAGAAGGCAGAGCGCCATCTGATGGATAAGAAATCAACTAAACATTGATTTAGCCTGTTCCCTGATATTTGGTCAACCCAATTTTTTTATAAATCAATAAAAGCTATCCACGAACGTGTTTCGCGCTGTTGGAGCTCGCCAGCGTGAATATTTATAATATTTTTTCTTAAAATAATGCAGACTGTGCACTTTTGCATGTATTGACAAGATGTCAATAAAATTATTTTAATTGTCCTGTTAATTTACCAAATTACAGTTGAGATAGTTATATAAATGGAGAATTATAAATATTAGTTTTCAGGCTCTTAATCTCCATAATAAGTACACCTATCCCCCGATATACACGGTAGATACGTTCCTGAGAAAAACGTGTAAATCGAGGGATAGGTGTATATTAAACTGTCAAATCTGAATAGGTGTTCGCCCCCCTCATGAATCAGAGCCTCCCAATATTCTTTTCAACATAGGTAGTATAGAGTAGAATATCGCATTTTAGTATAGTGCGATAAAAACAAAAAAAAAACTTATTTGGAAAACCGTGTAAAACAAGTACCGTGTAAATCGGGATAGGTTTATATTTAAAACTATTAATGATTTATATATATAACTAGACGAATGGCCCGGGCAACGCCCGGGTTTTACCCGAGTGCGTATATATTTTAAAACGTTTTAATTCAAATACTATTCGTTACAATTATAAATTGGCGCCATGGATGTCACTCTTGTGAAACGTCGCGTTCCAAACTGTGTGTTTTTAAAACGTTTTAATTAAAATACTATTCGTTACAATTATAAATTGGCGCCGTGGATGTCTCTCTTGTGAAACGTCCCGCCCCAAACTGTGTGTGTCTTGAAAATATAAAAATAAAAATGTGAATTTTCATAAAGATTATATCATGTCGATTTTTTTTTTTTTGCATTTCACCTACTAAATCCATAGAGATAATTACATTTGCAACATGAACTTAGGTATATTGACTAAATAGAAAACTGCATAGTAATAAAGATCATTTTTTAAAGGCACCATATCGTTTTTTTTACAATAAAATCGAAACAAAAATTAACGATAAATAACGATAATTGCCTTAAAAAGAAATTGCCTTAAAAAAAAGAAACATTCGCGGTGATTTTGTCTTGCATTCGTTTATACAATTATTATATACGAATGACCCGGGCAACGCCCGGGTTTTACCCGATTAAATGCTTTTGTTCAAATACTATTCGTTACAATTATAAATTGGCGCCGTGGATGTCATTCTTGTATAATATATAAATGAGTTTTAAAAATTGTAAAAAAAAAAAATGCATCGGCCGGTATTCGAACCCGGGCCGCCCGCGTGGCAGGCGAGCATTCTACCACTGAACCACCGATGGTTATGAAAAATCCCATCCGTGAGCTTCAGACAAACAGACAGAATAAGGCAAATATATAAGTAGATTATCATTAATTATAAATATGAAATCTTTCTCTCTGTTTATTTTCTACTTTTACACTAATACAGGGTGTTCCATTTTTAAAATAACGATTTTAGTTCTTTATTAAAAATAATTTATCAATGTTTGTACAACTTATTGGTTTCTATGTGTAAGCCTTGATGTTTAGCAACATCCCTGCATTGATTTTTCCAGGAAATAGAGCTTCTTCTTAGAATATTTTGATCAAGACCATCCCAACAGTCCTTAACAACTTTCCAGAGACCCTCTAGTGTCTTTGGTTTTATAGATCTAAGAGCAGTTTTCAGCAAGCCAATAACACAAAAATCCATAAGGGCCAAGTCTGGATATTTTACATGGATGTGCTTAAAAGGGATGTACGAAAGCCGGTTTCATCTATCTCTGCGTCCAGGTATTGACGTGTTGAACGTGATGTATGACTCGTGGCTTTATCCTGGTGCAGCCACACGGATCTTGAGTCACTTGGATACAAAAACGGGACCTCATTGTCGAATAATGGGTCTAAGACAAGTCTCTGGTAGATTTGAGAATTTATCTTGACATTTGGGTCCACCTTCTTTATTGGAAGCTTCCCATTGTAACAGAAACCTGCAACGATCATGAAGCCCTTTGAGAAACTTCCCTTGCATTGCTTGACCCAGTTCTGAAAGGTGTTGATTTGAGAGTTAGCGTAGTAAATGGCACAGGGTTGGTTTCTATCATTGAGGTAAACCCATGCCTCGTCCAATGTAACAACATTCTTCCATTTTCATCTTCCAGGTACTTTTTATGATGATAATAATTTGAGTAAACGAGTATTTCTCATTGGAAAGTCTGAAAACGTAACCTTTTCCAAAATCACTTATAATTTTAGGTATTTTGAATATTTAAAAATCGTTTTTTTTTTCATGAAATATAAATTAATGTCTGTTTTTTCAAATAAATAAAACATCATTCAATTCGCGCGCTTTTTTCGTATAATATAATAATACAAATAATATAATAATACAATAAAACGTCGGTGGACAAGTGGGTAACACCCTCGATTCACGACAGTCATGAACCAAGATTGAATCCCGCGTTAAAATTTTGTTTAATATGTGAATAACCTTCACATATTATTGACTGTTTCAATTATCATGAACTAGATTGCTCTTGCTGAGCGGTACCTATTAATGTGAATTTGAACCAGGCTTTTTTCGCGAGCTACAGCCTTACAAAATCGTTATTTTAAAAAGGGAACACCCTCTGTAGGATTTATTACAAATTATACTAGAGCTGTCCATTAAAGAATAGGTCTAGAACGAGTCAATATTCTAAGCCTTATATTCTAATAAATATGGAAAACAATGTATGTTCGAGTCTCTATGTATTTCTAATATTATTGAACTATCTTTCTCTGCCTTATGTAAATTTATATAAAATTTGATTGGCAAGATATTTTATTTTTCACAGAAATTCTTTTTTATATTCTCTAAATGTATATAATGTGAATTCAGCTACCTCCTACATAATCTCAATTAAAAATTTTCTAAATATTTTCAAAAATACCATTTTTCACAGCTTTTATTTCTACTTGCTTTTTCACGATGACAATGCAATTATTTGAATATCTTTTTTATTATTATTATATATTTTTGCGGTCATAATTTTGAAAAATTGATAAATCAAATACACCTATCCCCCGATTTACACGGTACTTGTTTTACACGTTTTCGCTTTTACGCGGTTTTCCAAATAAGTTTTTTGTCGTTGTTGTTGTTTTTATCGCACTATACTAAATGCTACTGTGATTGAACACATGCGCTGTGTACACATCTCACGAGGAATCCCGAGCTTATGTGCTGACTACATATTTTAACCTGTCAATGCATTTTATTTTTATTTCTGTGTACACCTATCCCCCGATTTACACGTTTTTCTCAGGAACGTATCTACCGTGTAAATCGGGGGATAGGTGTACTTGATATGGATTAGTACTTATTTTAAATCAATATAGTGTTTAAAAAATTAAAATATTCTAATCTAACTTTTCATATGCAATTATGGTTAAAATATAAGGATTATACTCTATATATGTGATTCTATTCGAATTAATTTAATTCTAATAGTTTTTGGTTCAAATCATACATTTTCAAAACCCTAACAAACCTTCATCTTAGGTAAATATAATTTCATATTTTTAGAATAAATAAAGAAACATTTTATAGATTTTAATAATAATAAAAAGTTTAAACAATTCTACAATTGAATTCTTTCTTTTTTTGCTTTGCAATCTCATATATTATGATGCATTAGCGCGCCATCTGTTATCAAAATTCGAAACTATTATAGACGCGTATCTTTTTTAAAAATAGTGGTATGGTAGATTAAACTAGCGAAACCGCTGGGAGGGTTCACCACTGATGAGCCAGGCCTTCCCATTAATTTTTCCATTGCAGTAAGGACAGTAGAAATTCATTATTTTTAAAAAGAATCATACGCGTCTATAATATGATGCACTAGCGCGTCATCTGTTATCAAAATTCGAAACTATTTTAAAGGCGTAAGATTCTTTTTGAAATTAAACAATTTCTACTGCCCTTACTGCAATGGAAAAATTAATGAGAGGGCCTGGCTCATCAGTGGTGAACCCTCCCAGCGGTTTCGCCAGTTTAATCTTCTATATATATAAAAATGAATGTATGTCTGTTTGTCCTTTATGCCTGACCAAACCACTCATTGGATCGCCATGAAACTTTGGGAAGTTATTTAGTATAGTACTGGGAAGGTTTCTAGCAAATAAAATTTTTGAAATAACTTTTCGCCTAGATATAATCAAGATAAATATTCTAATTTATCTGTTATAATTCAACAATCTGCTCTAAATATTATCATGATGATACGATGATTTTGTAATGTAGAAAATTAGGAAAGACAAAATTCAGGATGACACGGCAATTTATTTGAGACAAGAATAATGATACAATTCAAAGGCAAGATACTATTCCTTTAACTTCCAATTACCGAGGGAACCAATTAATATTGATTTTATTCAACTTATCGAGTATTTTTTCAAGGGACCGGGAAAAAATGTTCACTTTATCGAGAGATTCGTTAAACAAACCTTTACTCGGGTAAAACCCGGGCGAAGCCGGGTACATCCATACAAGAATAATGATACAATTCCAAGGCAAGATACTATTCCTTTAACTTCCAATTACCGAGGGAACCAATTAATATTGATTTTATTCAACTTATCGAGTATTTTTCAAGGGACAGGGAAAAAATGTTCACTTTATCGAGATATTCGTTAAACAAACCTTTACTCGGGTAAAACCCGGGCGAAGCCGGGTACATCCATACAAGAATAATGATACAATTCCAAGGCAAGATACTATTCCTTTAACTTCCAATTACCGAGGGAACCAATTAATATTGATTTTATTCAACTTATCGAGTATTTTCAAGGGACCGGGAAAAAAATGTTCACTTTATCGAGAGATTCGTTAGACAAACTTTTACTCGGGTAAAACCCGGGCGAAGCCGGGCGGGTCCGCTAGTCTACCATAAAATATAATAATTTCGAATTTTAATCTCATATATATCAAAACAAGTAGTTTACAAAAAGAAAGAGATTATGGCACAAATTTACAGATTTTGGTCAAAGGTAGTATCCCAAATATTTTATTTCAGACAAAAATTGAATCTACATAAAGGCTTACTAATATATATAGAACGAACCCCAGCCAAAGAAGAGATATATAATAACAGACAGTCCACTTCTCTCTAAAAAAAATTGTATTAAATGTTTACATTAAAAAGAGCTAAATGATAAATTAATTATGAAAACAATGTCTTTCACATTATGAAATCTACTTGACATAAGTAAGCGTGAAGAGGCTGATTTTTTATCAAGTTATTTTTCAGTTTTTTTTTTTACCTTTTATTCAATTTTCATTAATAACATTCATATAATTCATATATGTTACCTCATAAAAAATTTCCATTAAAGGTTTTTTTTATTATACGTGTCGGTTTATTTACATAATTTCAGCTTTTATTCCCACTCACACACGATTACAATGTATCTAGAACATCAGCCTGTGCTACAAACGGGGGTTTAGAATGATAACACTGGTCAACAAGATTTTTGCACAAGAGAACCTGATTATGTTTCTAGTGTAACTTTTCATGCTGAACTCAAAAATCTAATCAGAAATTCCCCATCACCTATGGTTTTTGCGTGAAGGTCTTTTTTTAGTATTGGGATAAATACACTAAAAATTGCAAACAATGTCACGTAACTGGTTTATCAAAAAATATTTTTCTTTGTCCACAAAGAAATAGCATCTTATCTACATGTCCTGAATCTAAATATACCATTAGTTTTTTTTCTATTACACAATATTTCTGAGATACACCTACTTGAATTTGGAAATATTGTTAATATATAGGCATATATGAACGAAACATATTTATTATTGAAAAGCAGTGACTGGATTTTCTTCTATACTTTGCTTGTGGTAGATCCCTCTTGAGTGCCCAGCAGTCGTCGGCAAGCATAGCGGGACTCCATTTACCTTGGTACCGCTTCTCCATGCTTGATATAGCTTGATGAAACCTCTCACCATGCTCATCGCTAACTGCGCCAAGATTGTATGGAAAGAAATCTAGATGTGAATGCAGGAAATGGATCTTGAGGGACATGTTACATCCCAGTGCCTTGTAGGAAAGCAACAGATCATTAACTATGTCTCGGTAATTTTCAACCTTGACACTACCTAAGAAGTTTTTGCAAACGTTTCTAAAGGAATTCCATGCTGCTGCTTCAACTTCATTCAAACTATTTTTAAAATGTCCATCCTGCTGTAATTCTCGAATCTGAGGTCCAACGAAAATGCCTTCTTTAATCTTCGCTTCACTTATACTAGAAATTTTTTGTTTGAGGTAGGCAAATCCACTGGCATTTCGATCCATTGCCTTGACAATGTTCTTCATTAATCCCAGTTTAATATGTAATGGTGGTAAGTAAATATTTTCTGAATCGATCAGGGGTAGATTTGCAATATTTTTATATCCTGGAGTAAAGATTTTACGGTTTGGCCAGATTTTTTTAATGTAATGCCTTTCCCTATCTCTGCTATCCCACTCACACAGAAAACAACAAAATTTTGTATATCCAAGTTGTAATCCACGCAAGAGAGCAACGACTTTCAAATCGCTGCATATTTTCCAACCGTATCTTTCATATTCTATCTTTTTCAAAAGCAGTTTCATGTTTTCGTAAGTCTCTTTCATGTTGGATGCATGTATTTATCCCAATACTAAAAAAAGATCGTCAGGCAAAAACCATGGGTGATGGGAAATTTCTGATTAGATTTTTGAGTTCAGCATGAAAAGTTACACTAGAAACACCATCAGGTTATCTTGTGCAAAAAAAAAAAAGGTTTTTTTTGTAGACCTGTGTAACCAGTTCTAAGCCTTATTAAAGTTTTATCTTAAATCTAAAAACAAAGTATGAGACTATATGTTTCACTAATAAATTAATGGACAGTACTTAAAGAAATGGAAAGTCCTTGGTGTCGCCGGAGGTCTGTTTTTTTTATTATTTTTTTTTTTTAGGAAACAGAGGCTGTTTACACTTGTTTATATCGTGCATATCTCTATAAAAGTCAGTGTATATATGTATGTTTGTCCGCTATACACGTCCACAATACGTAACTAATATGACTGAAATTTTAACAGTATATAGAGTAGAATCTGTAAAACTTTATAGTGAAAATCCCAGGTCTCTATCCCGAATATTCTTCGAGTTATTTGCAAATTTGCCCTTTCGCTCGCAAGCAGCGCCTCTAGCGGTGAAGATGGGAGGTAATATCAGCTGACCTAATGTAAATGTAAAACGTGTTTTAACATGACTTAGAGAAATATCTGGAAGAGATATTTGTTGCATTTTTAGCCAAGAAAATTTTAAATTGATAGTTTCTGAGCAAAAATAATTGTTTTTTAGTCAGAAAATGATTATGACAATATTGCTGTATCATGTTTGATTATCATATACAAAATTATGTTGGGAAAAATTCCAAAAAGCAGACCACATGTGAAGCCAATTCATTTTTCGTATGCAGGAACAAAATTCTAACAGAAAAACATTCATTCGAGCCGAAGACACAAAGCCAGATCATCTCTCTATAAAAATATCGCTTCTCAGGCACAAAGTTTGGAGCGGGACGTTTCACAAGAGTGACATCCACGGCGCCAATTTGTAATTGTAACGAATAGTATTCGAAAATAAAAATAATAGAATTTTCAAATATCGTTGTGAAAATTTTAATTTTTATATTTTAAAAACACAACAAAGTTTGGAACGGGACGTTTCACAAGAGTAACATCCACGGCGCCAATTTATAATTGGAACGAATAGTATTCGAAAATAAACATTTAATCGGGTAAAACCTGGGCGTTGCCCGGGTCATTCGACTAGTCTTCAATAAAAGTCACTGTAATATATTTTAGAGTTTTTGTATTTAAATCCCAATATGCATGCTAAAAGTTACAACTTCCTTAAGTTTTGTTCATGAGTATATATGTTTAACTTTACTTAATATATAAGAAGGGATCTAACGCCTATATTTAATTGCTATCCATAAATAAAAGAAGCTGATATCGTTTTATTTAAATCTTATTTGGGTGAAATTGTACCACTGTGTCATAGGTCAAAAATGTGACCTGTCATATTATTTCCTTCCAATCAATCCGTATTTATTAACTCAGCAAACCTAACAACAACTTTACATAATAGCCTTAACTACATAATGTAAATTAATGTGAAAAAACTGTTTATGAAGATATAAAGTAAAACAACACTTAAAGTTTCACCGCATAAGTTTCTTTTCTGTGAAAAATCAATATTTATCTCAAAGAGAAATATTTACTATTTCTAACTTTTTTGGATGAAGTGTGAAAGGGTGAAAATATGTAGAGTAATGGCGAACGGAAAAATAAAAGTGTCCAGGGGCGGGAATCGAACCCACAACCTTCCGCTATAATTCGTTCGCCATTACTCTTCATATTTTCACCCTTTCATACTTCATCCAAAAAAGTTAGAAATAGTAAATATTTATCTTTGAAATAAATATTGATTTTTCACAGAAACGAAACTTATGCGGTGAAACTTTAAGTGTTGTTTTATAATCATACGCCGCAGTCCTTTATAATGTAAGATATAAAGTTTCATTTAATTCTATTATCTAAGTTTTGTCCATAAGTATATATTAGCGATAACGACTGTAATAATCTTCTCAGTACTATTTAGACGACAAAACGAAATAAAAGAAGAAGAGTTTCTTTAATAGACAATTATATCGATGCAAGCTTTCGGGCAAAAAAAACCCTTATAGTGTCACGTTTACCACGCCTGTAGAAGGGTTTTTTGCCCGAAAGCTTGCATCGATATAATTGTCTATTAAAGAAACTTTTCTTCATTTATTTCGTTTTGTCGTCTAAATGAGTATATATGTTTAACTCTACCTAATATATAAGAAGGCATCTAATGCCTATATTTAAGTTTTATCCATAAAAAAAAAAGAAGCTGAAAACGTTTCTTTAAATCCTATTTGGTTGAAATTGTACCACTGGTTAGGGCTCGGTGGAGTGGAGGACCCGCTCATCGCCTGGAGGAGAACACTCGCGCGCCGAGGATGCCATCCTCTATTATATAACTTTTTGTACATATTTTAATGTTCCTATTTATTATTATATTATTTTACTATTATAACTATCTTTGAGTGTAAATATTGACAAGATGTCAATAAAAGTTGTTTTAATTGTCAAAAGCACTACTCATTTGACTGTGCTGCTCTCTCTGAGGAAAGACGAAAACTAAATGATAAAACGGGGCAACTTTGTCCTTCATTTCCGGCACTAATTAATGAAATACCAAAGAATAGGTATATAGCGATGGCGATATTTGGATTCCACAAGACTATATCCCGGGAAAAGGCCACACAGTGTTCTCCCCATCCATTGTGAACTGGCGAATCCTGTATAGGGCGAGAGGCCCTAAATAAAGGCTTTTTGTTGTTGTTGTTGTTTTAATTGTCAATAATGCTCACTTCCTACATATAAAAAAGTCTTCCCATTGACTCTACGACTTTTCTAATGCGCAAGAGAAAAGTTTGATTTATAGGTTGAAACACCTCATCTGTTCTTTGTCTGGGATGGGGAATGAATCTAAAATACGACATCATGTAAATATATGATTGCATATGGCACTCTTCACACTAATTTTTATTTGAGTCATAAAAACGTTTATATACATTTGACTATTTCAGCATTTTTTCAACTAGCTTATTCGCGATGACAATTCAATTATTTGGAACATATTTTAATTGAGTCATATTTTAAATAATACTAGCCGAATGACCTAGACAAACGCCCGGGTTTTAACCGAGAGCATTTTTCCCCGAGTGTGTAAAGCCAGATAAAGTTACATATCGAGGACGTGTATAGCGAACAAACATATATATATATTAAAATTAAAAAGCCATATCCTGACCAGGAGCACATGTGCTTTACAGAAGGCAGAGCGCCATCTGGTGGAACAGAAATCACCTGTGCTCCTGGGTCAAGATATGCCATTTTAATTTTTAATATCAACCACCTGACCTTTTTATCATTTTTTTAAGGGGGGTAGGTGGAAGGGTGGTCTAAACCGTTGATTTTCGACCACTACGACCCGAGTTCGATTGCCGCATTGGGCTTTTTTTTCTGATTAAAAAAAATGCTCCAATGGCCCTCCGATTCTTGCAAAAGTCCAACCCCACCAGCGAGTACAAGTAATCAAACGGGGCTCTGGTACATTTGTAAGTGTAAAGCCGAACTGCTTTTCACATGTGTAGACATGTGGTGCACTTACAGTAAAAACAGTCGCTAACTACCCATCATGATTATCATGGCCTGTACCACGTGTACTAGGGATAAGCAAAACAAAAAATTATTTCATTTTTTCATATATATATATACTCTCACAAACCTCATACACACGTAGATGTGCCCGGCAGTCGAGGGAGAGTAGTAGGAAGTATGTAGTTGCATAGTCAAAAACATGAAAAGGTGGTGAAAGGGTTTGAAACACCTGCCAGAGAAAAAAGGAGCTGAAAAAAACTAAACATAGGATGGGTGATGGTCCTGCGGTGTGCTCGCTTAGACAACAAAAACAAATATTTGAGAGATAACCAAATGAATAAAAAGAAAAAATTAATATAAATATTATTTATTCATATATATACAGAATAAAAACATAATTTATATTATTGAATATTACTTAAGGATGGGGATATTTTTGTTTACTTAGAAGAAGAATATTTGGCGACAGACTTGGTGCCCTCGGACACGGCGTGCTTGGCAAGTTCCCCAGGCAGAATCAGACGAATGGCTGTCTGGATTTCTCGGCTGGTGACAGTCCTCTTCTTGTTATAGTTGGACAGACGAGAGGATTCAATGGCGATCTTCTCGAAGATATCGTTAACAAAGGAATTCATGATGCTCATTGCCTTACCAGAAATTCCGACATCAGGATGTACCTGCTTCAAAACCTTGTATATATACATGGAGTAAGTTTCTTTCCTCTTCTTGTTCTTTTTCTTCTTGTCGCCAATAATCGGCTGATTCTTCTGGGCTTTAGCAGCGATGGGGGCCATTTGTATTTTCAAATAGATTATATAACTTTATAAAATAACGATTAAGAATGTATTAAGTATTGTGGAGAATACTGAGACGATAGAAAAATGTTTAAAGTTGCATTCTTTTTATTTTAAGAAATCATCTTAAAATAATATGTTTTTTTTTTCAAATGTCTATGAATATTTTTAAATAAATATTTTTAAAAGAAAAATAAATTCTTAAATTTTTTAAATATTATTGAACATATATATATATATAAAATAAATATAAATTTCCCAAATATTAAATTTTAAATAAGAATCATTGTGGAGGTTTTAAGATTTATATTTTTCTAAAAAATGTATAATATGTATACAAAGATACATTGCTATAAATGAAAATAAATCTAGATACAGTAGAGAGTCTCCTATGAGAGACTAAAGCCCAAAACATGGCTAAATGTCGGCCCCAATCAAGCATCATCATTCTCCCTCACTGATCTCCCATCATCGACCGCGCCTCAGCTGCCTAGCCAGCTAGTATCTGTGCCTTCTGCACCAGCACCCCCTGCTACATCTGTGGAGGTACCAAGTAATGGTCCCGCGGCCCATACTTCGCCCCGTCGTTCCACCCCGCCTCACCCTGCTGAACCAGCGCCCGCTTCTCCTCATGAGGAGGAATCAGCTTCAGCTGTTGTAGCCCCTCCGCTTTCACTACCTACATCGACGACCCATGACGACCGCTCCTGCACTCATTGAGAAGGACGAGGAACGCGAGAATAAGATAATTTAGATACTCGAACAAAGTAACGATGTAACTTTCCTGAGCCCCCTATATGAGGAAAATATAATCAGGAGAAATATCACGTTCGCTGTTCTATGCCGCAATGATAGG
This sequence comes from Cordylochernes scorpioides, assembly GCA_030710605.1. Classification (NCBI taxonomy): domain Eukaryota; kingdom Metazoa; phylum Arthropoda; class Arachnida; order Pseudoscorpiones; family Chernetidae; genus Cordylochernes; species Cordylochernes scorpioides. The sequence continues at coordinate 85,560,795 of CP092873.1, read as the reverse complement.
AATTATCTCCTCTAGCGACTATCGCCTGAAAACAAGATTATTCTCTCATAATTCCTCAACATTGTCATCGAGCATGTTGGGAACAAGAACTCCGTCATTGGCAAGGGCTTGTCTGAACTCAAGACTGCTTTTAGCTCCTGATAGGATCCAGACGTCTCTTCGGAGAAGGCTTCAACGGCTGTAAATATTTATCTTTATTTTATATCTAATTTTTAAACCTTACTTTGATGTTGACCAGGTGTCAATAAACTTGTTTTAATTGTCAATTGTCCCAAACACACACAAAAACCACACATTTTTATGCTAATTATAAACAATTATAGACAGAATTTAAGGAAATGGAATGTCTTTTATGTCGCCGATCGTCTGTTTTTTGAAGGAGACAGAGGCTGTTCACACTTGGTTATCTCGTGTGTCTTTAATAAAGGTGTCATTGTAATATCTTTAAGAGTTATTGCCAGAATCCTGATATACATGCTAAAAGGTACATCTTCCTTTTGTCCATGAGTGTAGTTATCTCCTGTGTCTTCAATAAAGGTCACTGTAATAGCTTTCAGAGTTATTGTCTGAATACCGATATACATGCTGAAAGGTACAACTTCCTTAAGTTTTGTTCATGAGTGTAGTTATCTCGTGTATTTTTAATAAAGGTCACAGTAATAACTTTCAGAGTTATTGTCAGAATCCCGATATGCATGCTGAAAGGTACAACTTCCTTTGTCCATGAGGATAAGGATAAATAATAGTACAGTAGAACCTCCCTGTAAAGGACAACACCAAATTGCAGAGCCAAAGTGTCCTTTATGGAGAGGTGTCTTCTTACCGGATAGTAGGTAAATAGTAAAAATGGTAATTTTGTAAATTAAAACTGTCCTTTGTAGAGAGATGATCGCTAGCACAAATGTCCTCTCATGGAGGTTGTTCTACTGTAATTTGTAATATGATGATGGGAGAAATTTCTTAACATTTTATCATCATGATGATGAGCAACAACATAAACATTTTCTGGATCAGAATATGCAATTTAGTCACTTATATGGCTAATTTACATATTCTTGGGTCCAAAGGCAGTATTCCTGTCTTCTCAGGGCCACCATTCTATGGTATCGTAGGGTCTATCTATTTCTCCTCAACCAGCCATAGAATGGTGGCTGGTAGTTTTCCTGTCCTCTCGGAGCTACCTTTCTATGGTATCGCAGGGTCTATCTATTTCTCCTCAACCAGCCATAGATTGGTGGCTGGCAGTATTCCTGTCCTCTCAGAGCTACCATTCTATGGTATTGTAGGATCTATCTATGTCTCCTCAACCAGCCATATGTTGGTGGCTGGTAGTATTCCTGTCCTCTCAGAGCTACCATTCTATGGTATCATAGGGTCTATCTATTTCTCCTCAACCAACCATAGGTTGGTGACTGGTAGTATTCTTGTCTACTCAGAGCCACCTTTCTATGGTATCGTAGGGTCTATCTATGTATCCTCAACCAGCCATAGGTTGGTGACTGGAAGTATTCCTGTCCTCTCAGAGCCACCTTCTATGGTATCGTGAGGTCTATGTCTCCTCAACCAGACATAGGTTGGTGGCTGGCTGATTGCTGTCCTCTCAGAGCCACCTTCTATGGTATCGTGAGGTCTATGTCTCCTCAACCAGACATAGGTTGGTGGCTGGCTGATTGCTGTCCTCTCAGAGCTACCTTTCTATGGTCTCGTAGAGTCGATCTATTTCTCCTCAACCAGCCAAAGGTTGAATGCTGTCCTAAAAGTTTATATCCTTATTTCACTTAAATACCATAGCTAATATTCCAATGTTACTATTTTATACTTGAGGCATATATATTGAGTACAATCAACAATCACTTTTGTTCTCCTTTGTTTCAATTTCAGGCGGCACATTTGGCACGCCTCGAGGCAGGATGGGGTAGATCGTAGAAGGCCAGTCGTAGGGCGACATCTGCGTCGTGCCCCGAGAAGCAGTTGCGACGCAGGTCGGCCCAAGAGATGGAGCGGGGTATATCCACGGTGGGGATTCACCGCGCAGCCAGCATGGAAACAGGATGCTCCTGCAACTGTTTCGAGTACTGTACCGGGCGGGCCCTCTGGCTGGTGAGATGGGTAATGGGGTCGCCGATCTCCGCAGGACGATAGTCTCCGCCCTGTATTCCACATAATAGCTGGAAAAGGCGTTTTCCTGCAGGAGACGCTGACAGAAGGCCCCCAGGTGCTGTAGGTCCAGGAGTGCGGCCCGCGTTGAGCGCGTTAGGGTAGGGGCGTCATCGAAGAAGTCACCGACAGTCGCCTGTAGCCAGCACTCGGGAGCCAGCAAGTCTGGCGGCCACAGGAATCTGTTATCGCCTCGAAGACACAGGGACCTCAGAATGATGGAATGAAGAACTCTGTGATGCAGCTCAAGGACGCTGTACGCGGCCTCCCAGAGGCCCAGAAGTCTTTTTCTCCTCGGAGGGAGCCAGAAGTCAGAGCAGGCGGGGTCAGCCCGCCTTTTATCAATCGTACATATAAGATTATACAGGGTTAGGATTAAGAGAAAAAGTATATAAACAAAATAATTACAAGTTATTTGTATCAGACCAATCCCACTGGGTGTCGTCTCGTTCAATGTCGCATTCTTTCCTGAAGTCGGACAGCCTTGGTCGGAGTCCCCGACATGGGCGATTGCCATGTAAGGAATTTTTTCAGAGCAGAGATCTGCTCCGGTGAGAGAAACGCGAGTACGTCTTTCCTCTTAGTTAGGGATACAACAGCAAATTCAATTTCGTACCTCTAATAATCCCTATATAGGGGTGTCAGGAAGGAGCCAGCGTCTAGTATCTCAAACAGATCCTTAATATTCTGTGTAGTGGACTGATGTATGGTTTGTGGTTTGGGGATGGAAGATTCCATTGTTAGTGCAGCCTGATCTTTGGCAGGGTCCGCTGTTGGTGAAGTAGCGGTCGAGGAAGGCGCTAGTAGAGATGGTAACACGCTGTTGCCGCGCCGGAGCAGAAGGCTTGGTGGCTGGAGTGTTCTGAGAAAGAACTGGGCAGCTCTCCGCGGGTGAAGACGCGGCAGGATTTAGAGATGTCACAGGGATTGTCTGGAGAGAAGAGAAATCTCAATTTTTTTATTAAAAACTATAGTAGACCATATAAAAAGACCCCATAGCTTAAAAATATAACTAAATCGGTATCTTTACTGGAGGTGATCTCTTATAAGAGATTCTACCATGTCAGAAGAAGTCATGAGAAGTCTTTCAACCCAAATATAGTTTCTGATAAACGACTACTTGTATGAGAGACCGGATTTATCCATGTTTTGGGCTATAATCTCTCATGGGAGATATCTACTGTATCTAGATTTACTTTCATTTATAGCCATGTATCTTTGTATACATATTATACATTTTAGAAAAATACAAATCTTAAAACCTCTACAATGATTTTTTTTAAAATTTAATATTTGTGAAATTTATATTTTTATATATGTTCAATAATATTTTTTAAAATTAAGAATTTATTTTTGTTTTTAAAATATTTATTTTAAAATATTCATAGACATTTGAAAAAAAAAACAGATTATTTTTAGATGATTTCTTAAAATAAAAAGAATTCAACTTTAAACATTTTTCTATCGTCTCAGTATTCTCCACAATATTTAATCCATTCTTAATCGTTATTTTATAAAGTTATATAACCTATTTGAATTGAAAATACAAATGGCCCCCATCGCTGCTAAAGCCCATAAGAATCAGCCGATTATTGGCGACAAGAAGAAAAAGAACAAGAAGAGGAAAGAAACTTACTCCATGTATATATACAAGGTCTTGAAGCAGGTTCATCCTGATACCGGAATTTCTGGTAAGGCAATGAGCATCATGAATTCCTTTGTTAACGACATCTTCGAGAAGATCGCCATTGAATCCTCTCGTCTGTCCAACTATAACAAGAAGAGGACTGTCACCAGCCGAGAAATCCAGACAGCTATTCGTCTGCTTCTGCCTGGAGAACTTGCCAAGCACGCCGTGTCCGAGGGCACCAAATCTGTTGCCAAATATTCTTCTTCTAAGTAAACAAACATTCACCCATCCTTAAGTAATATTCAATAATTCGAAGTATGTTTTTATTCTGTATATACCAGTATATGAATAAATAATATTTATATTAATTTTTTCTCTTTTATTCATTTGGTTATCTCTCAAATATTTGTTTTTGTTGTCTAAGCGAGCACACCGCAAGACCACCGCCCATCCTTTATTAAGACCACCGGTCTTATACAGATTCCCCACAGGAAGAAAGGAATCATAGATAAATTTAATCATAGATAAATACGCTGTTACAAAACTCCTTCCCCATGAGAGCTGTGACTGCCCGCTTGTAAATATTATTACTGCTAACATGGTCTTGTATATTTCAGTCAAAGGTTTTGCTCAGCGTTTTAAAAGTGGTTCCTAGTGGTTTTACATTCTTTTTCTTGCGATGATAGAGTTGCTTTGTAGTCCTAGAGTCTAAAGAGACATCGTCTTCTTGGAGGGAAGTCTTGGCTTTGACACGGCGGTGGAATCCTGGAGTCAGTCACTGTAAATGTAGATCACGGCACCCATGGCCTCAAGGTCTACTCGGAGATCTCCAGCTTGTCTTCCCTAATCTACCCAGCATCTCCACCAAGATGACACGTTAATTTAGGAATAATTTTCCTACTCCAAAATATGCAAATAGTTCTTTATTGAGATAATTTTCATATGTTCCGGAAAGCCCAAACACACACCGAGCGAGCGGCCGAGCTATTTTGGGCTCTGCCGTTTTTGGCCTTTGGCGATGTGAAATTGTGTGCAGGTATGCTGAAAATGGTATTGGCTGTCACCAACCTATGACTGGTTGAGGAGAAATAGAACTAAAAATAGCATGAAAGGAGGAAACTCCCATGGTTTCTCGTGGGATGTATTCCATTGGAGTGTGATGAAAATTCCCAGAACTCCCCGCGGAGAATATTATGGACCAATCAATGATCCAGAGGGACCCGGCACATTTCCATTTCTATTTTTCAAACCAATTGTCAGGCAAATATTGGGAAGTGGCATCGACCGTGTTTGCCGTTATTGGATCCACCATAGCTTAGTAAACATCTGCCTTTTATCATCATCACACTCTGGGATATATCGATAAAATAGAAGTGTAGGCGAATGGGTTTGTTTGTTTGATCCTTTGAGAAATCCACAATATTGGACCTATCCGGGTTAACTTAGAGTTTGGTCTGGAAGGAGTCAATATCATAATTTGGAACCAAGAATATGTAAATCAGACATATAAGCGACTAAATAGCATATTTTCATCCAAAAAATGTTTTTGTTATTGCTCATCATCATGAAAAATGTGAAGGATTTTCTCCCATCATCATATCACAAATTTCAGTAGAACCGCTCCATGAGAGGACACTTGTGCAAGAGATCACCTCTCTACTAAGGACAGTTTTCATTTGCAAAATTATCATTTTTACTATTCACCAACTCTCCCGTAAGAAGACACCTCTCTCTAAAGGACACTTTAGCTCTGCAATTAGGTGTCTTTTACATGGAGGTTCTACTGTACTACTATTTATCCTTACCCTCATGGACAAAGGAAGTCTTACCTTTTAACATGTATATCGGGATTCTGACAAAAACTCTGAAAGTTATTACAGTGACCTTTGACAGTGTGAACAGCCTCTGTCTCCTTCAAAAAAAAAAAAAATAGACGATCAGCGACATAAAAGACATCCCACTTCCTTAAGGATCCACATCCCTTGTGGATCTCATGGAATATTCACAATCTGCCAAAGAGTTGTTTAGCTGGCAAAGTATCTAGGCCAAATCTATAGACAAAATATATACATAAATGGAAATATTGCCCGGGAGAGGATATTGAACTATAAAAATAAAGGTCATATCTCCCGTCAAAATATATATAAATGTTTACATTGAGCAAAGCTCTTCCGCATACAATAAATAGAAGGTCATTTTAGCATAATTAGACATAAGACAATAACGGGCCACACATCTATTAATATATGATAAATTATAGAATAAATGAAGCTTCCAGCGACGGTCAATAGATGGCGTATAGTTTTGACGGGAGATATGACCTTTATTTATATAGATGTAATTCTACTGTCCAAAAGCTCATGTTTACTCGAGTACCATAACTAAGATTCCACCCTTCAGTGTATCATATATAAACAGAATGATCCAATACAGTATAAACTCTAAAAAGTGATCTGGTAGATTAAATTGGCGAAACCGCTGAGAGGGTTCACCACTGATGAGCCATGCCCTTCCAATATTTATTATCGTAGTGAGGACAGAAGATAGTTTGTTTTATTTGGTGTTAAAAGAAACATTGGCATTTTCTTGTTTAATTTATTATATATATATACTAGACGAATGGCCCGGGCAACGCCCGGGTTTTACCCGAGTGCGTATATATTTTAAAAACGTTTTAATTCAAATACTATGGCGCCGTAGATGTTATTCTTGTATAATATATAAATGAGTTTTAAAAATAAAAAAAAAAATGCATCGGCCGGGAATCGAACCCGGGCCGCCAGCGTGGCAGGCGAGCATTCTACCACTGAACCACCGATGGTTATGAAAATTTCCATCCGTGAACTTTAGACAAACAGACAGAATAAGGCAAATCTGCATCTATCACTCGGAATGCAGATTTTCCATCAAAATCGCACATCATTACCGAATCATTACCTCACCAATCAACAAATGACGAAAAAATCATAAACGTGCAAAATCAGAGAAAACGATTCACCTCTGAAGAACTCAAAAAGTTCGATGAAAATAGAAGGAAAACCTATGAAGGAAGAAGCAACTCTATTAAAGCTACAATCCAATTTAAGGCGATTCAAGACGCCACGGCGGAAGAACACCTGATCGGAATTGCCGATCTAATAGGCTTCGAAAATATACACTCCATCGGTAGAATAAATGGGCAAGCCATTGTTTCCGTCGCGAATACAGAGCTGGCTGAATCGCTCCTAACAAAAGGGTTCAAGGTCGGAAACGAGGTAATCTATCCCTCGCCACTTTTCAGAACCTCCAAGAAGTACATTCTCTCCGGCGTCCTGTCCTTCATACAGGATAAGGACATTGAAAAGGCCCTCGAACCATACGGACACATGATTAGCATCAGGCCTATTCCCTTCCCCACTGAAAATCCACTCCTCAAGCATCTTTCCTCACTAAGGAGGGAGGTTGTCTTTAAAACCAAGGAAAATGCATCGATGCCCGCCGTCATCTCCATTAATTATATGGACCAAACATTTAAAATATTTATAGGAGAAGACGTGACCTGTTCCGGTTGCAGACGGCACGGTCACATAAGAACGCGATGCCCATTCGACCCCGAGATCAGGGAAAAAGTAACAAGATCCTTCGCTGACGCCCTATATCCGACTTCACAGCCACAGACCCCGAAACGGCCTCCAACGGAGAGAGATGTCCCCACTGCGAGAGAAATCAGGACTTCCTCGAAAAAGACACATCCCGCGACAAGCCCTGACAGAAAATCAAGACCAACCCCCCCAGGCGGAGGAAAAGCCACCCACTCGTGTTCTGAGTCGGATATCTCCACAGGACATTTTCTCTTAGAGAAGAAACATCTCTCAGGTGCGAAGAATGGTCGATGGACTCCTCCCAGCTCCAGAATGAGTTGAAAGAATGTGAAAAAGGTGACAATCCCGAAGTAGATAAGATCATAGCAACAATTTACAGGAGAGCTGATCTCTCCAGACAGACCAAAGTCCTACAACAGCTCGAAATATATCCCGACCTGGAAACCAAGATCTCCCGCCACCTCAAGAAATGGGAAGACATCAAGTTCAAAACATTCGATGACCTTGACTTTGACCAGAGAAAAGCCATAAATGACAAAGTGGGAAGAATGAGATTAATACTATCTATACTTAGAGAAGACTCTGCAAGCGAAAATGAAGTATCTGCGATGTTTAAGAGACCGATCGGGTGGTATCGGGAAGACAACGTCAAACAACGAGAAAACAAAAAACAAGATAGAAAAACGGTGTCAACCCCCCCGGGAGCGAAGATAACCCCTCCGCTGTGGAAGGACAAGGAGATGGACGGAGAGACTACGACAAACAGATTGACGACATCTTGATGCTTTCTCATTGTAAAAACTGCCGATTGTAATTGCCTCCTTTTTTTCAACTGAATAAAGACCGTTTTTTGCGTTATATATATATATATATATATATATATATATATATATATGGCGCATTAATGCCTCACTTAAACAATAAAGCATGAATATATTTGGTGTTGAAATATTTGTGCTGTATTTATTACATAGATATCATACCGAACTGAGATTTTATAATTACGTTATATATTTATAGTATTTTTTAACTTTGTAATTTTATTAATAATAAAAATTCTGCCGAGGATAATTTTCATGGTTTATTTATATATATTTGTCAAGCTTTCGGGTATTGTAAACCCTCTACAGGAGTATATGATAAATACTCGAAAGCTTGACGAATATGTAAATAAAGCAGGAAACTTATCTTCTGCAGCATTTTTTATTATTATTATTAACATTTCAAAGGATTTTATCTTTCGAATTTGTAATTTTATCTATTCATGATGAAATTGTAAAAAGATAAATAAAATTATAAATTATTTTCTCACAATGAGTTTCTTTTTTTATTACAAAACGCTAGCTTTCAAGTGATAATCGTTCTTCAAAGGGCTTAATAAAACATCGACTTTATGTATTGTAAATATTTATTTAAAGATATAGTCTATGTTTTATCAAGCCCCCGTTGAAGAGAGATTATCACTTGAAAGCTAGCGTTTTGTAATAAAAAGAAACTCATTGTGAGAAAATATTTTGTAATTTTAAAAATTTTATCTATATATGAGATGATTCGCAAAAAAAGGTGGTTTTCAGAAAATGTTCAAGATGACGTAAAGGTTTTGGAAGTCGCTGTTGTAGTCTATGACCCCTAGCCAGTGTGGCCAATTAATTATCCTAAGTGATCTCTTACGATATTCCTGGAGCAGCTAATGGCCCTCTGAGACCAAAACAGTTTATTTTGGAATAGGTTCGGCCACATTGGCAACAACTGACTAGTTAGGAGGGCAATGTATTGAGTAACGGAAGTGATGATAATAGAATTTGTTCAGTGAATTTTAAATAAATTGTGACAGTCGGTTCTCTCTTTAAGACATACAGTACAGTAAATTACTTCCACCGTGTGTACTCTAGACGAACTCAACAAACTACGTCTTACTGAACACCATTTACAACAGTTTATGGGGTCTACATGGTTATATATATATATATAGTTAAACCTGTCTATAGCTCCCCCTCTTTGGACTCACCAAAATAGGGTGCTATAGAGAGGGGGTGCTATAGACAGGTCACTTTTAATGTAAATATCGCATCGTACTATGTATTTAAAATCGGGCGCTATAGAGAGGAAGGCGCTATTTAGAGGGGCGCTATAGACAGGTTTAACTGTATCTACTTATATATTTGCCTTATTCTGTCTGTTTGTCAGTTTGAAGCTCACGGATGGGATTTTTCATAACCATCGGTGGTTCAGTGGTAGAATGCTCGCCTGCCACGCGGGCGGCCCGGGTTCGATTCCCGGCCGATGCATTTTTTTTTTTACAATTTTTAAAACTCATTTATATATTATACAAGAATGACATCCACGGCGCCAATTTATAATTGTAACGAATAGTATTTGAATAAAAGCATTTAATCGGGTAAAACCCGGGCGTTGCCCGGGTCATTCGTATATAATAATTGTAATAAACGAATGCAAGACAAAATCACCGCGAATGTTTCTTTTTTTTAAGGCAATTTATTTTTAAGGCAATTATCGTTATTTATCTTTAATTTTTGTTTCGATTTTATTGAAAAAAAACCGATATGGTGCCTTTAAAAAATGATCTTTATTACTATGCAGTTTTCTATTTAGTCAATATACCTAAGTTCATGTTGCAAATGTAATTATCTCTATCGATTTAGTAGGTGAAATGCAAAAAAAAAAAAATCGACATGATGAAATCTTTATGAAAATTCACATTTTTATTTTTATATTTTCAAGACACACACAGTTTGGGGCGGGACGTTTCACAAGAGAGACATCCACGGCGCCAATTTATAATTGTAACGAATAGTATTTTAATTAAAACATTTTAAAAACACACAGTTTGGAACGGGACGTTTCACAAGAGTGACATCCATGGCACCAATTTATAATTGTAACGAATAGTATTTGAATTAAAACGTTTTTAAAATATATGCGCACTCGGGTAAAACCCGGGCGTTGCCCGGGCCATTCGTCTAGTATATATATAATTGGCTGTATAATAATATTATTTTGAAGGAAATTTGTGTCGAGGAATTTTTGTTTTAAAAAAGAGAGAAAAGCTATCTCTTCGTTATAGTAAATGCTAAAGGTTTGTTGATGACTTTTAAAGTTATTTCTAAAGCAAATCAGTTTTTCTTTCTTCACACAGGCACATCATACCTATTATTTTCACTCTCAACAATTCTACACAATCAACTTTTATCAAATCAGAACATCCCTTTTTGAGAGGACTGTAATATCCTTGAGGTTTTCTATGAAACAGTTTTATCTTTTAAAGGAATTAACAGAAAATTTTCTGTCACAAAATTTCTTGTTTGATCAGAAAAAGGATCACTTTTCATTGGGGCCAGAATGAACTGTATGTCAGATACTGAATCAGTTCACAAAGATAGAGAGATAAGTTAATTGATTAGTGTTATACTTTGATAGTACTTCTTATAAAAGGGGGGAAGTCCAAATACACCAGTCTCCTCTGGACCCTTGGAATATTCTATTAAATTCTGGTCCAAGGTGACTAACATGGCAAAGGCACTCATATTCCAATGAAGAGCAAAACCGATAATGGACACGACAACAACTTCGTATAAGAGATGGCACGCTAATACATCATGTTTATAATTTCTGGAGCTCAAAAATCATCCATTCTGGTTAGCAGCCCCATAAATAAGGATATTTCCTCATGTTAATACCAAATAACAATAAATAGATAATAACCCTGTTACCAAAATGCTGTTACTTAAAATTTACTTAATCGGTCTCATGTTACCATGTGATTCTTCATCTATAATTTACAACTTTATCTCATCATTTGTCGTTTCATCTTCTTCTGAGTCTTTCTCTTTGCCCTCAACCATCTCTGTCCTCTAACGAGATTGTCTAATGCATTTACTTGATGGCATTATTCAAGCCAACAAACTGGGTATTTGGGACAATTCAGGAATAACATCAAATTGTGAGATATCCCAAACTTCCCGTTCCAAAATAACTTTATTTTGGTTAGTTATTTAGGTACCGCTCAAAAAGAGCAGCTTAGCTTATGTTATATTCTTTTTCCTTAT
>CP092873.1:85496227-85549260 GCA_030710605.1 Cordylochernes scorpioides | reverse complement strand
ACAATTAACAGGAGGCATCTTCTTTGACATCTCCAAGGCATTTGACAAAGTTTGGCACGAGGCCCTCTTATATAAAATGGCAAAAAAGAACCTACCTGGAGACATCATCCGAATGACAAAAAGCTTCCTTTGTGACAGAAACCTTAGAGTAAAAGTCAAAGATGTTCTGTCAACCCCAAGGAAAATTCGAGCAGGAGTCCCTCAAGGGTCAGTCATCGGCCCCACCTTCTTCAATATTTTTATCGATGACTACCCTTGCCCCGATGGAATGTCCCTGCATCTATACGCAGACGATGCCGCAACTCTAGTCTCAGCCTTCAACCTCGATACCATCTATCTCAAACTTCAAGAAGCACTGGTATTCGTTAATATTTGGTGCGACGAATGGCGGGTTGAATTGAACCCACAAAAAACCGAAGCTATACTCTTCTCAGACAAAAGACTAAAAGTAAAGAAGCCCTTAGAAGATCTAGGCTACCCTGATGAACCCATAAAATGGAAGGACAGCGTCCGCTACCTGGGCGTCATCCTTGATCAACACCTGACCTTCCAAGAACACGTGCAAAACCGTATAAACCTCGCAAAAGCAGCCCAGCACCGACTAGCACTATTTTTAGGGAACAAGAGCAAACTGTCCCTACACTGCAAACGTACCATATACACGTCTATTATAAGACCAATCCTAACCTACGGCCACCCAGTCTTCATAACCGCAAACAAAACTACACTGAAAAAATTCGAAAGTTTCGAAAACCAGGTATTAAAGAAAATAATAGGTGCCCCATGGTTTGTCAGAAGCAGTATCATCAGAAAGGACCTCAATTTAGAAAATATAAATGATTTCATAATAAAACAAGCTTTCAACTTTTACGACAAATCTGAAAATCTCGAAAATATTACATTCAGAGAAGCCTGTAACTACAAACAAGAACTGAAGAGAAGGAAACCAAAGCCAAGGCAACTCCTATATCGATTGAGAACAAATGTAGAAAAATGGAAAAATCTTAAGAAAAAACACGTTAAAGAAAAAAAAAATATAATAAAAAAAAATAAAAATAACAGAACATATTAGAAAAGAGAACACACCGATTTAAAGACCGCGCGCCAGGCTCTAACCTTGTAAATATGTGAATACCCTGTCAATGTGAAGAACGTGTACATATAATTCATTGTTAATATCATAAGCTAGGTTGCTCTTTTTGAGCGACACCTAATAAAGTTATTTTTGAACTGGAACTGGAAACGTCCCGCTCCAAACTTTGTGTCTGAGAAGCGATATTTTTATAGAAAGATGATCTGGCTTTTGTTTTCTGCTCGAATGAATGTTTTTCTGTTAGAATTTTGTTCCTGTGTACAAAATAATGAACTGGTTTCACCCGTGGTCTCTGCTTTTTGGAATTTTTCCCGATATAATTTTGTATCTGATAATCAAACATGATACAGCAATATCGTCATCATCATTTTCTGACTAAAAATATATAGTTTTAATAATTGATTTATATATATTTTTAAATAGCCTATCGTCTTCCCCGTATTTTTTACCTATGTATGGAAATTTTGGTTTGATTTAGTGAACTACTGCGAATTTGTATACCGAACATACAGACAGACAAACAAACATGCAAACATTCATTTTTATATATATAGAGATATCTCTATAAAAGTCAGTGTATATATGTATGTTTGTCCGATATACATGTCCACAATACGTAACTAATATGACTGAAATTTTAAGGGTATATAGAGTAGAATCTGTAAAAATTTATAGTGAAAATCCCAGGTCTCTATCCCGAATATTCTTCGAGTTATTTGCACATTTGCCCTTTCGCTCGCAAGAAGCGCCTCTAGCGGTGAAGATGGGAGGTAATATTAGCTGACCTAATGTAAATGTAAAACGTGTTTTAACATGACTTAGAGAAATATCTGGAAGAGATATTTGTTGCATTTTTAGCCAAGAAAATTTTAAATTGATAGTTTCTGAGCAAAAATAATTGTTTTTTAGTCAGAAAATGATTATGACAATATTGCTGTATCATGTTTGATTATCAGATACAAAATTATGTTGGGAAAAATTCCAAAAAGCAGACTACGGGTGAAGCCAGTTCATTTTTCGTATGCAGGAACAAAATTCTAACAGAAAAAACATTCATTCGAGCCGAAGACACAAAGCCAGATCATCTCTCTATAAAAATATCGCTTCTCAGACACAAAGTTTGGAGCGGGACGTTTCACAAGAGTGACATCCACGGCTCCAATTTGTAATTGTAACGAATAGTATTCGAAAATAAAAATAATAGAATTTTCAAATATCGTTGTGAAAATTTTAATTTTTATATTTTAAAAACACAACAAAGTTTGGAACGGGACGTTTCACAAGAGTAACATCCACGGCGCCAATTTATAATTGGAACGAATAGTATTCGAAAATAAACATTTAATCGGGTAAAACCTGGGCGTTGCCCGGGTCATTCGACTAGTCTTCAATAAAGGTCACTGTAATTTATTTTAGAGTTTTTGTATTTAAATCCCAATATGCATGCTAAAAGTTACAACTTCCTTAAGTTTTGTTCATGAGTATATATGTTTAACTTTACTTAATATATAAGAAGAGATCTAACGCCTATATTTAATTGCTATCCATAAATAAAAGAAGCTGAAATCGTTTTATTTAAATCTTATTTGGGTGAAATTGTACCACTGTGTCATAGGTCAAAATGTGACCTGTCATATTATTTCCTTCCAATCAATCCGTATATATTAACTCAGCAAACCTAACAACAACTTTACATAATAGCCTTAACTACATAATGTAAATTAATGTGAAAAAACTGTTTATGAAGATATAAAGTAGAACAACACTTAAAGTTTCACCGCATACGTTTCTTTTCTGTGGAAAATCAATATTTATTTCAAAGAGAAATATTTACTATTTCTAACTTTTTTGGATGAAGTATGAAAGGGTGAAAATATGAAGAGTAATGGCGAACGGAAAAATAAAAGTGTCCAGGGGCGGGAATCGAACCCACAACCTTCCGCTATAATTCGTTCGCCATTACTCTTCATATTTTCACCCTTTCATACTTCATCCAAAAAAGTTAGAAATAGTAAATATTTCTCTTTGAAATAAATATTGATTTTTCACAGAAAAGAAACTTATGCGGTGAAACTTTAAGTGTTGTTTTATAATCATACGCCGCAGTCATTTATAATGTAAGATATAAAGTTTCATTTAATTCTATCATCTAAGTTTTGTCCATGAGGATATATTAGCGATAACGACTGTTATAATCTTCTCAGTACTATTTAGACGACAAAACGAAATAAAAGAAGAAGAGTTTCTTTAATAGACAATTATATCGATGCAAGCTTTCGGGCAAAAAAACCCTTATAGTGTCACGTTTACCACGCCTGTAGAAGGATTTTTTGCCCGAAAGCTTGCATCGATATAATTGTCTATTAAAGAAACTCTTTTTCATTTATTTCGTTTTGTCGTCTAAATGAGTATATATATGTTTAACTCTACCTAATATATAAGAAGGGATCTAACGCCTATATTTAAGTGTTATCCATAAATAAAAGAAGCTGAAAACGTTTCTTTAAATCCTATTTGGTTGAAATTGTACTACTGGTTAGGCTCGGTGGCGTGGAGGACCCGCTCATCGCCTGGAGGAGAACACTCACGCGCCGAGGATGCCTCCCCTCATCCTCTATTATATACAACAACAACAACAAAACAACTTTATTAGGGGGTCTTGCCCTGTACAGATTCGCCGTGGAATTACAGACAATATTCAACACAAGAGAAAAGGGAGAGAGATAGAGTATTTACAATTAAGGTATGGTAAACAGGGTGACTTTTTTTTATTGTGCCCCTGTTCTTCTCTCTTCCACGAGTGCAATTTTATTTACAACCGCTTTTTGATAGTTGAACAGTTCTATTGCCCAACTTTTCTTATCTGAAACAGTTTTTATTATCTTTATTGAGTTCAAATGCGGTCTAGGAAGACTTTCCAATCCTCTATTATATAACTTTTTGTACATATTTTAATTTTCCTATTTATTATTATATTATTTTACTATTATAACTCTCTTTGAGTGTAAATATTGACAAGATGTCAATAAAAGTTGTTTTAATTGTCAATAATGCTCACTTCCTACATATAAAAAAGTCTTCCCATTAAATCTACGACTTTTCTAATGCGCAAGAGAGATGTTTAATTTAGAAGTTGAAACACCTCATCTGTTCTTTGTCTGGGATGGGGAATGAATCTAAAATACGACATCATGTAAATAAATGATTGCATATGGCACTCTTCACACTCATTTTTATTTGAGTCATATAAAAGCGTTTATATACATTTGACTATTTCATCATTTTTTCAACTAGCTTATTCGCGATGACAATTCAATTATTTGGAACCTATTTTAATTGAGTCATGTTTTTAATAATACTAGCCGAATGACCTAGACAAAAGACCGGGTTTTAACCGAGAGGATTTTTCCCGAGTGTGTAAATCCAGATAAAGTTACATATCGAGGACATGTATAGCGAACAAACATATATATATATATATATATATTAAAAATAAAAATGGCATATCCTGACCAGGAGCACATGTGCTTTACAGAAGGCAGAACGCCATCTGTTGGAACAGAAATCAACAACAGAAATCACCTGTTCTCCTGGTCAGGATATGCCATTTTTATTTTTAATATCAACACCCGACCTTTTTATCTTTTTTTTTTTTCTTAGGGGGGTCGGTAGAAGGATGGTCTAAACCGTTGGTTTTCGACCACTACGACCAGAGTTCGATTGCCGCATTGGGAATTTTTTTTCTGATTAAAAAAAAAATGCTCCAATGGCCCTCCGATTCTTGCAAAAGTCCAACCCCACCAGCGAGTGCGAGTAATCAAACGGGGCTCTGGCACATTTGTAGGTGCAAAGTCGAACTACTTTTCGCATGTGTAGACATGTAATGCACTTACAGTAAAAGCAGTTGCTAACTACTCACCATGATTATCATGGTCTGTACCACGTGTACTAGGGATTAGCAAAACAAAAAATTATTTCATTTTTTCATATATATATACTCTCACAAACCTCATACACACGTAGATGTGCCCGGCAGTCGAGGGAGAGTAGTAGGAAGTATGTAGTTGCATAGTCAAAAGCATGAAAAGGTGGTGAAAGGGTTTGAATCACCTGGCAGAGAAGAAAGGAACTGAAAAAAAAACTAAACATAGGATGGGTGATGGTCTTGCGGTGTGCTCGCTTAGACAACAAAACAAAAATTTGAGAGATAAATAAATAAAAGAGAAAATAATTAATATAAATATTATTTATTTGAATATACAGCATAAAAACATAATTAAAATTATTGAATATTACTTAAGGATGGGTGGATTTTTGATTACTTAGAAGAAGAATATTTGGCGACAGACTTGGTGCCCTCGGACACGGCGTGCTTGGCAAGTTCCCCAGGCAGAATCAGACGAATGGCTGTCTGGATTTCTCGGCTGGTGACAGTCCTCTTCTTGTTATAGTTGGACAGACGAGAGGATTCAATGGCGATCTTCTCGAAGATATCGTTAACAAAGGAATTCATGATGCTCATTGCCTTACCAGAAATTCCGACATCAGGATGAACCTGCTTCAAGACCTTGTATATATACATGGAGTAAGTTTCTTTCCTTTTCTTGTTCTTTTTCTTCTTGTCGCCAATAATGGGCTGGTTCTTATGGGCTTTAGCAGCGATGGGGGCCATTTGTATTTTCAAATAGGTTATATAACTTTATAAAATAACGATTAAGAATGGATTAAATATTGTGGAGAATACTGAGAAGATAGAAAAATGTTTAAAGTTGCATTCTTTTTATTTTAAGAAATCATCTTAAAATAATCTGTTTTTTTTTTTTATGTCTATGAATATTTTTTATAAATATTTTTTTAAAAGAAAAATAAATTCTTAAATTTTTAAAATATTATTGAACATATATAAAATAAATATAAATTTCCCAAATATTAAATTTTAAATAAGAATCATTGTGGAGGTTTTAAGATTTATATTTTTCTAAAATGTATAATATGTATTCAAAGATAAATTTATAAATTGCTATAAATGAAAGTAAATCTAGATACAGTAGAATCTCCCATGAGAGATTATAGCCCAAAACATGGCTAAATGTCGGCCCCAAGCAAGCATCATCATTCTCCCTCACTGATCTCCCATCATCGACCGCGCCTCAGCTGCCTAGCCAGCTATCACCTGTGCATTCTGAACCAGCACCCCCTGCTACATCTGTGGAGGTACCAAGTAATGGTCCCGCGGCCCAAACTTCGCCCCGTCGTTCCACCGCGCTTCACCCTGCTGAATCAGCGCCCGCTTCTCCTCATGAGGAGGAATCAGCTTCAGCTGTTGCCACCCCTCCGCTTTCACTACCTGCATCGACGACCCATGAGCTCCAGACCGCACCTGCACTCATTGAGAAAGACGAGGAACGCGAGAATCAGATAATTTAGATACTCGAACAAAGTAACGATGTAACTTTCCTGAGCTCCCTATATGAGGAAAATATAATCAGGAGAAAATATAATTGAGCAACAACATAAACATTTTCTGGATCAGAATATGCAATTTAGTCACTTATATGGCTGATTTACATATTCTTGGGTCCAAAGGCAGTATTCCTGTCTTCTCAGGGCCACCATTCTATGGTATCGTAGGGTCTATCTATTTCTCCTCAACCAGCCATAGAATGGTGGCTGGTAGTTTTCCTGTCCTCTCGGAGCTACCTTTCTATGGTATCGCAGGGTCTATCAACCGTGTCCTCGAGCGACTATCACCTGAAAACAAGATTATTCTCTCTAAATTCCTCAACACTGTCATCGAGCATGTCGGGGACAAGAACTCCGTCATTGACAAGGGCCTGTCTGTACTCAAGACTGCTTTAAGCTCCTGATAGGATCCAGACATCCCTTCAGAGAAGGCTTCAAGGGTGTAAATATTTCTCTTTATTTTATATCTAATTTTTAAACCTTACTTTGCTATTGGCTAGGTGTTAATAAACTTGTTTTAATTGTCAATTGTCTCAAACACACACAAAAACCACACATTTTTATGCTAATTATATACAATTATAGACAGAACTTAGGGAAATGGAATGTCTTTTATGTCGCCGATCGTCTGTTTTTTGAAGGAGACAGAGGCTGTTCACACTTGGTTATCTCGTGTGTCTTTAATAAAGGTTATACTATAATATCTTTCAATAGTTATTGTCTGAATCCCGATATACATTGTGAAATGTACAACTTCTTTTATACGTGAGGGTAAGGATAAATAGTAGAACCTCCCTGTAAAGGACACCTAATTGCAGAGCCAAAGTGTCCTTTAGAGAGAAGGTGTCTTCTTACCGGATAGATGGTAAATAGTAAAAATGGTAATTTTGCAAATGAAAACTGTCCTTTGTAGAGAAGTGACCTCTAGCCCAAGTGTCCTCTCATGGAGCGGTTCTACTGTAATTTGTAATATTGTTACGTCATACCCAGACGCTATTCGTGTACTTTTTCTACTCAGGATGCCACAAAGATACACAGTGAGTTCGAAGGGATTGCAGCTAAAGTTAGCGCTTTATTGTATCTCACTTAACAGAATGAATACAACAGTTGGACTTGCCTTCAACTCCCCGCCAGAAGTATCCTTGGCGCCGTGGATGTCCTCCTGTGGAACCTCCCGTTCCACACTATTCAAGTCCAGCCTGGACTTACACCGGCTTGTAGGCCGCTCCGATGTCAGGCTCTCCTGGCACTGTCTTGTAGTATCATCCACACGCCCAGAGGCAAGTCGCAACGTCTTCTCCTTTCCGCAAATGTCACCCGAGTCTGTCCTCCCCCACATAGGAATGCTGTTTTTAGCGCCTGCCACATGGCAGCGGGGACCGCTAGAGTTCACCCCTTTTTCCCCAACTTCACTATAGTATCTTGGCCTTGTCATCCATGTAACAATATGATGATGGGAGAAATTCCTTGACGTTTTATCATGATGATGATGAGCAACAACATAAACATTTTCTGGATCAGAATATGCAATTTAGTCACTTATATGGCTACTTTACATATTCTTGGGTCCAAAGGCAGTATTCATACCATAGGTAGGTGGCTGGCAGTATTCCTGTCCTCTCAGAGCCACCTTTCTATGGTATCGAAGGGTCTATCTATTTCTCCTCAACCAGCCATAGGTTGGTGGCTGGCCGTATTCCTGTCCTCTCAGAGCTACCTTTCTATGGTATCGTAGGGTCTATCTATTTCTCCTCAAGCAGCCATAGGTTGGTGGCTGGCCGTATTCCTGTCCTCTCAGAGCTACCTTTCTATGGTATCGTAGGGTCTATCTATTTCTTCTCAACCAGCCATAGGTTGGTGGCTGGCTGAATGTTGTCCTAAAAGTTTATATCCTTATTTCACTTAAATACCATAGCTAATATTCCATTGTTACTATTTTATACTTGAGGCATATATATTCAGTACAATCAACAACCATTTTGTTCTCCTTTGTTTCAATTTCAGGCGGCACATTTGACACGCCTCGAGGCAGGATAAGATAGATCGTAGAAGGCCAGTCTAGGGCGACATCTGCGTCGTGCCCCGAGAAGCAGTTGGGATGCAGGTCGGCCCAAGAGATGGAGCGGGGTATATCCACGGTGGGGGTTCACCGCGCAGCCAGCTTGGAAACAGGATGCTCCTGCATCTGTGTCGAGTACAGTACCGGGCGGGCTTTCTGGCTGGTGAGATGGGTAATGGGGGTCGCCAATCTCCACAGGACGATAGTCTCCGCTCTGTATTCCACATAATAGGCGTTTTCCTGCAGGAGACGCTGACAGAAGGCCCCCAGGTGCTGCACGTCCAGGAGTGCGGCCCGCGTTGAGCGCGTTAGGGTAGGGGCGTCATCGAAGAAGTCACCGACAGTCGCCTGTAGCTAGCACTCGGGAGCCAGCAAGTCTGGCGACTGCAGAAAACTGTTATCGCCTCGAAGACACAGGGACTTCAGACTGATGGAATGAAGAACTCTGTGATCCAGCTCAAGGACGCTGGACGCGGCCTCCAAGAGGCCCTGAAGCCTTTTTCTCCTCGGAGGGAGCCAGAAGTCAGAGCAGGCGGGGTCAGCCCGCCTTTTATTAACCGTACATATAAGATTATACAGGGTTAGGATTAAGAAACAAAAGTATATAAACAAAATAATTACAAGTTATTTGTATCAGACCAATCCCACTGGGTGTCGTCTCGTTCAATGTCAATTCTTTCCTGAAGTCGGACAGCCTAGGTAGGAGTCCCCCGACATGGACGATTGCCATGTCAAGGAATTTTTTCAGAGCAGAGCTCTGCTCGGGTGAGAGAAACGCGAGAACGTCCTCCCTCTTAGTTAGGGATACAACAGCAAATTCAATTTCGTATCTATAAAAATCCCTATATAGGGGTGTCAGGAAGGAGTCAGCGTCTAGTACCTCAAACAGATCCTTAATCTTCTGTGAAGTGGACTGATGTATGTTTTGTGGTTTGGGGATGGAAGATTCCATTGTTAGTGCAGCCTAATCTTTGGCAGGGTCCGCTGTTGGTGAAGTAGCGGTCGAGGAAGGCGCTAGTAGAGATGGTAACACGCTGGTGCCGCGCCGGAGAAGAAGGCTTGGTGGCTGGAGTGTTCTGAGGAAGAACTGGGCAGCTCTCCGCGGGTGAAGACGCGGCAGGATTTAGAGATGTCACAGGGATTGTCTGGAGAGAGAGAAATCTCAATTTTTTAATTAAAAACTATAGTAGACCATATAAAAAGACCCCATAGCTTAAAAACATAACTAAATCGGTATGTCTACTGGAGGTGATCTCTTATAAGAGATTCTACCATGTCAGAACAAGTCATGAGAAGTCTTTCAACCCAAATATAGTTTCTGATAAGCGACTACTTCTATGAGAGACCGGATTTATCCATGTTTTGGGCTATGATCTCTCATGGGAGATCTCTACTGTATCTAGATTTACTTCCATTTATAGCCATGTATCTTTGTATACATATTATACATTTTAGAAAAATACAAATCTTAAAACCTCCACAATGATTTTTTTTTTAAATTTAATACAGTAGAACTTGGATAATTCGAACATCTTTAATTCGAAAACCTCTTTAATTCGAATATTTATCTTGGTCCCTAGAATTTCCTATATAAATAATGTTAAAAAATCGTGGTTAATTCGAATTATGTCTTGGATAATTCGAACTTTTACGAGTTAAAATAAGGACCTGATGCCGGTTCAAGGCGTGAAATTTTGCGAAATGAAGTTGTAATATTGTAACAACGAATTTGTTATTTTATTATTATTAATTATTTTCTTAACAGAGTTATCAATTTTTATGTTTATATTTTGCTACTCTGTAAACTTCCCTCATTGCTTATCTTTTATTTTATCAATTATAGTTTGTCCTTGCCTTAAATAAATTTTTTGTACATTAATACATCAGTTTTGAAATTTTTTAATATGTATATAGTATATACATACAATTATTGCACATAATCTAAATATACGGTAAAAATGTAAATTTACAGCAACTAATGTTATTCTTAATAAAGGAATTGATCGAAATTGTGAGATTTTTATTGTTTTAAGCCTTTTTATTCAAAACATCTTTAATTCGAATTTTTGGATAATTCGAATTTTTTTATGGTCCCTTGGGGTTCGAATTATTTAAGTTCGACTGTATTTGTAAAATTTATATTTTTATATATGTTCAATAATATTTTTAAAAATTAAGAATTTATTTTTGTTTTTAAAATATTTATTTAAAAAAATATTCATAGACATAAAAAAAAAAAACAGATTATTTTAAGATGATTTCTTAAAATAAAAAGAATGCAACTTTAAACATTTTTCTATCTCTCAGTATTCTCCACAATATTTAATCCATTCTTAATCGTTATTTTATAAAGTTATATAACCTATTTGAAAATACAAATGGCCCCCATCGCTGCTAAAGCCCATAAGAATCAGCCGATTATTGGTGACAAGAAGAAAAAGAACAAGAAGAGGAAAGAAACTTACTCCATGTATATATACAAGGTTTTGAAGCAGGTTCATCCTGATGTCGGAATTTCTGGTAAGGCAATGAGCATCATGAATTCCTTTGTTAATGACATCTTCGAGAAGATCGCCATTGAATCCTCTCGTCTGTCCAACTATAACAAGAAGAGGACTGTCACCAGCCGAGAAATCCAGACAGCCATTCGTCTTATTCTGCCTGGAGAACTTGCCAAGCACGCCGTGTCCGAGGGCACCAAATCTGTTGCCAAATATTCTTCTTCTAAGTAAACAAACATTCACCCATCCTTAAGTAATATTCAATAATTCGAAGTATGTTTTTATTCTGTATATACCAGTATATGAATAAATAATATTTATATTAATTTTTTCTCTTTTATTCATTTGGTTATCTCTCAAATATTTGTTTTTGTTGTCTAAGCGAGCACACCGCAGGACCATCACCCATCCTTTATTAAGACCACCAGTCTTATACAGATTCCCCACAGGAAGAAAGGAATCATATATAAATACGCTGTTACAAAACTCCTTCCCTATGAGAGCTGTGACTCCCCGCTTGTAAATATTATTACTGCTAACATGGTCTTGTATATTTCAGTCAAAGGTTTTGCTCAGCGTTTTAAAAGTGGTTCCTAGTGGTTTTACATTCTTTTTCTTGCGATGTTAGAGTTGCTTTGTAGTCCTAGAGTCTAAAGAGACATCGTCTTCTTGGAGGGAAGTCTTGGCTTTGACACGGCGGTGGAATCCTGGAGTCAGTCACTGTAAATGTAGATCACAGCACCCATGGCCTCAAGGTCTACTCGGAGATCTCCAGCTTGTCTTCCCTAATCTACCCAGCATCTCCACCAAGATGACACGTTAAGAAATTAGGAATTATTATCATGGTTGTTATAATTATTTTCCTACTCCAAAATATGCAAATAGTTATTTATTGAGATAATTTTCATATGTTCCGGAAAGCCCAAACACACACCGAGCGAGCGGCCGAGCTATTTTGGGCTCTGCCGTTTTTGGCCTTTGGCGATGTGAAATTGTGTGCAGGTATGCTGAAAATGGTATTGGCTGTCACCAACCTATGACTGGTTGAGGAGAAATGGAACTAAAAATAGCATGAAAGGAGGAAACTCCCATGGTTTCTCGTGGGATATATTCCATTGGAGTGTGATGAAAATTCCCAGAACTCCCCGCGGAGAATATTATGGACCAATCAATGATCCAGAGGGACCCGGCACATTTCCATTTCTATTTTTCAAACCAATTGTCAGGCAAATATTGGGAAGTGGCATCGACCGTGTTTGCCGTTATTGGATCCACCACAGCTTAGTAAACATCTGCCTTTTATCATCATCACACTCTGGGATATATCGATAAAATAGAAGTGTAGGCGAATGGGTTTGTTTGTTTGATCCTTTGAGAAATCCACAATATTGGACCTATCCAGGTTAACTTAGAGTTTGGTCTGGAAGGAGTCAATATTATAATTTGGACCCAAGAATATGTAAATTAGCCATATAAGTGACTAAATTGCATATTTTGATCCAGAAAATGTTTATCTAATTGCTTATCATCATCATCATGAAAAATGTTATGTAATTTCTCCCATCATCATATCACAAATTACAGTAGATCCGCTCCATGAGAGGACACTTGTGCAAGAGATCACCTCTCTACTAAGGACAGTTTTCATTTGCAAAATTACCATTCTTACTATTTACCAATTCTCCCGTAAGAAGACATCTCTCCCTAAAGGACACTTTGGCTCTGTAATTAGGTGTTGTCCTTTACAGGGAGGTAGTTCTACTGTACTACTATTTATCCTTATCCTCATGGACAAAGGAAGTTGTACCTTTCAGCATGTATATCGGGATTCTGACAATAACTCTGAAAGATATTACTGTGACCTTTATTAAAGACACACGAGATAACTAATCCTGGACAAAACTTAAGGAAGTTGTACCTTTCAGCATGTATATCGGGATTCTGACAATAACTCTGAAAAATATTACTGTGACCTTTATTAAAGACACACGAGATAACCAAGTGTGAACAGCCTCTGTCTCCTTCAAAAAAACAGACGATCGGCGACATAAAAGACATGCCACTTCCTTGAGTTTTTGTATATAATTACAATTTAAAAATTGTGTGTTTTTTTTTTTGTGTTTGGGCTCTCGGAACATATGAAAATTATCTCAATAGCGAACTATTTTGCATATTTTGGAGTAGGAAAATGATAATGATGACAATAATAATAATTCTCCTAATTTCTAAACGTGTCATCTTGATGGAGATGCTGGGTAGATTAGGGAAGACAAACTGAAGATCTCCGAGTAGACCTTGAGGCCATAAGTGCTGTGATCTACATTTACAGCGACTGACTTTAGGATTCCACCGCCGTGTCAAAGTCAAGACTTACCTCCTAGAAGACGATGTCTTTTTAGACTCTAGGACTACAAAGCAACTCAAACGTCGCAAGAAAAAGAAGGTAAAACCACTAGGAACCACTTTTAAAACGCTGAGCAAAACTTTTGACTGAAATTCCCAAGACCATATTAGCAGCAACAAAATTCACAAGCTGGGAGTCACAGCTCTCATAGGGAAGGAGTTTTGTAACAGCGTATTTATCTATGATTAAATTTATCTATGATTCCTTTCTTCCTGTGGTGAATCTGTATAAGACCGGTGGTCTTAATAAAGCTTTGTGTTTATTAAAATGAAAATTAAACTATCCAGGTATGAGTTTCTTTTAAGATCTTTCACGGGACCTTAAAGAAGGCCCTGTACAGGACAACTATAATTCCTTTAAATAAAGAATTTATAAAAATTTAACTTTGTTTGATATTAGATTTCTCGTGACACACGACACAAACTACGAGAGGACCCACCAACACCCCGAGATAACAGTTTTGTTTCGTTTTTAACTCCTCCTTCGCCGGTCCTAAGCCCGGATGAAAAAGAAGGAGGAGAGCAGTAACAATCTCGCTAAAAAACCTGGGCTCAGCTGGCCCGGCTGATAGTACCCTGTAAGGGCTCCAGGGATACAGGATGAGCAGCGTTTGTACTCCATGTTAGGAGCAGCTGCACATGGCGTCTGTTCCTCATATCAGAGGCGGCCATTTCTTTTGGAGCTAAGTCGGCCTGCCACTGAGTAGTGCTCCCAGTCTTAATGACAAAGGTAGGCACATTCTACTTCACCCAGTGTGGAGATAAGAAATAAGAAGAAGACAGTTTTTTTTACTTTGTAGCTATAATTCCGCCTATATATTGTGGGGGGATAGGATCTGATATTCTTTCTACGGTGAGTTCTTGTTTTTTATTCACTCGAGTTAAAAATAAAATGATACAAAAACAATATACATAGATTTTTTAGAACATGAGGCAATAACGCTCCATATATATATATAATAAATTAAACAATAAAGTACCAATGTTTCTTTTAACACCAAATAAAACAAACTATCTTCTGTCCTCACTACAATAATAAATATTGGAAGGGCATGGCTCATCAGTGGTGAACCCTCCCAGCGGTTTCGCCAATTTAATCTACCAGATCACTTCTTAGAGTTTATACTGTATTGGATCATTCTGTTTATATATGCTACACTGAAGGGTGGAATCTTAGAAATGGTACTCGAGTAAACATGAGCTTTTGGACAGTAGAATTACATCTATATAAATAACGGTCATATCTCCCGTCAAAACTAGACGCCATCTATTGACTAACACAAAGCAATAACGCACCATCTATACATATAAAATGAAAGGATTTATGAGCACGAATGTTTCTTTTATACATAATACAAACTTCTACTGTCCTTACTGCGACGAAAAAATATATTGGGAGGGCTTGGCTCATCAGTGGTGAACCCTCCCAGCGGTTTCGCCAATTTAATCCACCAGACCGCTACTCAGAGCTCTAATACTATTGACTATCGCCGCAAACTAGCGGCCTCAGGTCGGTGACAAAGCCACAACACCAGCTTTGGTAAACTGAGAAGCGTCCACCTAGAGACCATGGTTTCTGGCTAATGGTCCTCCTCAATCCAGGGTGGGTTTTATTCCATGAGATCCACACGGGATCTAATAGAATATTCACAATCTACCAAAGATGTGTTTAGCTGGCAAAGTATCTAGGCCAAATCTATAGTCAAAATATATAGATGGAAATTTTGCCCGGGAGGGGATATTGAACTATAAAAATAAAGGTCATATCTCCCGGCAAAATATATATAAATGTTTACATTGAGCAAAGCTCTTCCGCAAACAATAAGTAGAAGGTCATTTTAACATAAATTAAACATAAAACAATAACGGGCCACACATCTATTAATATATAATAAATTAGAGAATAAATGAAGCTTCCAGCGACGGTCAATAGATGGCGTCTAGTTTTGACGGGAGATATGACCTTTATTTATATAGATGTAATTCTCTCTACTGTTAGTTTCAACGGGAGCTCTCGAAAGATACTAGCCAGACTTCAGATCTCTTATGATCCCCTATTTTTGAAAGCCTTGGGTGCTTTGGAGCTCTAGGTGTGCTTGGCGCTTCCTTGGTTCCCTCGCAAGCGGCGCGCTGTTTCCAGATGCAGCGGGCTGTTTGCATGTGTTGTCCCTGTGTTCATAAGAGCCTTAAAATGCTTACTGACTAGCATGTAGAAGGCGGATTAATTGACACATTCTCTCTACTGTCCAAAAGCTAATGTTTACTCGAGTACCATAACTAAGATTCCACCCTTCAGTGTATCATATATAAGCAGAATGATCCAATACAGTATAAACTCTAAGAAGTGATCTGGTAGATTAAATTGGCGAAACCGCTGAGAGGGTTCACCACTGATGAGCCATGCCCTCCCAATATGTATCATCGTAGTGAGGACAGAAGATAGTTTGTTTTATTTGGTGTTAAAAGAAACATTGGTACTTTATTTTTTAATTTATTATTATATATATGGCGCATTAATGCCTCACTTAAACAATAAAGCATGAATATATTTGGTGTTGAAATATTTGTGCTGTATTTATTACATAGATATCATACTGAACTGAGATATCATAATTACGTTATATATTTATAGTATTTTTTACTTTGTAATTTTATTAATATTAATAATAAAAAAATTCTGCCGAGGATAATTTACATGGTTTATTTATATATATACAGTGTACTCCGCTTATAACGAAGTCGCATTATCCATGACAATCACTTTGTTATATCCGAAGTTTGTTATATCCGCAGTTGGAAAAAAAATGTTTTGTACCAATAATTTTATTTACTATTCAACTCAAAAGAGCAACACAAAGATCAATAACAACCTCATCAGGTGTTTTTAGAGAAGTAGTTTGTGATTTTCTTTTGACATTTAGAAGTCAGTAACAAGTGCTGAACACTCTTTTCGATGTTGTCCAAGTCTGACAGATGCCTATGAAGAGACTTGGACTCATCCTGACATTGAAGAAACAATCGCAGAGTTTGAATGCTCTCCAAGACCTCTTTTGGATGCGGAATGTGGACAATTGGGTCTACTTCTTCATCAACTTGGTCCGTTTCTTCTTCTTCTTTTGCTTGAAGAATGCTCTCGACAATTTCTACATCGGATAACATGGCATTTGTAACGACGTCATTGTCAGCGTCAGCATAAGAATCGAAATCCATCTCTAACGGTATTTTTAAAAGTTCATTAAATTTGTGTCATTCACACGTTGTAATTTGATATATATTATGCATAATATATTAGTCAATTATAATGGTAAATGAGAAAACTTCGTTATAAACGGATAAAATAAAAATTTATACATGCAAATCACTTCGTTATAAGCGAAAATCCTTTATATCCGACTTCGCAATATCCAGAGTTCTTTTAATGGTTTAAGCCCTTCTTTTCTTTCGTGCAGACAATTTCATTCGCTATATGCGGAATTTCGCTATAACCGACTTTGTTATAAGCGGAGTACACTGTATTCACTCAAGCTTTCGGGTATTGTAAACCTTCTACAGGAGTATATGATAAATACTCGAAAGCTTGACGAATATGTAAATAAAACAGGAAACTTATCTTCTGCAGCATTTTTTATTATTAACATTTCGAAGGATTTTATCTTTCGAATTTGTAATTTTATCTATTCATGATGAAATTGTAAAAAGATAAATAAAATTATAAATTATTTTCTCACAATGAGTTTCTTTTTTTATTACAAAACGCTAGCTTTCAAGTGATAATCGTTCTTCAAAGGGCTTAATAAAACATGATTGTATGTTTTGTAAATATTTCTTTTAAGATATAGTCTGTGTTTTATTAAGCCCATTGAAGAGCGATTATCACTTGAAAGCTAGCGTTTTGTAATAAAAATAAACTCGTTGTGAAAAAATAATTTGTAATTTTAAAACTTTTATCTATGAGATGATTCGCAAAAAAAGGTGGTTTTCAGAAAATGTTCAAGATGACGTAAAGGTTTTGGAAGTCGCTGTTGTAGTCTATGACCCCTAGCCAGTGTGGCCAATTAATTACCCTAAGTGATCTCTTACGATATTCCTGGAGCAGCTAATGGCCCTCTAAGACCAAAACAGTTTATTTTGGAATAGGTTTGGCCACATTGGCAACAACTGGTTAGTTAGGAGGGCAATGTATTGAGTAACGGTAGTGATGATGATAGAATTTGTTCAGTGAATTTCTATTTAATTTATGAAAGTCGATTCTCTCTTTAAGACTTACAGTAAATTACTTCCACCGTGTGTACTCTATGTGAACTCAACACACCACGTCCTACTGAACACCATTTACAACAGTTTATGGAGGGTATATATAATATATATATATATATATATATATAGTATATAATATAAGCAAAAATATTTTTAAACTTAATACTATTGACGTTATGTGGCGCTGAGTTTGTTGTTGACACACATTAAAATACATTATAATACATTTCAAAGGATTTTATCTTTCGAATTTGTAATTTTATCTATTCATGATGAAATTGTAAAAAGGTAAATAAAATTATAAATTATTTTCTCACAATGAGTTTCTTTTTTTATTACAAAACGCTAGATTTCAAGTGATAATCTCTCTTCAACCGGCTTAATAAACATCGACTGTATGTTTTTGTAAATATTTCTTGTAGGATATAGTTGATGTTTTATTAAGCCCGTTGAAGAGAGATTATCACTTGAAAGCTAGCGTTTTGTAATAAAAAGAAACTCATTGTGAGAAAACACATTAAAATGTTATAATACCTTGATAAAGGTATGAAATAAGGTATAAAACCTGAAATATTGGTAAAATAAATGATATTTTGATCCAATATATGCCTTTTTATTTAAATATATATATGGAAAACTTGCCGGGAGGTGTTGTGGCTTTGTCACCGACCCGAGGACATAGGAGAGTGTGGTCTTCTGAAATCTTTGGTATTGGAAAGCTGAGCAGATGAAGAGGAGATGATCTACTATGTGGTATTCATTCTAGCACTGGGGAAGTCAGATTTAAGCTGTTCGTGTAGTATAGCTGTACGTTTCCAAGGCCAGTTAGGATGGTTGTTGAAGTGTATTCATGCTAGATTCTTGGAAATATGAAGATCAAAATTCTTAGTGTGATTGTAAATATTCTGGGATTGCTGGTTGAGTATAATGTATATATAAGCATGTACAGCCCATAAACTGTTGTAAATGGTGTTCAGTAAGAATGTTAGATTCTTGGAAGCATGGAGATCAAAATTCTTGGCGTGACTGTAAATATTCTTGGATTGCTGGTTTAGTAATCTATTAGGTATAGGTTTGTCCGTAGATTCTGTTGAGGTGAGTTCATTTATTGTGGGCGACGCTTTATGAAAATGCTTTGAGAGATAGAGGTGTAAATTAGAAGGTACAGCAGGCTTGGGGCTCTTTGGTCTGCTAGTTCATTTCCTGGAATGGGGGTCGGTGGAAGGCTGGTTAAACCGTTTGGTTATCGACCACCAAGACCCGGGTTCGATTCCCGCATTGGACACTTTTTTTCTGATTTAAAAAAAAAAATGCTCCGATGGCCCCCGATTCTTGCAAAAGTCCAACCCCAACAGCGGGTTCTGTATTCTATATACCTGACTA
The DNA here is from genome assembly GCA_030710605.1 of Cordylochernes scorpioides. NCBI lineage: Eukaryota > Metazoa > Arthropoda > Arachnida > Pseudoscorpiones > Chernetidae > Cordylochernes > Cordylochernes scorpioides. The sequence continues at coordinate 85,530,101 of CP092873.1, read as the reverse complement.
CTACGGTCACCTAGAAGTCTGAAATTTTGTACATTTTTAATGTTAGTAGAAATAAAATAGTTTATATAAAATACAAGATTTCTAAGTGGTCACGAATTATACTCATGGACAAAACTTAAGGAAGTTGTACCTTTTAGCATGTATATCGGGATTCAGACAATAACTGAAAGATATTACAGTGACCTTTATTGAAGATACACAAGATAACTACACTAATGGAGAAAACTTGAGGAAGTTGTACCTAGCCAATAAACTGGGTAATTGGGACAATTCAGGAATAACATCAAATTGTGAGATATCACCAACTTTCTGTTCCAAAATAACTTTATTTTGGTTAGTTATTTGAGTACCGCTCAAAAAGAGCAACCTAGCTTATGTTATCTTCTTCTTCCTTATCTCCACTCAATCATATTAGGGTGTGGATGAAGTAGAATGCATCTGCCTTTGTCATTAAGACTGGGAGCACTACTCAGTGGCAGGCCGACTTAACTCAAAAAGAAATGGAAACCTCTGACATGAGGAACAGACGCCATGTACAGCTGCTCCTAACATGGAGTACAAACGCTGCTCATCCTGTATCCCTGGATTAGGAGTCCTTACAGGATACTGTGTTGTTATCCAAGACGAGGCAAGATTAACTAAGCATTAGTTTATTTCCTATTATATTATTATATCTTTTATATACAAGTCAAAAGAGATCACTAGCAGAGTATTATTCCTTTTGGTTTCCAGAGCTCAACAATCTATGAGCCTAATACTCTGCACATCTCCTCCCTTAACTTTACAGGAACCTTCGAGGTATCTTGACTGCCCTTCCATATCTTGTATGCACGGCTGGCATTGAAGGGAGGCTCTTCTCTGGATCCTGGTCTTGGTTGTCCCTCTGCATCCTTCCATCTCTTGTAGATGAGGCCGTTGGTGTAGGGCAATCCTCCTCGGTCTCTTGCTCCTGGTCATCCTTGCATCTCCTTGAGAGCCAGGTTGATGCCGAAGTGGGGGTCTCCTCATTTCTCTGCTCCTGGCGCTGGCCATCCTCAGAAGCATCCATGGTACTTCCCATTTTTGGTAGAGGTGTGAGGTGGAGTCTGTTTCGCCTAACTTTTCCTTGGGGAGTTTGTACCCAATAGGAACGCGGTTCTTCGGATTTGTGAAGAACTGTTCCTTCTACCCTTTGATCTCTAATCCAAACGCTGTCCCCTTGTTGAAGCGGAGGCAAGCTATGTACATCGTGTCGTTTATCATATAGGCGCTTCTGGTTGATCACCCTCCTTTTCTCTCTTTCTTGCAAAGCTTCGGAGTCCAAGTACCTTGGCATCAGTGATGATTCTATTGCTGGAACAGAGGTCCTAAGGCGTCGTCCCATTAATAGTTCAGCTGGACTATAACCACTTTCCAGGGGCATCGTTCTATATGCTTGAAGAGTCAGATAGCAATCTTCTTCTTTCTTAAAACTTTGCTTTATATTCTTGATAATTGCTTCAATAAATCCATTGCTTTGAGGGAATTTCGGGCTGGATGTGATATGTTTGAAAGACCATTCCTTAGAAAATTTTGAAAATTCGGAACCCAGAACTTTTTGGAATTGTGGTCCATTATCGCTTCTCACAGTCTCAGGTGTTCCATGCCTAGCAAATATAGATTTAAGACGGCTTATTACTTCTTGAGCAGTTAGATTTTGTAAAAGTGATATTTCTGGGTACCTGGAGTAGTAATCACATACAATTAGATACCATCTCCCATTTAGATAAAAGAGATCCATTCCGACTTTTTGCCAAGGCCTGATCGGAAATTCTGAGGGCATCAAAGGTTCATGCTTGGGTTTTCTCTCCTTCAAGCATTTTGTACACGACGAAACCATCCTTTCAATCTCTTGGGAAATTCCTAACCACCAAACCGATTCTTTTGCTCTAGATCTGCATTTATTGATCCCAAAATGTCCTTGGTGCAATTTCTCAAGGATATCTTTCCTCAATGACTTAGGGATTAGAATTCTTTGTCCTCTAAGAAGAAGACCATTCTGATAGGTCAGGTCCTCCTGAAATTGCCAGTATCCTCTTAGTGCTGGATCTACTTCTCTTTTATTCTTAGGCCATCCACTCATACAGTATTTAGCCAATTGAGAGCAAAGTGAGTCTTCCTTTTGCTTTCTAGAAATCTCCAAAAGTCTTTCTTCTGTTGCTGGAAATTCAATGGATTGGATGTACGCAGAAAGTTCTTCTTCCAATTCATCTTTATGTGGTTTAGACATAGGCTTCCTTGATAACATATCAGCCACTATTTGCTTTTTGCCAGCAATGTGACCTATTTGATAAGAATACCTCATCATCCTCATTTTTAATCGCTGAAGTCTGGGAGTCATGTCTTCCAAGGATTTGGACGTAAAAATGGCAATCAGTGGTTTGTGATCTGTTTCAATATGGATTTTAATACCTGTAACATAATCCTTTAGTCGATCACAAGTCCATACTATAGCCAGTCCTTCTTTTTCAATTTGGCTGTATCTTTTCTCCGTTTCTGAAAGTGTTCTAGATACATAAGCTATAGGTTTTAAAGATCCATCAGGTTGTTCTTGTCTTAGAACCCCACCTAATCCAAATGAAGAAGCATCAGCCGATACTATGGTCGTTCTTGAGGGATCAAATAAAGCGAGGTTAGGTCTAGATACTAACTCTTGTTTCAGCAGGTTAAAGCTCTTTTTCTGAGGTTCATCCCAGACCCACTCGTTTTTTGTACTTAGTAACGAATTCAAGGGTTGTAATTTATCCGCAAGGTTGGGAATGAATTTTCCTAAATAATTCACCATGCCTAAGAAAGACTTCAATTCTTTTGTTGATCTAGGCGCCTCCATTTTTGTAATAGCATCGAGCTTTTCTTCGTCAATGAATAAGCCTTCTGAACTCAATGTGTGTCCCAGGAATTTTACAGTTTTAACTCCAAATCGACACTTTTCTGGGTTGAGTGTCATCCCTTCTTCTTGGATTTTCTTCAAAACTTGGCGTACCCTTTCGTTATGTTCTTCTAAGGAAGATCCGTATACTACAATATCATCCATGAAGCATACAACCCCTTCTATTTTGCCCAGAAGCTGAGTCATCTTTCTTTGAAAGATTTCTGGTGCCGACGTTATTCCAAATGGGATTCTTTTGAAAAAGAACCTGCCGAATGGCGTTATAAAGGTGGTTAGTTTTTGGGATTCTTTAGCTAACCCAAACTGCCAAAATCCAGAATTTGCATCTAGCTTGGAAAAATAGCAAGCATTTCCCAGCTGTCCCAGGATATGCTCTTTCGCAGGTAGCGGATTATTTTCTCTTCTTATATACTGATTTAGCTTCGTTAAATCAACACAAATTCTTATTTTTCCTCCTGGTTTCGATACCGCAACCATTCCCGCACACCACTCAGTCGGCTCTTCTACTGATTCAATGACTCCTAGTCTGGTCATCTCTTCAAGTTGTTCCTTTACCTGTTTCATTAAGGGAATTGGAACTCTCCTAGGGGTGCATAAAGCGTATGGTTTCGCATCTGGTTGTAGGGATATTTTGTAATTTATTTTAGCATGTCCTAAACCATTAAATATTTCTGGAAACTCTCTTTTTGGATTTAAAAAATTTGATGATAATTGCTGAATCATTCTCACAATGTTTAATTTTTCACTTGTCTCCCCAGAGAGAAGTGGCTGCTTTAGTTTATCAACAATGTATATTTTCGAGTTTAAGTGCTGGCCTTTATTTTGAAGTTTTACGTGGATCATTCCAACTGTTTCCAAGGGTATTCCATTTGGACCTTGTAATATTTTATCAGATTTTTCCAGTTTTATTCTTTGGAAACTTTGATAATAATATTGTAGGGGGAGCACGTTGACATCAGCTCCGGTGTCAATTTTAAAATTAATTTGTCTATTATTTACCTTAATTGGTACTATCCATTTCTTGGAATTATCCTCTACAGATCCCAAAAAAGCTATCTCTGATTTTATTTCATTTATGGCTTCTGATCTACATACTTTGGCATAATGGCCCTTTTTCTTGCATTTACTACAATACGAGTTCATAGCTGGACAATTTTTCAATCATGATTATTTGAATTGCCACACCTGGTGCATCCATGTGATGACCCTCCCAACTGGTTTGACTTGAATTGTCTTATTTTTGTTCGTGCCTTTTTGTTTCTTTTATGTGTTTAGGCATTTTCTTTATTTGATCTATAGAATCTTGTTGGTAAAGGCTAGACTGCTGTTCTTTGACACTTTCTAATTGCTTTGCTATTAGTGTGGCTTTTACTAAGGTCAAGTATGTATCAAGTTGCATTCTTTCAGATAATGCTCTATCCCTTACTCCAACAACCATCCTATCCCTAATCAACTCATCATGTAACATCCCAAAATTGCAGTGCTCAGCTAGGCTATGGAGTGCTGTGATAAATTCATTCACCTTTTCCCCTTCCTGCTGACATCTTTGATTAAATCTTGCCCTTTCATAAATTATATTACGTCTTGGAATAAAGTGACTTTCAAAGCATTCAATAACTTTACCATAATTTTCTAGTTGGTCACTTGCTATTTTACATGACAACAAAATGTCATCTGCATTATCACCCATGCAGTACACGAGCATATTAACTTGCTCATTTTCTGGGTTATTAATTAACCCGCTTGCCTGCCTAAAACGTTCAAATCTCCTAATCCATTTTGGCCAATCACCTGGATTTGAAAAATTAAAAGGTTCTGGGGCTACACAATTATAATTTTGGGACATTATAAAGATTTACTTATAATATAATATAACTTACCCAAAAAGTTTGCTTGATGTCAAGTTTCAACTTTTCTTCGAACAACGACTTTCTTTATGAATTCAGTTTACCGCTTCTAAGCTTGCTTGATGTCGAATTTCAAATTTTCTTCGAACAACGACCTTCTTTGTGAATTCAGTTTACTGCTTCTAAGCTTGCTTGATGTCGAATTTCAAATTTTCTTCGAACAACGACTCTCTTTATGAATTCAGTTTACTGCTTCTAAGCTTGCTTGATGTCGAATTTCAAATTTTCTTCGAACAACGACTTTCTTTATGAATTCAGTTTACTGCTTCTAAGCTTGCTTGATGTCGAATTTCAAATTTTCTTCGAACAACGACCTTCTTTATGAATTCAGTTTACCGCTTCTAAGCTTGCTTGATGTCGAATTTCAAATTTTCTTCGAACAACGACCTTCTTTATGAATTCAGTTTACCGCTTCTAAGCTTGCTTGATGTCGAATTTCAAATTTTCTTCGAACAACGACTCTCTTTATGAATTCAGTTTACTGCTTCTAAGCTTGCTTGATGTCGAATTTCAAATTTTCTTCGAACAACGACTTTCTTTATGAATTCAGTTTACTGCTTCTAAGCTTGCTTGATGTCGAATTTCAAATTTTCTTCGAACAACGACCTTCTTTATGAATTCAGTTTACCGCTTCTAAGCTTGCTTGATGTCGAATTTCAAATTTTCTTCGAACAACGACCTTCTTTATGAATTCAGTTTACCGCTTCTAAGCTTGCTTGATGTCGAATTTCAAATTTTCTTCGAACAACGACCTTCTTTGTGAATTCAGTTTACCGCTGCCACCATGTGTTGTTATCCAAGACGAGGCAAGATTAACTAAGCATTAGTTTATTTCCTATTATATTATTATATCTTTTATATACAAGTCAAAAGAGATCACTAGCAGAGTATTATTCCTTTTGGTTTCCAGAGCTCAACAATCTATGAGCCTAATACTCTGCACAGATACTATCAGCCAGGCTATCTGAGCCCAGGTTTTTTAGTGAGCTTGTTACTGCTCCCCCTCCTCCTTTTTCATCCGGGCTTGGGACCAGCAAAGGTGGAGTTAGCTCATGTTATTTACATGAGAAATATGAATAGGTTCTTCACAGAAAAAAATGTCCAATACGGGATTCGATCCCAGTTCATGGCTGTCGGGAATCGAGGATTTTAACAACTTAACCACCGACTTCTTTCAGATTATCACCAACTTGTGATATTATATCAGACAACAAGCTTGGACTGACGAGGGTCATTGGCCTGAAACCATGATCTTCAGGTGGATATTCTGACTCTGACAAAGCTGATGTTCTGACTTTGCCATTGTTCTAAGTCTGCTAGTGTTTTCAGAGATGATCAATAAATGACACCTTTCTTGAGAAGAGATAAAAAACCCAATGGCAACGGGTTTCTTTATTGAAAATATATAATATGATGCATTAGCGCGCCATCTGTTATCAAAATTCATAACTGTTATAGACACGAATGATTCTTTTAAATAAAAGAATCATATGCGTCTATAATGGTTTCAAATTTTCAGAAACGATATAATCTTGGCAAGCTTTCGGACATAAGTGTATATCATTAATACCTCTAGTACACATTATACAGGCTATGATAATCATGGTGAATAGAAGTTGGTGACTACTTTTACTGTAAGTGCATCACATATTTACACATGTACAGAACGCTGTTCAAATTTTACACTTACAAGTATTAAAAATAAAGAAGGCATCTCCTGACCACGAGCACATGTGCTTTTTAGATGGCAGAGCGCCATCTAGTGGAGCAAAAATAAACTAAATGTTTAGTCAACGAAATCCACTTACAAGTATATCAGAGAAACCAGTTTGGTTACTTGTACTCACTGGTGAGGTTGGATTTCTACAAGAATCTGGGGCCACTGAAACTTTTTTTTATTAGAAAAATAGTGCCCCCAATATATATGTTATATTGAAATATTATTTTATTTGAAAATATATTTCATAGATTCAAATATTCTGTTAAATCAACCGCCAGAGGTCATGCTTCCTCTATAAAAACCCATTGTTGTTGTTTCCCGATGGCCGGCTCAAAACTTTTGTACATTATGTAAATAAGTTTATTTATTTTTTTTAATTTTTACGCCTTAAGCCAGGCATTACTTTTCTCAAATTATGTTTTTTTATAAATTCCTTTAGCTCAATTAAAGAAATTTCTGATCAAGACTTATTATTATTATTGCCACAACTGCAAAGAACAATATCATAATGATAATCATGGATACCAAAATCAAGCAACACCTAATAATTCGGTATATTTCAAGATAATCAGCAGAAAATATATTTTTTTATATAATATATATATGATTTGATCCAAGGTCTTAATGGCAGAAAATTTACGGTTTACACCTTGTTCACGACCCCCTACCATAAATATGTGAATAAACAACAACAACAGTATCATTTTAAAACTGCTTTATTCAATATTTTTGTATATATATATATATATATATAACCCCAGAGCTAAAGAACGAGTCAGTATTTCATGGGGTAATATTTAATAATAATATTCTGTATATGTTATTACATAATATATATCTTACACTAAAATTATATAATAAATAAATACTTTTTTTATATATATAAATACACAAAAAAATTGACTTAGTTATGTGTGTGAATATTAAAAAAAAAAACTTTAAATATATATATAAACTACTAAAAAAATTAATATTATAACTAATAATTAAATGGCACAAAAAATTGGTATTAAAAAACTATATATTAGAAATAGCATTTATATTTTAGGGAAAAAATATCAGATTAAAAAATAATTTAATTTGAAAAAAAAAAAACTTAATAAACACAAAAGACAAACATTTTCAAATTATTAATTAAAAAAAAAAAAGAAGAATCTTGGAATGAAAAAAAAATTATTATTTAAACATATAAAATAGTTACTTGAATTATTAAAAAAAAAAGTTGAAGTTAATACTGGTTAATATTATTAAGGGGGGGGTTGGGAATTTTAGGGGAAAAGGTGGAAGGGGGATATCTATAAACAGAGTTAAAAAAAAAAAACATTTGCTTATATTAAGAACTTTATATTAAAAAAAATAATACCCATAGAAAAATTCATTTAAAAAAACTATAAACAACCAAGAAAAAAAATGGTAGCATAAATAAAATACTTTAGAAATTTGTACAGAAGATAGTTAGAAAAAAAAAAGAGATCAACCAGTAGATAAATGCAAAATAATACAAAAAGTTGAAGAAAAAAAAGTTTTTAGGATTTTTTTTTTTTTTTTTAAGATGAAAAGATTTTTTTTTTTTTGAGATAACAAAGAATGAGATGGGCATACATAAAAAATGGCAGTGTGGCTCAGACATTATTTTTATTTATTTTTTAAAAATCTGATCACTGATATTAAAAAAATAAATAAATAATAAAATGATGATGATAAAAGTAACAGAAGAAGATCTTAAACAGCACAACTAGATAAAATATTAGTAGCAACCTTTTTTTTTTATTTTGTATTAAGAGTTAAAAAAAAAAATATAGAAAATGAATATAGCGGGGATATATTTGAAACTTTTAATGTAAACAATGATGATGATAACATGTATCAATGAGCCTTTTTTATTATTTTTCAAATTCCTGTGTATACACAATCATTCTTTTTCTCAAATTCCTTTATCTTTTCAAAAAAATAATAATTTTAAAATTTGTCAACAATCCAAATTGTTTGTTTTCTTTGGTCTGTAAGAGGAAAAAAAATATTTTTTTAAATATATATTAAAATAAAACTAACAATTTTTGTATAATCATCATTGTAAAAAAAAATAAAATATCATATATACTTTTTTTTATCTCTCTATATATATTTTTTGTAAAATGAAGGTTATATATAATTTTCCTTTTTATATTTTCGCTTGTTTTTCTAAAAAAGATTCTTTTTTCAACACTATATCATTCAAATGATTTTTGTTATTTCCTATTTATATGATACATAGGTCAGAATGGTTAAAATATGACTATACAAAAAATATATATATGTATAATATATGTCATATATATGCTGCTAAAAAGCTACAAAAAGAACAAATGCTTTTTTTTAGATATTTTTTTATATAGACTAAATTATCTAACTTTTTATATAGAATTATAAAAGTTTTTTTTTTTTAATTATGATATCCAATTTTTTTATTTTTTTTTTTCATTTTGAAAATAATATATATATAAATTTTGAAAACCTTCTGTGATATAGAGAAAAAAAAAATGTAAATTATAATTTCAAAATCACATTAATAGGTACCGCTCAACAAGGGCAACCTAGTTTATGATAATTGAAACAGTGAATAATATGTGAAGGTTATTCACATATTAAACAAAATTTGAACGCGAGATTCAATCCCGGTTCATGACTGTTGACTGTTGGGAATCGGGAATTGAGGGTGTTACCCACTCGTCCACCGACTTTTTTATATAAATATAATTTATAATTAATAATAATAGACTAATATTTTAATAATGTGCATAAATTCATCTTTTAAAGGAACATTTTAATATTGTGATTTAAAAAAAAAGAGCTAACTTAAAAAAAATAGCCTCTATTTTAAAATATATTTCTATAAAATTAAAAATAAACAAGTGTTATCAATATATATGTGTGTGCGTGTGAATTTTACCAAAAAAAAATTTTTTTATTTTTTTTCAAAAATTATGAATTTTTTAACATATCAAAACGTCATTTTCATATTTTTCATAGCATCATTAAAATAGGCCTCCCATTTCTTATAAATATATCAATGACTAAATATATTCAATATCTCATTATGATAAAAAATAAAAATATATATATTTAAAAAAACTTTATATATTTCATAGCAATTTATTCAAAATATATTATTTTCACATATTAAAAAGTAAATTTAAAAAAGAGTACTCTTTTTTTTTTAAATATAAATTCCCTGTGAAAAAAAAATTATATAAATAATTATTTAATTAAATTTGACCACAAAAAATCTATGAAAAACAAAAGTAAAAAAGGAAGTGTTTTAGCAACATTGGTATATCATAAAGAAGGTTGTATGTAGTTATAATTTTACTTTGATTTTTGAAATTTATTTAAAAGTGTGTCACATACATATAATTTTTTAAAATATACTTTGGTTACTTATTTTTCATACTTTTATTTGAGGAAATATTTGAGGAAATGTTAAATTTACTTTACTAATTTGATGATAAAAATCTTCAAAGTTTACACTTTGTTTTGGCTTACTTTCAGAACATTTTATAACACTTAAAAATAACTTTTTTAAAACTTAGAAACCCCCAAAAAAGAGATATAAAGTATAACCTCCCTGTAAAGGACACCTAATTGCAGTGCCAAAGTGTCCTTTAGCGAGAGGTGTTCTCTTACCAGAAAGTTGCTAAATAGTAAAAAATGGTAATTTTGCAAATGAAAACTGTCCTTTATAGAGAGGTGTCCTCTCTAACAGGGGTGTCCTCTCATAGAGGTTCTACTGTACTTCAAACTTTGTCATTTAAAAGTGAATGTCAAAAAAAAGATCAATTTTGCCTCTAGAGATAATAATAACTTACGAATATTCAAAATCTATTATTAATGTTATTTTTATATATATTATTTTGAGGAAATACTTATTCTTTATAATATTAGAATATTAATATATAAAACTTGCATATATCTATCTTTTTTAATGAATATATATGATTATGGAAAAAGAAGCATACGACATTCTTTATGATTACCATTGTGCTAATTTAAAAAAAAAAACAAATAAAAACTCCCCTTTTTTTTAGGAACATGTTCAGAAAAATAAATACTTTTTTTTTTAATTAGAAAAAAAAAATGATTCGTATAATATTTTAATATCCTATATATATATAAAATATAACTTTATCTTTTAAAAATAATCTTTTTATTTTTTTGGTAAAAAGGATCTTATGTTTTTACATTTGAAGCCCAATTCAAAATATGTGAAATATATATATGTGGTAATGTGATTTGCATATATAAAATACTTTTTTTTTTAAAGTTGTTTTTCATAAATTTTAAAAATGTCTGTTTTTTTTTTCAATAAATAATAAACAAACTTTTGGCATATGGCTATTACCAGATAATGGGGGAAAATATATATATATGAAAAAAAAAAAGGAAAAAAAAAGGTCATGTGTTGATATTAAAAACAAAATAGGCATATCCTGATGGCTTACATGAGCTTGTTTAGATGGCAGAGCGCCATCTTGAGTTGACCAAATATTATAGAACAAGCTTAAATCAACATTTAATTAATTTTTTCACTAGATGATATTCTGTCATCTAAAAAAATCAGTATATCAGTATAAAATTGATTTAAAACCAAAAACAAAATCGACAAAGAACTTAGTGAAATGGTCGACGGAGTGTTAACAACATATACAAACCAGAACTGACAATAGAGGACTTATTTTCCAGGCCTATAACTACCATCGCAAAATTGGAGAGGAGTGGACTTCAGGAATTGGTTTAACCATGGAGATAAGTACCACCACAAACCATAGATAAAAAAAAAAATTAAGTGCTATATAGCAAAAGATTTTGGCTATTCTGGAATTGTGGGAAAAAAAACTTTGTAAAAATAGTACAAAAGTGAAATTATACTGGGGATCAAATGGATAAATTAAAAAAAAAAATCTGATTATGCAAATAAAAGTTGCTGATGACTTGCGCCATCTTTCAGAATGAATATTAACTAATCATGTTTAAGTCAAAAGGCGATCCATTAATTAAGATTATATAAAAGGGCGTACCTGGATCTGTAAAGAAAAAAAAAAACAAATTTTTTCTCAAAATATTTCAAGAGATTGCTCCCTCTTTATGGAATATGTGTAATAAATTGATAAAGAGGGAGCAATCTCTCGAAATATTTTGAGAGAAAAAAAAAAAATTATTTTTTTACAGATCCAGGTACGCCCTTTTATATAATCGTGTTTAACTTTTCTTGATTAATCAACAAATGGTATTTGGCGCCAATTCTTTAATAATTAAAAATCAACAATTAGTTGAAATTTATTCCGATAGCAACTTTTAGTTGCACGATCAGGGGATGCCTTTTCTTATTATATATCTAATCAAAATTTATTACTTTTTTTCAAAATATTGTAAATAGTTTCACGTGCAATTACCCAGATCGGATATAGCGTGTCTTGTTTGCAACTGGTAATAAATTTAAAAAATGGATTTTTAAGCTGTAAAAAAAAAAATCCACCTATTTTTTCTTTCTTAATATTATTTTCTTTCTAAATTTTTTCTCTAAATATGAAATAAACAAACACTAATATTTAAACTGCCATAGTAGAAGAAAATATATTAGATCTGAATTTTGGTTTTAAAAATATGATTTTTTTTAGTTTTAAAAAATTGCTAAAAAAAATGTATATTTTGAAATCAAATAATAATAGATCTCAATAACTTGTATAAACCCTATAAAAATGAAATTATAATTACCTATTTGTTAAAATATATTTTTAAGAATTGACAATAAAAAAAAAGGAGGAAAATAGAGAATGGCTCATTATTCTATTTTTAAATAAAATTTTCCAATATAGTGCAAGAAAGCTGTTGGAAGAAAGAGAGAAAAAAAAAACAGGCAGAGAAAAGAGTAATAATAATTTTTAAAAAATTAAACATTAAAAAAAATTACTTTAAAATATTAACAACCTTCCTAAATATAAATAAACAGAGTAAAAATTATAAATCATATACAGTTAAAACCTGTCAATAGCGCCCCCTCTTGGGACTCACCAAAATAGGGTGCTATAGAGAGAGAGGGTGCTATAGACAGGTCACTTTTAATAAAAGAAAATAAGACCTAATACAAATAATTTATCAGTGTGTGACGTTTCGTCAACAACATTATCACCATCATCAGACAAAAGAATAAAAACTTTATTTCATTTTATCAACATCATTTATTCTTTTGTCTGATGATGGTGACAATGTTGTTGCCGAAAAGTCGCACACTAATAAATTATTTGGATTAGGTCTTATTTTCTTTTATTATAAATCTATAATCCATATTGTGCTTTATCAGGTCACTTTTAATGTTAAATTGTTTACATTTTAATGTTTAAAATCGGGCGCTATAGAGAGGAAGGTGCTATTTAGAGGGGGTGCTATAGACAGGTTTAACTGTATATATAAAGAGTAATGAATAAGAGTGGATGGTGTAGAAGGGATTTCTCAATCAAAGAGAAGTGGAATAGGGGGAATTAGAAAAAATCAAATTTTTACCGTTTGGGAAGGTAAGGAGAAGGTAATGGTAACAAATGGATGATGTGATAGCAGCAGCATCATTAAAGGAACATGCGGAAAATGACAATAAACATTCCCCCCTAGAGTAAGGCATATGCAAATTAATCAAGATAACAGTTGGAAGAACCTAGATCTCATCAAATCCTAGGCCTTAGAGTCTTATAATTTAACTTCACTGAAATTTTTCCTATTTGATAAAGTATAATGTGGATTATATAAGACCTATTCAAGACATCAGACCTATTGATCTTAAAAAATAACAAAACACTTCTCCTAAAATCTTTTTGTCCTCTCGTCAGGATAAAAATTGAAAAATAAACTTTATGGAAAGGGTGTTAAAAATATCTTCTTTTCTGGCTTAAAGGTTTTGTTATTTCAAGAACAATGAATGCCGGCCAGGCAACCTCTATGTTCAAGGAGTATTGTTCTATATTGGTTATGAATACTTCTGAAGAAGAGCTCCAAGTGACCCGAAAGCTTGTGAGATAATAAAATATTCATACAAGAAACTTATTCCTGGAGGCTTTTTTTTCCCAAATGATAGAGTATGCTGAAATTATAATTTTTTGGGATTAAAATTTGAAAATATTGATTTTATATAAGAAAAAATTATTATTATTAAAAATTGGAAAAGGTACAATCTAGATTATAGTTAAGAACTACAATGTAATAAGACTAAATCCAAATAAATAAAGTGTGTGACACTTCAGTAACAGCTGTTACCATCATCAGACAAGAATACTGAATGAAAAAAATAAATAAATTCAGTACTTTTGTCTGATAATGGTAACAACGCTGAAACGTCACACACTATTTATTTGGAGATTTGGTGTTATTACCTTGTGTTTCTTAAAATTGCATTTTGTTCAAGTTGAGATTGCAGGCTGTACCTTTGCACATGCCTTCCTTCCCTATAGAGAGAGAAAGAGAAATATTAAAATAGCGCAATATATTCAACCTCCTCATATAAATAAAAATTCATTTTCTTGATCCATCAAAACAACCTCTCTGACAACCTTATTCAGAAAATAATTACAAAAGTAAAACTGTACTGGGATCAGGTTTATCTACCAATCAAGAAAAAAAAAAAGACCATCTCTTGATCGTGCAACTTAAATTTGATCGTGCAACTTAAATTTGATCGTGCAACTTAAATTTGATCGTGCAACTTAAATTTGCAGAAGGTTTACGCCATCTGTTAAAAATAAATATTCTGAAATAATTAAAAAAAATCAACGATAGTTGATATTAATTCTGACAGATTCGCAAGCAATCAGCAATTTTTTAGTTGCCCAATAACGAAATATCTTTTTCTAACCATATACAGAGTTTAGAATTTTATTTTTTAAGTTAGTTTGAATCTTTATTAGAGTAAAAGAGAAAGGGTTCATCAGAAAAAAACAAGAAAATAATCTTAATATTTTTTTTTTTTAAATACATCAAAACTATGCATTTTTTTCATTATACATTGTTTAAAAACAGACATTTTCAGATTTCATTTTAAAAAATGTACGTGTTTACTTCTTCTATAGCAAATAGGGAGAATAGCGTAGTGTCATATTTAGTTAAACATCTGTAACAGAAAATGGAATAGAAAAAAAGTTTTTTTTTTAAATTGTCTTCAAAAAATCATTCGAATTTTTTACCTTAATTCCTTTTTACATCTCCAATCAGGAAGGTTCATCTGGGGGACGTGGGAATGATATAAAATGACGACGGGTACATGGAGTAACAGCAGGTAGCGTAAGTTTGAGCCAACAGATAGGTACATGAGAAGTAGATGAAGATGTTTCGAGCAGCAACAAAACTAAAATTTCTCTAATCAACAGAAAAAAATATAAAATAATAGTTAAACCTGTCTATAGCACCCCCTCTTGGGATTCAAGAAAATAGGATGCTATAGAGAGGTGGTGCTATAAACAGGTCACTTTTAATGTAAATCGCATCGTACTACGTATTTAAAATCGGGCGCTATAGAGAGGGAGGTGCTATTTAGAGGGAGCGCTATAGACAGGTTTAACTGTAGTACAAAATAATTGCAATATAATATTTAGCACCAAGGAACTTCAAAGTATAAATTTGTTTGTGGAAAAGTTTACAACTGGCTTTTATAGACACAAAAATAAATTAGTTTTTTTAAAAAGTGCTTTAAGTAAAATTTCTAGTGTATTCCTTTATACTTCATGAAATTCCAATAGCTTGCAAAAAATAATAAACAAGATTGAAAGATGAATTTCTATTATTGTTGTTGTTGTTATTTATCCTCTTGTGTAAAGATTACACGAATGTTCATGCTCTTCGAGCTGTTTTATGATAAGCAGCGGCCTCTCTCAAAGGTCCTGTTTAGTGCATTTAATGCAAGCCAAAATATGTTCTGGAGCTGCAGGTGCCAAGCTACATTTTGGGCAAGTGGGGTAGATTTTCTATCTTCAATGGCTTGAAATGGCCTGTTCTAAATCTTGTCTATTATTGTAATATAGTAAAGTCTCCTTTGAGAGACCATAGTCTATAAACATAGTTATACCTGGATTCTCCTGGAGGTGATGGACTCTTATCAGAAACTATCATTTCAGGACACAAGTCATGACGAGTTTTTCAACCGACAAGAGTTCCTGATAACAGACCAATTCCAGGAAAGACCAGATTCGGTCATGTTTTAAGGCTAAGGTCACTCGTG
The DNA here is from genome assembly GCA_030710605.1 of Cordylochernes scorpioides. Classification (NCBI taxonomy): domain Eukaryota; kingdom Metazoa; phylum Arthropoda; class Arachnida; order Pseudoscorpiones; family Chernetidae; genus Cordylochernes; species Cordylochernes scorpioides. The sequence continues at coordinate 85,514,331 of CP092873.1, read as the reverse complement.
GGAGAAGACTACTGTATCAATTCTGAAAGAGAGAATTTTTTTTTTCTCTCATTAAATATATTTATTAGAAACAGAATGGATTATAGATTAGAAACACAAGATAATCAGACCAAATCCAAATACAGTTAAACCTGTCTATAGCGCCCCCTCTTGGGACTCACCAAAATAGGGTGCCATAGACAGGTCACTTTTAATGTAAATCGCATCGTACTACGTATTTGAATCGGACGCTATAGAGAGGGAGGTGCTATTTAGAGGGGGCGCTATAGACAGGTTTAACTGTATATAAATAGTGTGTGTTGTTTTGGTAACAGCATTATTACCATCATCAGAGAAAAGTACTTTTCAGACAAAAGACAATTCAACGTAACAATGTTGTTACTGAAACATCACACACTATTTATGTTATTTGGTGTTATTACCTTGTTTCAAAGATATAAATAAGATAGTCTCAAATTTTGCAAACTGAGCCAAGAGAGAGAGACCATATAGGATTTCCATTCTTTTAAAATCCATTCTAGTGTTATTTTCCAAACTGGCGCTGGACTTGTTATTTGTAACCCCCTCTAAAAATAAAAAAGAAGTAAAAATCTTAAATTTGCATAAGAAAATTAGCTTTTTGGGCAAAGAGTTTAGTTTTTTTTTATTTGCCCAAAAGTTACTATATTCTTATTCAAATAATTTCTGTGTATAACTAAATGGCTCATATGGAATCGTAAAATGTCGATTTGGGGATACAATCTGAACAGCTTTAAAGGGAGAAGATGAAGCCAACTATATACAGTTAAACCTGTCTATAGCGCCCCCTCTTGAGACTCGCCAAAATAGGGCGCTATAGACAGGTCACTTTTAATGTAAATCGCATCGTACTACGTATTTAAAATCGGGTGCTATAGAGAGGGAGGTGCTATTTAGAGGGAGTGCTATAGACAGGTTTAACTGTATATGAAAATATACGGAGGTAAATAAAATTCTACAATAGCAAACAAAAAAAACTATGCAAATATAAATGTAAACCAAAAAAAAGTTGACAAATTATTGAGAGTTTACTAGAGTAAACAGAGTTTACTGGAGAGTTTCTAAATAGTAAAAAATGGTTATTTTGGGGTGATGAAAACTGTCCTTTGTAAAGAGGTATCCTCTAGCGTGAGTGTCCTCTCATAGAGGTTCAACTGTATTAATAAAAAAATATGTATTACAAAAAAAAAAAAGTTATGTAATCTATGAAAATTAGAAAATATTTTAGACGTGTAAGATTCTGTTTGAAATTAAACAATTTCTACTGCCCTTACTGCAATGAAAAAATTAATGGGAAATTTATGTAACCTATAGCAATTATTCATTTTTACAACAATAAAATTAAAAAAAAAAAAGAGGAACAAGCGTGTTATTAACATTGATATGTCCATTTTTCTGCACCCATTATTAAAAAAAAATTCTTCCATGAATGACTTAGAGAGCTTAAGTAAAAAATAGTTAGTTTGAATGCCATTTAAAAAAGCACCAACTAACACAAAACATACACACAAATAAATTAATTAAAAAAAAAAAACCCTAAATTTTTTTCCTTCATTTTGGTAAAAAGTCTAAAAGACTATATAAACCAAAAAAAAAAAGTGCAGCACCCAATTTTAAATTAAAAAAAAAAGATCCAAGCAACATTAACAACAACGGAAAAAAAAAAACCTAACAGTTTTACATATAAAGGTAGAGCTGAAAAAAAAAAAATTTTTTTGTAAAGTGGAAAAAGATTTGCTTCATTCCCGGCATTATATTTTTAAAAAAATTTTCAATGCTTTATAATTAAAAAAATAATAATTAATGACGGTGATGTGATAATATTGACGAGGATGATGATAATAATAATAAAGGTGGTTAAGAAGCGGTTAAAAAATCAATTTGCATATCTGGGAGATGGTAAGAAGAGATGAGGCAAGGGTTTGGGGTGGTGTCTTGGAGCAACTGGAAGAGCAGAGATATGACGATGAAGGGAGGGACATCCAGTAGAAGAGAAAGATAGACAAAGAGAGAGAGAAAGATCTAGTGAGAGAGAGAGAGATATAGACAGACGAAGGGGGGAGTAGTTCAATGGAGGCAGTTGATCAAGTCACAGAGGGTATGCCGGAGCTGAGTGAAGAGGTTACCCAGCTCGGCAGTGTTGGTTGAGCACAGTTGGAGTTGTTGCCCTTGGGTCTCCAGCCGTTCAGCTAGTTCGGCCAGTTTTCCGCTGGGAGGAGTCCCGCCGAAGCAAGCCCGGAATGTCTGAAGCTGGTCCAGCACCCGCTTCACGGTCCCCACATTGGGCGACCCCTGGCAGTGCCGCAGACAGCTCTCCAGGGCGTGGCAAGCCGCCTCGGAATTAGGCAGAGCTTCTTCTTCCTCTGACCCCACGTCGGACCTCAGGATGCTGGTGTGGTAGGGGATCTGCTCATTGGCTGACACTCTCTTCTCCCCCTTCACCTCGTCTGGGAATGGCTCAGAGATCTTGTCGGACAGCTTGCCCATGGACTCTGCAAAGGCCTGTGGGGGAGGGAAGAGGTCCAGTGCACTGAGACTGGCCGGGAGAGCCAGCTGTTCCACCTGGTTGCACAGGTGCTCATCCACGGATCCACTCTTTATCAGGGTGGGGCTGCCTTTACGCCAGGTGCGGCGGACTGGACTGTTGCTGAACTGAGGCGGTGGGGAGGGGAAGTTGTCCGCCAGGGAGAGCCGGGAGTAGGTGAGGTCGGACTGCTGCCTGTGGAGCAGTCCGTGTTGCCGGAGACTCTCCAGGTAGGCCCCTATCCTCGCCCCCTTCGGCAGCGTGCCATAGCGAGTGATGGCCCTCCTCACATTGTGGGCCTCCAGGGCGACCACAGTCACCTCCGCCACTGGGGTGCGCTCATGGCCGCTCAGCGACGAGGCCACGTCATCATCGTCATCTCCCGGAGTACCTACAGGGCTGTCGTGGAAGGAAGAGGTCCTTTGTGGGGGCGCAGGGGCTTGCTTGATAGGTCTGGGCCTCAGGGGACCACCTAGGCACACTGATAGAAACACAGGGATCAGGGGGCCAGTAGGACGGAACTTACTGTGCTCCTCCACACTGGAGCAGCTGCCAGTGTAGGGCGGGGGCCGGAGGGCCAGCTGCTTCTCCACCTCTGCAGTGAGACAGTGGTTAACACACACACATGTTAAGTTCCAGTGGAAATTATCTTTATATACCACTCATTAAAAAAATAAGCTACATCATATAGAAATGTACAAACTGAATTATGAAAATTAGAAACTATTTAGACGCGTAACATTCTTTTTGAAATTAACCAATTTCTACTGCCCTTACTGCAATGGAAAAATTAATGGGAGGGCCTGGCTCATCAGTGGTGAACCCTCCCAGCGGTTTTGCCAGTTAAATCTACCATACCGCTGTTATATTGCCTTTTTCGATCTTTCTTTTAAAGTGATAATGATGCTAGACTCTTGGAATGGGTTTTTTAGAAGAACTATGGACATAAGCTTTGAGGACAGTAGAATTACATACATTTATAAATATATAAAAACTGAATTATCATGTACAGTAGAACCCCTCCATGAGAAGGAACGTCTCTAAAAAGGACAGCTTCCATCTCCAAAGTTATCATTTTTACCTAAGAAAACTGTCTTTTATAGAGAGGTATCCTCTAATGGAGATATTTTACTGCATTAGTTTTTTTTGAGAGAAAAATTCCATCCAGGGAAAAGTTTCTTGCAAAAATTAACCCTTACTCCTGTAGATGGGCTCAAAGACCTGAAAGCTTGAGTCAATTGAATTATATTTTTTTGTACCCACTTCACTGGATGGAATCTTTTCTTTGAAGTGATATCATACAAGGGATGATTATTTTTTTGTCATATTAGTGTAAAGGAAGAAAGAAACTTACCGTCATTGATGCTTGAAGTCTGGAACATGGTGCCCATGGTACGATGGATCTCATGGAAGGAAGGCCTGTCCTGGGGGTTCCATTGCCAACCTATATACGGCAACACAGAGTGAGAAGGATAAAAAATAATCCGGATTCCAAAGATAACTTTCTTTGAAAAATACAATGGTTGCCTGTAAAGTCGGTTTTACGGGCGAAGATTTTACGTGACAACGGTAGAATATTTATTGATATGAATATAATTAAATTGCACAATAGGAACAAGGAATTGAATGAAAATAAGAATTGCACAAATTTTAACTATAGAAATATATTTTGTTTACTAAAACATTGTACATGTAAACTTAAACTTAACTAATTCCTATTTGAGTGATTTTGTTGAGGATAGGACGATGATAGGAGAAATATGAAATGAAAGGAAGTGTTTCTGCTGAAATGTGTCTTGCGAAAGTCAAGTCGATAGTTGTTCCTTTTAACGTAGTTGACTTAGAAACGTTTGATACGCAATCAAGATTATACGTATTTTTCATGAAATTAAGAAACGAGTTGTCAGGCTTTACGTTTTTGTTAAAATCACCACACAGAAGAATCGGTATACTAGAATCAACTTGCACGAACGGTGGCACGTACTGGCTGTTGTGAATGTACGGACCGAGTCCTTGCCATAGTAACATTCCAATATCCTGCATACTAGCTCCTGGATGAATATATACAGCGCCGAGTATAAACTTGAAGCTAGTATTAGCGGCGAAGCAAGTAACTTCAGTCATGCACATGTCACCCTTGGTTTTAATGACACGAGTTACGTCTGTAATCGCAACTTGGAACACTTCCGCCGTAGATGTCGATGATAATTTACGATAGATCGCCACTCCACCAGCCGCGTTGGTATCTGAGTTAGGTCGATTATTTTACCTGGATACGCACTCATAACCCTTGATTGGAGTTGGTTCACAAGTGTCGCGCATCCACGCGCAAACCCATTTTTGCTAAATAAATTTGAAATTAAATAAAATTTGTAATTGTAAATGATGAAGTTGAAAATTAAAACATTTACTTATATTAGATGTTAAAATTCTTGCTCAACACAGTTTAAATAAAGTTTTCTTATATCTGCCACTTTTTCTTAATATTTGTAATTTTAAAGAATCAATTCGAAAATCAAAACATTTATTCAGATCGAAGGTTCAAATATTTGCTAAATAAATTTGAAACTATTTAAAATTTGTAAAATAATAATTAATTAATTAATTAATTTTAAACTAATAATTTACTTAACACTATCAACATTTATCAATAGTATGACATAACCTATAAACTCAGTTTCTCAACTTTTGTGTCAATCTAACAATTAATCAATCAATCATAGTTTACGATAATGAAATATCAGTGTACAATTATTTACCTTTATTGTTGTAGTTGTTGTAAATGACGAATCTAAGCACTCCACATTTTCACTACAGACACAGCTGACGATACTTTAACCACACGTGTGAACTTGTATTATGACGCTTTCTTGTTTTTCCAACGCCAAGAACGTTCGAGAAAGACAAAGACAGAGACAAGCATGCGCCGATTCAATGCGCCTAATTCTCTAGCGCTGCGCGCGCAGCACTCTCGTTCGGTGACTCATCGTAACGTTACCGGGCGTTACACTTTTTCATAAGTGACTCCCAGCCGCAACCTAATTTAAGACGTTGTCACATCAATAAGAAGCATTTCGAGGTATGTTAAATAGGCTCTAAAAATTTAAATTTATAATGTAGGGCTTTCACTAGGAGTCTTCACAATTCGATAAAATAATCCCTTGAATCATATTAAAACAAGAACATTAAGTCTCCAGGGAAATGTTTCTTTTTAAATAAAAAATATTTTGAAAAGAAACTTTTCCCTGGAGGCTTAATGTTATTGTTTTAATATTACTAGGAGTCTTGTTACCACCATTCTCAGAGATTACATAGTTGTTGTTTCTTATCCCCATGTGAGACAAAATTCCATGAGTCCATGCTCCTCGAGATGTCTGATTACAATCAGCTGCCTCTCCCAAAGGTCCTGTTTAGTACATCTAATACAAGCCAAAATGTGTTCTGGAGTTGCAGGCGCCAAGCTACATTTTTGGACAAGTGGAGTAGATTTTGTTATTATTTTCTATCTTCAATGATTTGAGATGGCCTTTTCTAACTGGCCCTTTCACTGTGAATATACTCATGGACAAAACTCATAGGAAGTTTTTACCTTTAGCATGTATATCGGGATTCAGATGTTAACTCTAAAAGATATTATAATGACCTTTATTGAAGACACATGAGATAACCAAGTATGAACAAAATTGCCTCTGTCTCCTTCAAAAACAGAATAATAACCGGCAGATATTAAAGACTTTCTGCTTCCTTAAGTGATAAAGCACAATTTGGATTATAGATACCAAAAAATAAGACCTAATCCAAATAATTAAATTGTGTGTGACGGTAACAATGCTGTTACCGAAACGTTACACACTATTAAATTATTTGGATTAGGTCTTATTTTCTTGTATCCACTTAAGTAAGAAAATAAGACCTAATTTGAATAATTTAATAGTGTGTGAAGTTTCGGTAACAGCATTGTAAACACTATAAAGGAATGACAATACATCTAGATGGCACAAGAACCTACAGGACATGCAACAACTGTCCTGGTGTGGAACTAACACCTACCCACATATTCTCATGCCCAGCAATGGCTGCAGCCTTGCAGAAAATTGACATGGACCCAGAGCAGCAGCTTTACACACCCAAGATAGTGGACATTGCTGCTGCTGTGATAGAGATGTACGGGGATATCTGAGACTCTTCATTGGACACGACAACAACAACTTCCTTAAGTGTTGTCCATGAGTTTTTTTTTTTTTTGCTTATCCCTAGTACACGTGGTACAGGCCATGATAATCATGGTAGGTAGTTAGCGACTGCTTTTACTGTAAGTGCACCACATGTCTTCACATGTGAAAAGCAGTTCGACTTTGCACTTACAAATGTGCCAGAGCCCCGTTTGGTTACTTGCACTCGCTGGTGGGGTTGGACTTATGCAAGAATCGGGGGCCATTAGAGCATTTTTTTTTTAAACAGAAAAAAAGTGTCCAATGCGGGAATCGAACCCGGGTCGTAGTGGTCAAAAACCAAACGGTTTAACCAGCCTTCCACCGACCCCCTCCATGAGTGTAAATAAGTAAAAACTCTCCCAGTGTATAAAATGGGGACTGGAGAGAAAGAAGACTCACAGTGGATCATCAGGTTGTAGACCTGCGGGGGACATCCGGGAGGACATTCCATCCTGTAGCCGGCTTCCAAGGTAGGCAGGACATCGGAGAGAGCCAGTCCGGGGTAGGGGGCACCGCCATAGGTGGCCAGCTCCAGAGAAGTACACCAAAGGCCCACACATCTGACTTGGTGGAGAAGCGGTTGAAAGCCAGGCCCTCAGGAGCTGTCCACTTGATGGGGAACTGGGCCCCGGGTGAGCGGTGTAACTGCCCCCTCGGTCCATCAGCCTGGCCAGTCCAAAGTCCGCCACCTTCACCAGATGCCGGTCTCCCACCAGACAGTTCCTAGCTGCCAGGTCCCTGTACACCCAACCTTGGTAAATCCTGTTGTTGGAAGCAGATGCCTATGCCGCCGACTCTAACATGAGTACAGACGCAGCTCCTCCGTATCCCTGGATTGGGACCCTTGCTGAGGTCCATCAACAGGGTCAGTTGAAGTAAGGATTTTTAAAGAGGTCTACTCCTCTTCTAACAATGCTGCTGTTGGTCTGCGACTGCTTATTCGTCAGAGTTATTCTGCTTGTTTCGCAGCTGGCTTTCATATCTGAAGGTCGTTCCCCTATCCGCCGCCTGGGGACGTGCCCTATAGCAGTCAGCTCTGCCAAGGGGGGTAAAATCCTATGGAGGGAAGGACCTTTGGAACAACAGACAAGAAGAGATTGAGGCCTACAGTAACAAAGTTCATATACAGTAAAATCCCTCGATTGTGAACCCCAATGGGACAGAGCTTTTGTGGCTCACTATAGCCACAGTTCACTATAATTACAATTCCGCCTTTGCCGGTCCCAAGTCCGGATGAAAAAGGAGGGGAAGCAGTAACAAGCTTGCTGAAAAAACTTAGGCCCAGCTGCTAGTACCCTATAAGGGCTCCAGGGATACAGGATGAGAAGGGTCTGTACTCCATGTTAGGAGCGACTACACATTGTGTCTGTTCCTCATGTCAGAGGCGGCCATTACATATTGGAACTAAGTCATGGCCTGCTACTGAGTAGTGCTCCCAGTCTTAATGACAAAGGCAGATGCATTCTACTTCACACCAGTCATGATGGTTGTTAGATAAGAAATAAGAAGAAGACTATAGGCACAGTTTAGCTATTTTTTTTTTACTCTTCAAAATTTTTAGACTTTAGAATGTATTATTTTGGAACTTAAAATTGGGTTTGTTATAGAAGTAGTTTGTTATTTTAAAAACGGAAAAGTTCAATAAAACAATGGTATTTTCTTCTTCTTCTTCTTTCTTATCTCCACTCAATCATATTAGGGTATCAAGCTTGTAAATCTTGACAACCATCATGACTGGGTGAAGTAGAATGTGTCTGCCTTTGTCATTAAGACTGGGAGCACTACTCAGTGGCAGGCCGACTTAGCTCCAAAAGAAATGGCCGCCTCTGACATGAGGAACAGACACCATGTGCAGCCGCTCCTAACATGGAGTACAAACGCTGCACATCCTATATCCCTGGATTAGGAGACCTTACAGGGTACTATCGGCCGGGCCAGCTGAGCCTAGGTTGTTTAGTGAGCTTGTTACTGCTCCCCCTCCTCCTTTTTCATCCGGGCTTGAGACCAGCAAAGGCGGAGTTAATGGTATTTTCAATGGAATGGAATGGTGGTTTACCTTTGATTTTTTATAAGTGAGGGTTTGCTATATCCCGGGTTTTATATTAGCGGGGGTTTTCCTGTATGTGATTATAGGGTATAGGACCTCTTTATTTCAACCGACTATAATTCAACAGTTACTTCAACCGATAAGGTACAATTTGGATTATTGATTATATAAACACAAGGTAATAAGACCAAATCCAAATAAATGAATAGTGTGTGCCGTTTCGGTAACAGCTTTGTTACCATCTTCAGACAAAAGTACTGAATGAGAAATTTTACCACAGTATGTCTTAAATAGTTACTGTTATCAAATTTAAAACATGCTGTGGTAAAATTTCTCATTCAGTACTTTTGTCTGAAGATAAAAACAACGCTGTTACCAAAACGGCACATACTATTTATTTATTTGGATTTGGTCTTATTACCTTGTGTTACTTCAACCTCTTTTTATTTTCCAAATTTCAATCAGTTTATTTTTATTGAATTTAACCAACAATTATTCAACTGAAAATTCTGATCCCATGGTGAGTTAAGAATTTGAAAAAGTTAGAATATATTATAGGATTTGATTAGGAAGAAACTGGCAACACAGAAGCAGGAAGAACGTAAGACGTACTTACAATGACAAAATGAAGACTTTTCACTTTCTCTTTTTTTTTCAATTTTGTTCAAAAATTAAATACAAGGTAATAAGACCAAAACCAAATAAATAAATTGTATGCCGTTTCGGTAACATTGGGTTACCATCTTCAGACAAAAGTACTGAATGAGTACTATATACTTATAAAAGTACTGTAATCTCATTCAGTACTTTTGTCTGAAGATGGTAACAACGCTGTTACCGAAATGGCACACACTATTTATTTATTTAGATTTGGTCTTATTACCTTGAGAGATATGAAGAATTTAAACAAAGAGGAACAGAAAAATTCCTCCAAGAAAGAGTCCCACACACGGAGAAGAGAAAGTCCCACCTATGGATGAAGTTGCGAGACTCCAGGTAGGCCATGGCGGATGCCACCTGCGTAGCCATATAGAGGAGAGTCCCCGCAGACAGTGTGGAGGTATGAGTGCGCAGGTAATCCAGTAGGTTGCCGCCAGGCATGAACTCAGTGACAATGTAGAAGGGAGGTTCCCTAGTGCACACTCCTGCACGGTACAAATGGATCAGCATCATGGCGCAGTCAGCAACGTTACGGTACTACTCACCTAGAAGCTGCACCAAGTTGGGATGCCTCATCTCCTTCATGATGGAAGCCTCTTCCAGGAAGTCCTTCAGAGCCATTGTTTCCTCCTGGAACACACCGCGGGGTCAGCTTTCAGCCATTCTTCTAACGATTTAACAAAAATTTCTAGTACAGTAGAACCTCCATGAGAGGACACTCTCATTAGAGGACACCTCTCTACAAAAATATGGACAAGAGTTCTCATGAGCACTGTTTCTTTGCCATTGTTGTCATTGTTTCTCAGCACAAATATGGACGTGAGTTCTCATGGGAAACATGTCTTGGCCATTGTTGCTTCCAGTAAGAGGACACCTTTCTACAAAAGGACTTTTCATTCCCAAAATTATCATTTTTACTATATAGCAATTCTCTGGTAAGAGGGAAAAATCTCCCTAAAGAACATTTTGATTTGCAACTAGGTTTTGTCCTTTACAGAGAGGTTCTACTGTAGTTTAAAAAAAAAAATGGGGTGGCGGGGGGAGGTGGCAATAAACTAACAATAGGAAAAATTAGAACAAAAGAGGAAAATGTATGGAATCCACTGGCAGAATTAAGCACCTTTTTGTACAACTGAAAAATGCTGATGACTTTCCCACACCACATATATGAACTCATGGTATTCGTGTAATCTTTACACAAGGGGATAAGAAACAACAACAACAACAACATATATCAGAATAAAGAGCAAAACTTTACAGTTAAACCTGTCTATAGCGCCCTCTCTTGAGACTCACCAAAATAAAGTGCTATAGAGAGGGGGGTGCTATAGACAGGTCATTTTTAATGTAAATCATATCGTGCTACGTATTTAAAATTGGGCACTATAGAGAGGAAGGTGCTATTTAGAGGGGGCATTATAGACAGGTTTAACTGTATATCATTATACGGAATATTTGCCAAATAATCTATCTAAAATGGCCTTTCACTTGATAAATCAAGAATAGTCTGAAATAAAAATGATAAAGCACAATTTGGATTATAGATTATAGTTACAAGAAAATAAACCAAATAAATTAATAGTGTGCGATGTTTCGGTAACAGCGTTATTACTATTAATTTATTTGGTTTATGTCTTATTTTCTTGTAGCTATAATCTATAATCCAAATTGTGCTTTATTATCTGTTTGAATATACATATACAGTTAAACCTGTCTATAACGCCCCCTCTAAATAGCTCCTTCCTCTCTATAGCGCCTGATTTTAAACATTAAAATGTAAACATTTTACATTAAAAGTCACCTCTCTATAGCACCCTATTTTGGTGAGTCCCAAGAGGGGGGGGGGGCGCTATAGACAGGTTTAACTGTATATATATAAATGGCTGAGCTGTATGCTATGTAATTTAAGGCCGATATGTAAAGTTGATGGTGAGATTGAGGTACCTTGAGAGTCTTCACAGCCACCGTGATGTTGTACTTGGTCCACAAGGCCTGGTGAACATCTCCATACTGGCCGGCACCCAGCCTGTGGCGCATGGCGATGTCTGCGCGGTCCAGCTCCCACTGGTCAGGTCGTGGAGGAGCTGCTGCACGAGGGGCCACAGGATGGCGCAGGGGCGTCACCAACCCATCTCCTCTCACCGCATGGTGGCGTACCAGTTCAGCTAGGGATCCGAACCTGGCCTCCGAAGTCACATACACCTGTCATACCCAGCAGTTCCGTTGGTCAACTCTAATTTGGGAACAACAAAGGTTTATGTCCAAAACTCTCTCTATAGTTTTGAAAATAGAGCAATTCATAAATAAATCTTTAATTAAAAAGGCATTCGATGTTACAGATTTTAAAAACGCAGTACGATGCGATTTACATTAAAAGTGACATGTCTATAACACCCCCTCTCTATAGTACCCTATTTTGGTAAGTCCCAAGAGGGCGCGCTATAGACAGGTTTAACTGTAGTTGCATAGGCAAAGTGTCCTCCTGTCAGAGAGTTGCTAAGAGGGTTTGTCCAGAAGGGTCTATCTAGGCCACATACTATAGAGAGTTTTTTAATTAAAAAGACATATATGGGATCAAAATATCATTTATTTTACCAATATTTCAGTTGGCTGAACGCCAACCTTTATCAAGGTGTTATAACATTGTATATGGTATATGTTATTGTATATGGCTATAATATTTAAATATGTTATAACACCATGATAAAGGTTGGCGTTCAGCCAACTGAAATATTGGTAAAATAAATGATATTTTGATCCCATATATGTCTTTTTAATTTGAAAACTATAGTATGTGGCCTAGATAGACCCTTCTGGACAAACCCTCTTAGCAACTCTCCGACAAGACGACACTTTCACTAAAAGACACTTTGGCTATGCAACTGCAATTAAGCCTGTCTATAGCTCCCCCTCTTGGGACTCACCAAATTATGGTACTATAGAGAGGGGTGCTATAGACAGGTCACTTTTAATGTAAATCGCATCGTACTGCGTATTTAAAATCGGGTGCTATAGAGAGGAAGGCGCTATTTAGAGGGGGCGCTATAGACAGGTTTAACTGTATATATATATACTAGACGAATGGCCCGGGCAACGCCCGGGTTTTACCCGAGTGCGAATATATTTTAAAAATGTTTTAATCTTCATCTAGATCTTCATCTTGTCTACACCTTGTATACATCTTGCTTCCTAGGGTTGCCTAGAGTGGCTGCTATAGACAGGGTGGTCTGAATAGACAGGTGGATGTATCACACAGCTGATAACAGGGTTGCCTAAAGTGACCGCTATAGACAGGGTGGTCTGTATAGACAGGTGAATGTAACACACTGATGATAACAGGGTTGCCTAAAGTGACCGCTATAGACAGGGTGGTCTGTATAGACAGGTGGATGTATCACACAGCTGATAACAGGGTTGTCTAGAGTGGCCGCTATAGACAGGTGTATGTATCACACACCTGATAACAGGGTTATCTAGAATGGCCGCTATATACAGGGTGGTCTGTATAGACAGGTGGATGTATCACACAGCTGATAACAGGGTTGTCTAGAGTGGCCGCTATAGACAGGGTGGTCTGTATAGACAGGTGTATGTATCACACTGCTGATAACAGGGTTGCCTAAAGTGACCGCTATAGACAGGGTGGTCTGTATAGACAGGTGAATGTAACACACTGATGATAACAGGGTTGCCGAAAGTGACCGCTATAGACAGGGTGGTCTGTATAGACAGGTGGATGTATCACACAGCTGATAACAGGGTTGTCTAGAGTGGCCGCTATAGACAGGTGTATGTATCACACAGCTGATAACAGGGTTATCTAGAATGGCCGCTATATACAGGGTGGTCTGTATAGACAGGTGGATGTATCACACAGCTGATAACAGGGTTGTCTAGAGTGGTCGCTATAGACAGGGTGGTCTGTATAGACAGGTGTATGTATCACACAGCTGATAACAGGGTTGTCTAGAGTGGCCGCTATAGACAGAGTGGTCTGTATAGACAGGTGGATGTAACACACTGCTGATTACAGGGTTGTCTGTATAGACAGGTGGATGTAACACACTGCTGATAACAGGGTTGTCTAGAATGGCCGCTATAGACAGGTGTATGTATCACACAGCTGATAACAGGGGAGGGGGGCAGGGAGATCAGGTGTTCGCTGGCAGCCAATGGGCGCGCATTCTATCCGTGAGCTTCAGACAGACAAAATAAGGCAATTATATAAGTAGATTTTTTTTTTTGCTGATCCTTAGTACACATGGTACAGGCCATGATAATCATGGTGAGTAGAAGTAGGCGACTGCTTTTACTGTAAGTGCACCACATGTCTACACATGTGAAAAGCAGTTCAACTTTGCACTTACAAATATGCCAGAGCCCCGTTTGGTTACTTGCACTCGCTGGTAGAGTTAGACTTTTGAAAGAATCAGAGGCCATTGGAGCAATTTTTTTAATCAGAAAGAATGTGCCCAATGCGGGATTCGATCCCGGGTCGTAGTGGTCGACAACGAACGGTTTACCAACCGACCCCCATAAAATAAAATATTATATGGGATTGTTGAAGCATACATCCTCTACTTCAGTTAGTCCACAAGTCAGGAACAGCATTGTTACCAAAACATCACACACTACTTACAAGGATTTGGCCTTATTACTTTGTAAAAATACATAAAAAATACCCCTATTTGCATCATGAAAGATGATCAATCACAAAAGATAGTCCACTAATGCCTTATACAGGGAAGGAGGGGGAGAATAACCTCTTGCATAGAGGCAATAACACACACATTGAGCTTTATTAAGACCACTGGTCTTATACAGATTCAGTACAGGAAGAAAGGAAGCATAGATAGAGCTCCAGGCAGCGCACTAGTATAGAGGCAATAATGTTGGACTTACCTTGCCCTCAGAGTCCTGGGAGATCCGGTAGTGGAAGACACGGCCCTCATGTCGCAGGGAGATGGAATGCTGCCCCGGACTGCTCTCAGAAGCCCGGACTAGGAAGGACCCTGTGCCCCCACTGGAGAGTAGGAACTCCGCCTGGTGCCGGGACAGGGGTCCATGGTACCACTCCAGGGGGGCTAGGAATCCCCGAGGGACCCAGCCGTGGGTGCCTCGTGGACCCCGGACTTCACACCAGTCTCCCCCATCCCCCTCTGACACCACCTGGACTTTGTCTCCTGCAACACACCTCACCACCTGTTAAACAAGCTATTGGGTGAATGGGAACTGAATGAAGTAAAATATTGAATGAATAGATCATTATTACAGTAATAAGGTAGAACAAACCTCTCTATAAAGGAGAACAACACCTAGTTACATGGCCAAAGTGTCCTTTAGAAAAAGGTTTCCTTCTTCTTCTTCTTCTTTCTTATCTCCACTCAATCACACTAAGGTATCAAGCTTGTAAATCTTGAGACTTTTGATGGTGTCTGCCGGGGAAGAGTAGAGCTCATCAATGGATGAGTCAATACAGTCAATAATATGTCTTGGGTTTGCAGGCTGAGAATTGCACTTAGTACATAGTGGGAAAACCCTGCAACCATTCTGGAAAGTCATTGTCCGTAGATGACCAGACTTTAGTCTGGAAATCAAAGACTGTTGTTAAAAAAAAAAGGTTTCCTCTTACTGGAAAGTAGCTAAGAAGTAAAAAAAAAAAATGGCAATTTTTAGCAGCAAAAACTGTCCTTTGTAGAGAGCTTTTATTGGGAGTGTCCTCTCATGGAGGTTGTTGTACTATTTTGTTACTTGCCCTTCTTAAAAATAAAAGTTTATTTTTTTAAGTACCAAATTTAGAGAATGAAATGATTATGCTGTCCTCAAAGCTTATGTCCATAGTTGATCTAAAATACCCATTCCAAGAGTCTAGCAACAGTATCACTATAAAAGGAAGATCGAAAAATGCAATATAACATCAGTATGGTAAACTGGCGAAACTGCTGGGAGGGTTCACCACTGATGAGCCAGGCCCTCCCATTAATTTTTTCCATTGCAGTAAGGGCAGTAGAAATTGGTTAATTTCAAAAAGAATCTTACGCGTCTAAAATAGTTTCGAATATTCATTAAATGTAATAATGTAAATGCATATTCTTTAATTGTACAGATTTGATGAACAAAGCCAGTAAGCCTGAGAAAGAGTTAAATCTTCAAAAGCTAGATGAGTTTATAATTTAAAAAAAAAACACATTGTAATATTCATTTATTTATAAGAAAATAAAACATTTTAAGCACGAAAAGTTTATTATTTTTTTTTTTTACACATAAATCAAAGAAATCAAGAAACTTTCATGCTTAAATATTTCATTTTCTTCTTCTTCTTTCATATCTCCACTCAATCACACTAAGGAATCAAGCTTGTAAAGCTTGAGATTTGACAACCATCATGATTGGGTGAAGTAAAATGCATCTCCCTTTGTCATTAAGAATGGGAGCACTGAGTTCCTCATGTCAGAGGCGGCAATTTCTTTTGGAGCTAAGTCAACCTGCCACTGAGTAGTGCTTAAATATTTCATTTTCTCAAATGGCGCATTATTATCCTATAATTTATCCATTTATATATTTTAATTTTAAAAGAAAATAAGACCTAATCCAAATAATTTATTAGTTGTGTGACGTTTCGGCAAAAACATTGTCACCATCGTCAGACAAAAGAATAAATGAAAAATATATATTTTTTTTTCATTTATTCTTTTGTCTGATGATGGCAACAATGTTGTTGCCGAAGCGTCACACAACTAATAAATTATTTGGCTTAGGTCTTATTTTCTTTTATTATAATCTATAATCCAAATTGTGCTTTATCATATTTTGTTATCTATTACACAAAGAACTTTTAGAATAAGATTCTCTGAAAATATTTTTTTTTTCCTCTAGAATCTCTTGACTCTTCATTATATTTAATTAACCTGGCAATACTCTAAAAAAGTTGGACCACAAAAACAACACCTTTTTCAGGAGGTAATTTTTGTTGTTGTTGAAATTGGTGTTTTTTTATTTTATTATTTTTTTTTTTCCAGCTTGTGATGATTTGTGGTACAGTAGAACCTCCATGAGAGGACACCATGCTAGCAGACACCTCTCCATAAAGAACAGTTTTCATTTGCTAAATAACCATTTTTACTATTTAGCAACTCTCCGGTAAGAGGACACCTCTCACTAAAGGACACTTTGACTCTGCAATTAGGTGTTGTCCTTTACAGAGAGGTTCTACTCTATATATTGATGTCAATTGTCTTCCACAAATTTAATTGGAAACTGATAAGGTACAATATGGATTATAGATTATAACTACAAGGTAATAAGACCAAATTTAAATAAATAAATAGTGTGTGATGTTTCGTTATCAACACTTGACAACAGTAACTATTTAAACCATGCTGTGGTAAAATTTCTCATCAGTACTTTTGTCTGAAGATGGTAACAACGCTGTTACTGAAACATCACACACTATTTATTTATTTGGATTTGGTCTTATTACCTTGTGTTTATAATATATAAACCAAATTGTGCCTTATCAGTTTCCAATTAATTTTGTGGAAGACAATTGACATCAATAAATACAGTAGAACCTCTCTGTAAAGGACAACACCGAATTGCAGAGCCAAAGTGTCCTTTAGAGAGAGGTGTCTTCTTACCAGAAAGAGTTGCTAAATAGTAAAAATAGTCATTTTTTCAAATGAAAACTGTTCTTTGTAGAGAGGTGTCTGCTAACAAGGTGTCCACTAAAGAGAGGTTCTACTGTACCACAAGCATCACATTAGGGGGGTCGGTGGAAGGCTGGTTAAACCACTTGGTTTTCAACCACTACGACCCGGGTTCGATTCCCACATTGGACACTTTTTTATGTTTAAAAAAAAAAAATGCTCCAATGGCCCCCCGATTCTTGCAAAAGTCCAACCCCACCAGCGAGTGCAAGTAACCAAACAGGGCTCTGGCACATTTGTAAGAGCAAAGTCGAACTGCTTTCACATGTGTAGACATGTGGTGCGCTAACAGTAAAAAAGCAGTTGCTAACTACCCACCATGATTATCATGGCCTGTACCACGTGTACTAGAGATAAGCAAAAAAAAAACAATCATCACAAACTGGAAAAATAAAATAAATAAAAAAAAACACCAATTTCAATATCAACAACAAAAATTCCCTCCTTAAAAAGGTGTTGGGGTCAATTAAAAAAGAAAGAAGAAAAAAGGGAGAGAGGTTAAAAAAAAAATCTTCCCATTAGCCATTTCCTTATAAGGTACTTCCTTTACTGTTTAATTAGAATGCTAACGATGACTTCGATCGGAGTCCGGCCGCCGGCAGGTTGAGTGGAGAACCTCCCTCTCTGTAGTATATCTACTCTATGACAATTGAAATAATTTTATTGACATCTTGTCAATACATGCAAAAGTGCACAGTCTGCACTATTTTAAGAAAAAATATTAAATATATATACAGTTAAACCTGTCTATAGCGCCCCCTCTAAATAGCGCCTCCCTTTCTATAGCACCCGATTTTAAATACGTAGTACGATGCGATTTACATTAAAAGTGATCTGTCTATAACACCCCCTCTCTATAGCACCCTATTTTGGTGAGTCCCAAGAGGGGGCTGTATATTATACAGTCAAACCTGTCTATAGCGCCTCCTCTAAAT
>CP092873.1:85454682-85496127 GCA_030710605.1 Cordylochernes scorpioides | reverse complement strand
TTTTTTTCATTTTGAAAATAATATATATATAAATTTTGAAAACCTTCTGTGATATAGAGGAAAAAAAAATGTAAATTATAATTTCAAAATCACATTAATAGGTACCGCTCAACAAGGGCAACCTAGTTTATGATAATTGAAACAGTGAATAATATGTGAAGGTTATTCACATATTAAACAAAATTTGAACGCGAGATTATCCCCCGGTTCATGACTGTTGGGAATCGGGAATTGAGGGTGTTACCCACTCGTCCACCGACTTTTTTATATAAATATAATTTATAATTAATAATAATAGACTAATATTTTAATAATATGCATAAATTCATCTTTTAAAGGAACATTTTAATATTGTGATTTAAAAAAAAAGAGCTAACTTAAAAAAAATAGCCTCTATTTTAAAATATATTTCTATAAAATTAAAAATAAACAAGTGTTATCAATATATATGTGTGTGCGTGTGAATTTTACCAAAAAAAAATTTTTTTTTTTTTTTTTCAAAAATTATGAATTTTTTAACATATCAAAACGTCATTTTCATATTTTTCATAGCATCATTAAAATAGGCCTCCCATTTCTTATAAATATATCAATGACTAAATATATTCAATATCTCATTATGATAAAAAAATAAAAATATATATATTTAAAAAAACTTTATATATTTCATAGCAATTTATTCAAAATATATTATTTTCAAATATTAAAAAGTAAATTTAAAAAAGAGTACTCTTTTTTTTTTTTAATATAAATTCCCTGTGAAAAAAAAATTATATAAATAATTATTTAATTAAATTTGACCACAAAAAATCTATGAAAAACAAAAGTAAAAAAAGGAAGTGTTTTAGCAACATTGGTATATCATAAAGAAGGTTGTATGTAGTTATAATTTTACTTTGATTTTTGAAATTTATTTAAAAGTGTGTCACATACATATAATTTTTAAAATATACTTTGGTTACTTATTTTTCATACTTTTATTTGAGGAAATATTTGAGGAAATGTTAAATTTACTTTACTAATTTGATGATAAAAATCTTCAAAGTTTACACTTTGTTTTGGCTTACTTTCAGAACATTTTATAACACTTAAAAATAACTTTTTTAAAACTTAGAAACCCCCAAAAAAGAGATATAAAGTATAACCTCCCTGTAAAGGACACCTAATTGCAGTGCCAAAGTGTCCTTTAGCGAGAGGTGTTCTCTTACCAGAAAGTTGCTAAATAGTAAAAAATGGTAATTTTGCAAATGAAAACTGTCCTTTATAGAGAGGTGTCCTCTCTAACAGGGGTGTCCTCTCATAGAGGTTCTACTGTACTTCAAACTTTGTCATTTAAAAGTGAATGTCAAAAAAAAGATCAATTTTGCCTCTAGAGATAATAATAACTTACGAATATTCAAAATCTATTATTAATGTTATTTTTATATATATTATTTTGAGGAAATACTTATTCTTTATAATATTAGAATATTAATATATAAAACTTGCATATATCTATCTTTTTTAATGAATATATATGATTATGGAAAAAGAAGCATACGACATTCTTTATGATTACCATTGTGCTAATTTAAAAAAAAAAAACAAATAAAAACTCCCCTTTTTTTTAGGAACATGTTCAGAAAAATAAATACTTTTTTTTTTTTAATTAGAAAAAAAAAATGATTCGTATAATATTTTAATATCCTATATATATATAAAATATAACTTTATCTTTTAAAAATAATCTTTTTATTTTTTTGGTAAAAAGGATCTTATGTTTTTACATTTGAAGCCCAATTCAAAATATGTGAAATATATATATGTGGTAATGTGATTTGCATATATAAAATACTTTTTTTTTTAAAGTTGTTTTTCATAAATTTTAAAAATGTCTGTTTTTTTTTTCAATAAATAATAAACAAACTTTTGGCATATGGCTATT
The DNA here is from genome assembly GCA_030710605.1 of Cordylochernes scorpioides. Taxonomy (NCBI): domain Eukaryota; kingdom Metazoa; phylum Arthropoda; class Arachnida; order Pseudoscorpiones; family Chernetidae; genus Cordylochernes; species Cordylochernes scorpioides. The sequence continues at coordinate 85,494,203 of CP092873.1, read as the reverse complement.
ACCAGATAATGGGGGAAAATATATATATATGAAAAAAAAAAAAGGAAAAAAAAAGGTCATGTGTTGATATTAAAAACAAAATAGGCATATCCTGATGGCTTACATGAGCTTGTTTAGATGGCAGAGCGCCATCTTGAGTTGACCAAATATTATAGAACAAGCTTAAATCAACATTTAATTAATTTTTTCACTAGATGATATTCTGTCATCTAAAAAAATCAGTATATCAGTATAAAATTGATTTAAAACCAAAATCGACAAAGAACTTAGTGAAATGGTCGACGGAGTGTTAACAACATATACAAACCAGAACTGACAATAGAGGACTTATTTTCCAGGCCTATAACTACCATCGCAAAATTGGAGAGGAGTGGACTTCAGGAATTGGTTTAACCATGGAGATAAGTACCACCACAAACCATAGATAAAAAAAAAAAATTAAGTGCTATATAGCAAAAGATTTTGGCTATTCTGGAATTGTGTGTGTGTGTGTGTGTGTGTGGAAAAAAAAAACTTTGTAAAAATAGTACAAAAGTGAAATTATACTGGGGATCAAATGGATAAATTAAAAAATATATATATCTCCTGATTATGCAAATAAAAGTTGCTGATGACTTGCGCCATCTTTCAGAATGAATATTAACTAATCATTAGTAAATTAAATTTTATTGCCCTCTATCGTTAAAATTTTACACAAATAAATTTACTGGCAATGCGTTTCTTTTTTAAATCTCTACAGACCTTACTGCAATGATATGATTTAATGAATGAGAGGGCTTGGCTCATCAGTAGTGAACCCTCTCAGCGGTTTCGCCAAGGGTTCACTACTGATGAGCCAAGCCCTCTCATTCATTAAATCATATCATTGCAGTAAGGTCTGTAGAGATTTAAAAAAGAAACGCATTGCCAGTAAATTTATTTGTGTAAAATATTAACTAATCATGTTTAAGTCAAAAGGCGATCCATTAATTAAGATTATATAAAAGGGCGTACCTGGATCTGTAAAGAAAAAAAAAAAACAAATTTTTTCTCAAAATATTTCAAGAGATTGCTCCCTCTTTATGGAATATGTGTAATAAATTGATAAAGAGGGAGCAATCTCTTGAAATATTTTGAGAAAAAAAAAAAATATTTTTTTACAGATCCAGGTACGCCCTTTTATATAATCGTGTTTAACTTTTCTTGATTAATCAACAAATGGTATTTGGCGCCAATTCTTTAATAATTAAAAATCAACAATTAGTTGAAATTTATTCCGATAGCAACTTTTAGTTGCACGATCAGGGGATGCCTTTTCTTATTATATATCTAATCAAAATTTATTACTTTTTTTTCAAAATATTGTAAATAGTTTCACGTGCAATTATCCAGATCGGATATAGCGTGTCTTGTTTGCAACTGGTAATAAATTTAAAAAATGGATTTTTAAGCTGTAAAAAAAAAATCCACCTATTTTTTCTTTCTTAATATTATTTTCTTTCTAAATTTTTTCTCTAAATATGAAATAAACAAACACTAATATTTAAACTGCCATAGTAGAAGAAAATATATTAGATCTGAATTTTGGTTTTAAAAATATGATTTTTTTTAGTTTAAAAAAATTGCTAAAAAAAATGTATATTTTGAAATCAAATAATAATAGATCAATAACTTGTATAAACCCTATAAAAATGAAATTATAATTTCCTATTTGTTAAAATATATTTTTAGGAATTGACGATAAAAAAAGGAGGAAAATAGAGAATGGCTCATTATTCTATTTTTAAATAAAATTTTTCATTATAGTGCAAGAAAGTTGTTGGAAGAAAGAGTGAGAAAAAAAACTAGTAGAGTAATAATAATTTTTAAAAATTAAAAATTAACCATTAAAAAAATTACAGAAAATATTAACAACCATCCTAAATATAAATAAACAGAATGAAATTATAAAATCATATACAGTTAAACCTGTCTATAGCGCCCTTTCTTGGGACTCACCAAAATAGGGGTGCTATAGAGAGGTCACTTTTAATGTAAATCGCATCGTACTACATATTTAAAATCGGGCGCTATAGAGAGGGAGGTGTTATTTAGAGGGGGCGCTATAGACAGGTTTAACTGAATATAGATTAGAAACACAAGATAATCAGATCAAATCCAAATACAGTTAAACCTGTCTATAGTGCCCCCCTCTTGGGACTCACCAAAATAGGGTGCTATAGACATGTCACTTTTAATAAAAGAAAAAAGGACTTAATCCAAATAATTTATTAGTGTGTGACGTTTAGTCAACAACATTATCACCATCATCAGACAAAAGAATAAAAACTTTATTTCATTTTATCAACATCATTTATTCTTTTGTCTGATGATGGTGACAATGTTGTTGCTGTCACACACTAATAAATTATTTGGATTAGGTCTTATTTCTTTTATTATAAATCTATAATCCATATTGTGCTTTATCAGGTCACTTTTAATGTTAAATTGTTTACATTTTAATGTTCAAAATCGGGCGCTATAGAGAGGAAGGTGCTATTTAGAGGGGGTGCTATAGACAGGTTTAACTGTATATATAAAGAGTAATGAATAAAGAGGTGTAGAGGGGATAGGATTTCTCAATGAGAGAGAAGTGGAATAGGGGAAATTAGAAAAAATCAAATTTTACCGTTTTTACCGTTTGGGAAGATGAGGAGAAGGTAATGGTAACAAATGGATGATGTGATAGCAGCAGCATCGTTAGAGGAACATGCGGAAAATGACAATAAACAATACCCCCTAGAGTAAGGCATATGCAAATTAATCAAGATAACAGTTGGAAGAACCTAGATCTCATCAAATCCTAGGCCTGAGAGACTTATAATTTAACTTCACTGAAATCTATGCCATTTGATAAAGTACAATTTGGATTATAAAACGAGGTAATAAGACCAAATCCAAATAAATTTATTTGGATTTGGTCTTATTACCTCGTTTTTATAATCTATAATCCAAATTGTGCCTTATCTACAATTTGGATTATAGATTATAATACAAGAAAATAAGACCTAATCCAAATAATTTATTATTGTGTGACGTTTCGGCAACAACATTGTCACCATCATCAGACAAAAGAATAAATGGATTTACATTGGATAGACAAAAGATTTATTCTTTTATCTGAGGATGGTGACATAATTGTTGCTGAAACGTCACACACTAATAAATTATTAGGTCTTATTTTCTTGTATCTTTCCTATTTGTTGATCATAATAAAACTACAAATTAATAAGACCAAATCCATCAAATCACAAAGTTCTAGCAGACAGCATTTTGGATTTAATTATTGTTTAGTTATAATATATAATCCAAATTGTGTGCTTTATCATTGGTCTTATTATATGTGATGTAAATATGTTAATATTGTAGAACATTATTTGGGTAAAAAAAGAAGAAGTTATCTTTGTATAAATTTCTTGTATGATTATTTTTTTTAACTCAAGTTTTTTGGGGAATTGGTGACTTTCTACAGACCTATTGATTTTAAAATAATAAAACACAAGGTAATAAGACCAAATCCAAATAAATAAATAGTGTGTGATGTTTCGGTAACAGCGTTGTTACCATTTTCAGACAAAAGTACTGAATGAGAAATTTTACCACAGCATGTTTTTAATAGTTATTGGTATATGCTTCTCAATGCATACTCAATAACTATTTAAAACATGCTGTGGTAAAATTTCTCATTCAGTACTTTTGTCTGAAGATGGTAACAATGCTGTTACCGAAACGTCACACACTATTTATCTATTTGGATTTGGTTTTATTACCTTGTGTTTATAATCTATAATCCAAATTGTGCTTTATCAAAATAATAAGACACTTCTGCTAAAAATCTTTTTGTCCTCTCGTCAGGATAAAAATTGAACTTTATGGAAAGGGTGTAATATGTTCTTTTCTGGCTTAAAGGTTTTTGTTATTTCAAGAACATTGAATACCGGCCAGGCAACCTCTATGTTCAATGTTCTATAATGGTCAGGAATACTTCTGACGAAGAGCTCCAAGAGACCCGAAAGCTTGTGAGATAATAAAATATTCATACAAGAAACTTATTCCTGGAGGCTTTTTTTCCCAAATGATAGAGTATGCTGAAATTATAATTTTTTGGGATTAAAATTTGAAAATATTGATTTTTATATAAGAAAAAATTATTATTATTAAAAATTGCAAAAGGTACAATCTAGATTATAGTTAAAAACTATAAGGTAATAAGACTAAATCCAAATAAATAAATAGTGTGTTTATGCTTCGGTAACAGCTGTTACCAACATTATACCAGAAAACTAAATGAAAAAAAAGTAAATACATTCAGTACTTTTGTCTGATAATGGTAACATTGTTGAAACGTCACACACTATTTATTTGGAGATTTGGTGTTTTTACCCTTGTTTTTCTTAAAATTGCAAAAAAAAAAAAAATGCAATTTTTTTACATTGCCTCTAAACAATTATTTGCATTTTGTTCAAGTTGAGATTGCAGGCTGTACCTTTGCACATGCCTTCCCTAAAGAGAGAGAAATAAATAGTGCAATATATTCAACCTCCTCATATAAATAAAATTCATTTTCTTGATCCATCAAAACAAACTCTTTGACAACCTTATTCAGAAAATAGTTACAAAAGTAAAATTGTTGTTGTTTCTTATCCCCTTGTGTAAAGATTACACGAATTCCAAGAAATCAGGTAAAAAAGGATCATGGTGCCATGATCAGCGAAATATGCACCCTTACACCCCCCATTCCATGAGTAAAATTGTACTGGGATCAGGTAGATAAATCTATAATAAAAAAAAAAGACATCTGATCGTGCAACTTGAAATTTCTGAAAGCTTGCGCCATCTGTTAGAATCCTGCAGGAATGGAAATCTGATGCTGCACATGACTGGTACAGAGCAGGAGGAACAAGCACCGGTTCTGTCCTCCCAAGAGAACAACAGTCTTTGATTTCCAGACTTAAGTCTGGTCATCTACAGACAATGACTTTCCAGAATGGTTGCAGGGTTTTCCCACTATGTACTAAGTGCAATTCTCAGCCTGCAACCCCAAGATATATTATTGACTGTATTGACTCATCCATTGATGAGCTCTACTCTTCCCCAGCAGACACCATCAACAAGCTTTACAAGCTTGATACCTTAGTGTGATTGAGTGGAGATAAGAAAGAAGAAGAAGAAAAGATCTGTTAGAATAAATATTCTGGAATAATTCAAAAAATCAATAATTAGTTGATATTAATTCTCACAGATTCGCAAGCCATCAGAAATTTTTTTAGTTGCTCGATAATGAGATGCCATTTTTCTTAAACCATATTTCTAACGCTTTGCCTAATGTTTTAATTTTTGTTCGCTCCTGACGAGGACAAAAGATTTTTGTCGAAACGTCGAGACAATAAAAAAGATTTACTGGCCGAAGTATCTTTTATTTGAAGAACTATGAATTCCGGCCAGGCAACCTCTATCTTTATGATATTCAGAGAGTTTGGAATTCTAATTTAAATCTTTATTAGAGTAACAGAGAAAGGGTTCATCGGAAAAAAACAAGAAAATAATCTTAATTTTTTTTTTAAATACATCAAAACTATGCATATTTTTCATTGTATATTGCTTAAAACAGACATTTTCAGATTTCAAAAAAATGCATGTGCTTACTTCTATATCAAATAGGGAGAATAGCATAGTATCATATTTAGTTAAACATCTGTAAACAGAAAATAGAATAAAACACAAGGTAATAAGACCAAATCCAAATAAATAAATAGTGTGTGACGTTTCAGCATTGTTACCATCTTCAGACAAAAGTACTGGATGAGAAATTTTATGAATATTTTATTATTAAAATTAATATTAATTATTTTATTATTAAAATATTTTAAGAAATTTTGTGGTAAAATTTCTCATTCAGTACTTTTGTCTGAAGATGGTAACAACGCTGTTACCGAAACGTCACACACTATTTATTTGTTTGGATTTGGTCTTATTACCTTGTTTTATAATCTATAATCTAAATTGTGCCATATCAGAAAATGGAATAGAAAAAAAGTTTTTTTTTTTTAAATTGTCTTAAAAAATCGATCAATTTTTTTTTACCTTAATTCCTTTTACATCTTCAATCCGGAAGTTTCATCTGGGGGACGCAGGAATGATATAAAATGACGACGGGTACATGGAGTAACAGCAGGTAGCGTAAGTTTGAGCCAACAGATAGATAGGTACATGAGAAGTAGATGAAGATGTTTCGAGCAGCAACAAAACTAAAATTTCTCTAATCAACAGAAAAAAAATAAAATAATAGTTAAACCTGTCTATAGCACCCCCTCTTGGGATTCAACAAAATAGGATGCTATAGACAGGTGGTGCTATAAACAGGTCACTTTTAATGTAAATCGCATCGTACTACGTATTTAAAATCGGGCGCTATAGAGAGGGAGGTGCTATTTAGAGGGGGGGGGGGCGCCATAGACAAGGTTTAACTGTAGTACAAAATAATTGCAATGCAATATTTAGCACCGAGGAACTTCCAAGTATAAATTTGTTTGTGGAAAAGTTTACAACTGGCTTTTATAGACACAAAAGTAAATTAGTTTTTAAAAAAAAAAAGTGCTTTAAGTAAAATTTCTAGTGCATTCCTTTATACTGTCATGAAATTCCAATAGCTTGCAAAAAAAAAAATAATAATATTAATAATAACAAGATTGAAAGAAGAATTTCTATTATTGTTGTTGTTGATGTTTCTTATCTTCTTGTGTAAAGATTACACGAATGTTCATGAGTTCATGCTCTTCGAGCTGTTTTATGATAAGCAGCGGCCTCTTTCAAAGGTCCTGTTTAGTGCATCTAATACAAGCCAAAATGTGTTCTGGAGCTGCAGGTGCCAAGCTACATTTTGGGCAAGTGGGGTAGATTTTCTATCTTCAATGGCTTGAGATGGCCTGTTCTAAATCTTGTCTATTATTGTAATATAGTAAAGGCTCCCTTGAGAGATCATAGTCTATAAACATAGGTATACCTGGTCGTACCTGGAGGTTGTGGTGGCTTATCAGAAACTGTCATTTCAGGACACAAGTCATGACGAGTCTTTCAACCGACAAGAGTTCCTGATAAGAGACCAATTCCAGGAGACACCAGATTCGGTCATGTTTTAAGGCTAAGATCACTCGTGGGAGAAGACTACTGTATCAATTCTGAAAGGGAGAATTTTGTGTCCTCTCTTTAAATATATTTATTAGAAACAAAATGGATTATAGATTAGAAACACAAGATAATCAGACCAAATACAGTTAAACCTGTCTATAGCGCCCCCTCTTGGGACTCACCAAAATAGGGTGCTATAGAGAGGGAGGCGCTATTTAGAGGGAGTGCTATAGACAGGTTTAACTGTATATGAAAATATACGGAGGTAAATGAAATTCTACAAAAGCAAACAAAATAAATATGCAAATATAAATGTAAACCAAAAAAAAAATGTTAACAAATTATTAAGAGAAAAAATATCAACAAATCTATTACCAAATAAAGAGGAAAAACTATTTATGGTTGAATGAGAAAGAGAGAAAAAAAAAAGAGATTTTTTTCATAATACAGTAGAACTTTCCTGTAAAAGAACAACACCTAATTGCAGAATCAACCTTTGAAGAGAGGTGTCCTCTAACTGGAGAGTTTCTAAATAGTAAAAAAATGGTTATTTTGGGGTGATGAAAACTGTTCTTTGTAAAGAGGTATCCTCTAACGCGAGTGTCCTCTCATAGAGGTTCAACTGTATTAATAAAAAAATATGTATTACAAAAATAAAAGAGAAGTTAAGCAATCTATAGCAATTACAAAAAAATAACAAGTTATGTAATCTATGAAAATTAGAAACTATTTTAGACGCGTAAGATTCTTTTTGAAATTAAACAATTTCTACTGCCCTTACTGCAATGGAAAAATTAATGGGAGATTTATGTAATCTATAGCAATTATTCATTTTTTACAACAATAAAATTTAAAAAAAAAAAAGAGGAACAAGCGTGTTATTAACATTGATATGTCCATTTTTCTGCACCCATTATAATAAAAAAAAAAAATCTTCCATGAATGACTTAGAGAGCTTAAGTAAAAAATAGTTAGTTTAAATGCCATTAAAAAGCACCAACTAACACAAAACATACACACAAATAAATTAATTTAAAAAAAAAAAACCTAAATTTTTTCCTTCATTTTGGTAAAAGTCTAAAAGACTATATAAACCAAAAAAAAAAAAGTGCAGCACCCAATTTTAAATAAAAAAAAAGATCCAAGCAACATCAACGACAACGGGTAAAAGAAAAAATCCTAACAGTTTTACATATAAAGGTAGAATGGTAAAAAAAACAATTTTTTTGTAAAGTGGAAAAAAAATGTTGCTTCATTCCCGGCATTATATTAAAAAAACGTTTCAATGCTTAATAATTAAAAAATAATAATAATTAATGACGGTGATGTGATAATAATGACGAAGATGATAATAATAATAAAGGTGGTTAGGAAGCGGATAAAAAAAAAATCTATTTGCATATCTGGGAGATGGTAAGAAGAGATGAGGCAAGGGTTGGGGGTGGTGTCTTGGAGCAACTGGAAGAGCAGAGATATGATGATGAAGGGAGGGACATCCAGTAGAAGAGAAAGATAGACAAAGAGAGAGAGAAAGATCTAGTGAGAGAGAGAGAGATATAGACAGACGAAGGGGGGAGTAGTTCAATGGAGGCAGTTGATCAAGTCACAGAGGGTATGCCGGAGCTGAGTGAAGAGGTTACCCAGCTCGGCAGTGTTGGTTGAGCACAGTTGGAGTTGTTGCCCTTGGGTCTCCAGCCGCTCAGCTAGTTCGGCCAGTTTTCCGCTGGGGGGAGTCCCGCCGAAGCAAGCCCGGAATGTCTGGAGCTGGTCCAGCACCCGCTTCACGGTCCCCACGTTGGGCGATCCCTGGCAGTGCCGCAGACAGCTCTCCAGGGCGTGGCAAGCTGCCTCGGAATTAGGCAGAGCTTCTTCTTCCTCGGACCCCACGTCGGACCTCAGGATGCTGGTGTGGTAGGGGATCTGCTCATTGGCTGACACTCTCTTCTCTCCCTTCACCTCGTCTGGGAAAGGCTCCGAGATCTTGTCGGACAGTTTGCCCATGGACTCTGCGAAGGCCTGTGGGGGAGGGAAGAGATCCAGTGCACTAAGACTGGCCGGGAGAGCCAGCTGTTCTACCTGGTTGCACAGGTGCTCATCCACGGATCCGCTCTTTATCAGGGTGGGGCTGCCTTTACGCCAGGTCCGGCGGACTGGACTGTTGCTGAACTGGGGTGGTGGGGAGGGGAAGTTGTCCGCCAGGGAGAGCCGGGAATAGGTGAGGTCGGACTGCTGCCTGTGGAGCAGTCCGTGTTGCCGGAGACTCTCCAGGTAGGCCCCTATCCTCGCCCCCTTGGGCAGCGTGCCATAGCGAGTGATGGCCCTCCTCACATTGTGGGCCTCCAGGGCAACCACAGTCACCTCCGCCACTGGAGTGCGCTCATGGCCGCTCAGCGACGAGGCCACATCATCATCGTCATCTCCCGGAGTACCTACAGGGCTGTCGTGGAAGGAAGAGGTCCTTTGTGGGGGCGCAGGGGCTTGCTTGATAGGTCTGGGCCTCAGGGGACCACCTAGGCACACTGATAGAAACACAGGGATCAGGGGGCCAGTGGGACGGAACTTACTGTGCTCCTCCACACTGGAGCAGCTGCCAGTGTAGGGCGGGGGCCGGAGGGCCAGCTGCTTCTCCACCTCTGCAGTGAGACAGTGGTTAACACACACATGTTCCAGTGGAAATTATCTTTATATACCACTCAATAAAAAAATAACCTAGATCATATAGAAATGTACAAACTGAATTATGAAAATTATAAACTATTTTAGACGCGTAAGATTCTTTTTCAAATTAAACAATTTCTACTGCCCTTACTGCAATGGAAAAATTAATGGGAGGGCCTGGCTCATCAGTGGTGAACCCTCCCAGCGGTTTCGCCAGTTTAATCTACCATACCGTTGTTTTATATTGAATTTTTCAATTTTCCTTTTATAGTGATACTGATGGTAGACTCTTGGAATGGGTATTTTAGATGAACTATGGACATAAGCTTTGAGGACAGTAGAATTACATACAATTATAAATATATAAAAACTGATTTATCATATAGAGTAGAAACTCTCTATGAGAAGGAACGTCTCTATAAAGGACAGTTTCCATCTTCAAAGTTATCATTTTTACCAATTAGCTGCTCTCCAGTAAGAAGATACCTCTCTTTATAGGAAAGTTTGGTTCTGTAACTAGATGTTGTCCTTTACAGGGAGCTTTCTATTGTCTCAACTAATACAATCTGTATTATGTACATCCTATCTATACCCTCCACTGGATTTATTTGGATTTGGTCTTATTACCTTGTGTTTATGTCCTACCCACTCACTTCCCAGACATGCTGAGGCAATGAACAGGGGAGGGTTAAGATTGTTATACAGCAGAACTACCTCCCTGTAAAGGACAACACCTAATTGCAGAGACAAAGTGTCCTTTATAGAGAGGTTTCCTCTTACTGTAGAGTTTCTAAACAGTAAAAAATGCAAATTTTACCTATGAAAACTGTCCTTTATAGAGAGGTTGTCCTTTAACGTGATTGTCCTCTAATGGAGGTATCTTACTGTATTAGTTTTTTTTTAGAGAAAAATTCCATCCAGGGAAAAGTTTCTTGCAAAAATTAACCCTTACTCCTGTAGAAGGGCTCAAAGACCTGAAGGCTCGAGTCAATTGAATTCTATTTTTTGCACCACACCCACTTCACTGGATGGAATCTTTGAAGTGATATCATACAAGGGATGATTATTTTTTTGTCATATTAGTGTAAAGGAAGAAAGAAACTTACCGTCATTGATGCTTGAAGTCTGGAACATGGTGCCCATGGTACGATGGATCTCATGGAAGGAAGGCCTGTCCTGGGGATTCCATTGCCAACCTATATACACAGGGTGAGATGGATAAAAAATAAGAAGCATTACGAGGTATGTTAAATAGGATCCAAAAAATGTTAATTTATAATGTAGGGCTTTCACTAGGAGTCTTGTTACCATCATTCTCAAAGATTACATTTTTAAAATTACAAAATATTTTCTCACAAGGAGTTTCTTTTTATTACAAAACGCTAGCTTTCAAGTGATAATCGCTCTTCAACAGGCTTAATAAAACATCGACTATATCTTACAAGGAATGTTTTATTAAGCCCATTGAAGAGTGATTATCACTTGAAAGCTAGCGTTTTGTAATAAAAAGAAACTCATTGTGAGATAATATTTGTAATTTTAAAACTTTTTTCACAATTTTATCATGAATAAAGATTAATTTTGTTGTTGTTTCTTATCTCGTTGTTGGACAAATTCCATGAGTCCATGCTCCTCAAGCTGTTTGATAATAAGCAGCTGCCTCTCCCAAAGGTCCTGTTTAGTGCATCTAATACAAGCCAAAATGTTTTCTAGAGCTGCAGGTGTCAAGCTACATTTTGAGCAAGTGGAGTAGATTTTGTTGTTATTTTCTATCTTCAATGGTTTGAGATGGCCTTTTCTAAATAGTATTTGCTTGGTGTTTATAACCATGGTTGAAACTTTAGAATTGTAAGTTGATATAACCAGGAGGCTGCTATAGCAAAATTTCTCTGTGAATACACTCATGGACAAAACTTAAGGAAGTTGTACCTTTTAGCATGTATATCGGGATTCAGATATTAACTCTGAAAGATATTACAGTGACCTTTATTGAAGACACACAAGATAACTACACTCATGGACAAAACTTAAGGAAGTTGTACCTTTTAGCATGTATATCGGGATTCAGATATTAACTCTGAAAGATATTACAGTGACCTTTATTGAAGACATACAAGATAACTACACTCATGGACAAAACTTAAGGAAGTTGTACCTTTTAGCATGTATATCGGGATTCAGACAATAACTCTGAAAGATATTACAGTGACCTTTATTGAAGACACACGAGATAACTACACTCATGGACAAAACATATGGAAGTTTTTACCTTTTAGTATGCATATAGGGATTCAGACAATAACTCTGAAAGATATTACAGTGACCTTTATTAAAGACACACGAGATAACTACACTCATGGACAAAACTTAAGGAAGTTGTACCTTTTAGCATGTATATCGGGAGTCAGACATTAACTCTGAAAGATATTATAATGACCTTTATTGAAGACTCTTATGAGATAACCAAGTATGAACAAAATTACCTCTGTCTCCTTCAAAAACACAAAAAAACCGGCAGATATTAAAGACTTTCCACTTCTTTAAGTGATAAAGCACAATTTGGATTATAGATATAAAAAATAATAATATCTAATCCAAATAATTTAATAGGATGTGACATTTTGGTAACAATGCTGTTACCGAAACGTCACACACTATTAAATTATTTGGATTAGGTCTTATTTTCTTGTATCCACTTCCTTAAGTAATAAAATAAGACCTAATTTGAATAATTTAATAGTGTGTGAAGTTTCGGTAACAGCATTGTAAACACTATAAAGGAATGACAATACATCTAGATGGCACAAGAACCTATAAGACATGTAACAACTGTCCTGGTGTGGAACTAACACCTACTCACATATTCTCATGTCCAGCAATGGCCGCAGCCTTGCAGAAAATTGACATGGACCCAGAGCAGCAGCTTTACACACCCAAGATAGTGGACATTGCTGCTGCTGTGATAGAGATGTACGGGGATATCTGAGGCTCTTCATTGGACACGACAACAACAACAACTTCTTTAATTGTTGTCCTTGAGTGTAAATATGTAAAAATTCTCCCAGTGTATAAGATGGGGACTTGAGAGAATACTCACAGTGGATCATCAGGTTGTAGACCTGCGGGGGACATCCGGGAGGACATTCCATCCGGTAGCCGGCTTCCAAGGTAGGCAGGACATCGGAGAGAGCCAGTCCGGGGTAGGGGGGCGCCGCCATAGGTGGCCAGCTCCCAGAGAAGTACACCAAAGGCCCACACATCTGACTTGGTGGAGAAACGGTTGAAAGCCAGGCCCTCAGGAGCTGTCCACTTGATGGGGAACTGGGCCCCGGGGTGAGCGGTGTAACTTCCCCCTCTGTCCATCAGCCTGGCCAGTCCAAAGTCCGCCACCTTCACCAGATGCCGGTCTCCCACCAGACAGTTCCTAGCTGCCAGATCCCTGTACACCCAACCTGGGTAAATCTTATGGAGGTAAGGACCTTTGGAACAACAGACAAGATTGAGGCCTTCAGTAACAAAGTTCATATACAGTCTTCTTCTTCTTTCTTATCTCCACTCAATCATATTTGGGTGTCAAGCTTGTAAAGCTTGAAATTGACAACCATCATGATTGGGTGAAGTAAAATGCTTCTGCCTTTGTCATTAAGACTGGGAGCACTACTCAGTGGCAGGCCGACTTAGCTCCAAAAGAAATGGCCGCCTCTGACATGAGGAACAGACGCCATGTGCAGCCGCTCCTAACATGGAGTACAAACGCTGCTCATCCTGTATCCCTGGATTAGGAGACCTTACACGGTACTATCAGCCGGGCCAGCTGAGCCCAGGTTTTTTAGTGAGCTTGTTACTGCTCCCCCTCCTCCTTTTTCATCCGGGCTTGGGACCGGCAAAGGCCGAGTTTCATATACAGTAAAATCCCTCTATCGTGAACCCCAATGGAACAGAGCTTTTGTGGCTCACTATAGCCACAGTTCACTATAATTACAATTCCGCCTTTGCCAGTCCCAAGTCCGGATGAAAAAAGAGGGGAAGCAGTAACAAGCTTGCTAAAAAAACTTAGGCCCGGCTGCTAGTACCCTATAAGGGCTACAGGGATACAGGATGAGAAGCGTCTGTACTCCATGTTAGGAGCGACTACACATGGTGTCTGTTCCTCATGTCAGAGGTGGCCATTACATATTGGAACTAAGTCAGTGGCCTACTACTGAGTAGTGCTCCCAGTCTTAATGACAAAGGCAGATGCATTCTACTTCACCCAGTCATGATGATTGTTAGATAAGAAGACTATAGGAACAGTTTAGCTATTTTTTTTTTACTCTTCAAAATTTTTTGACTTTAGAATGTATTATTTTGGAACTTAAAATTGGGTTTGTTATAGAAGTAGTTTGTTATTTTAAAAACGGAAAAGTTCAATAAAACAATGGCATTTTCTTTTTCTTCTTTCTTATCTCCACTCAATCATATTAGGGTATCAAGCTTGTAAATCTTGACAACCATCATGACTGGGTGAAGTAGAATGTGTCTGCCTTTGTCATTAACCCTTAAGCGGTCGCAATGGGTAAAAATTACCCAGAAGGAACTTTTCGAAAATATTTCTATATTAAAATATATATATATTTAAAATATATTCTCAGTACCTTTCTAAATCTATCTAAAGATTATTATAATAAACCTATAATTTTAATTTTATGGCATATATTCATTTTATTAGCATGTTTGGGTCAATTTTACCCAGTGCGACCTTTTGAGTTCTCGTCATTGGGTAATTTTTACCCAGCGCGACCTTTTAACGCCTTTGGTTTTGGTTTGCGTAATTAAGTTTCGAGTTACTTTCTGGCTTCTTGTTGTTTGGTTTTGCTGCCCCAAGTGCAATAATACAATCTATTCTTCCAACAATAAGGTAGGATTTATATTTTATTTCCTCTTTTTACATAAAATGCTTTCAAATGCTGATTTTCTCCGTGATGATAATAATATTCCAAATCCCGATGATGAGGAATCAGAAACTGATGATCATATAGAAGAGAGGAATTGGAGTACAGACACTGAACAGTATACATTATCAGAAGAAGAAAATAATGAGGATCCAAGCTTCAATTACTATATAGGAAAGGACCAAAAGACTAAATGGAAGAAAGCTCTTCCCCCAAAAAATGTTCGAACTCGCAGTGAAAATATTATCACCCATCTACCAAGGGTAAAGGGTGAAGAAAAAAATGCTAAATCGATATTAGATTGTTGGAATCTCTTTATAGATGACAATATACTTGAATGCATAGTTACAAATACAAACATTTACATTAGGAATATTCAGCAGAACTATAGCAGAGAAAGAGATGCTAATTTGACAAACCTACATGAAATTAAAGCTTTATTGGGAATTATTTACTTTCTTGTGGTCATGAAAGCGAATAAATTGAATACAGATGATGCATGGGCAAGAGATAGTACTGGATTTGAATTGTGTAGAATAGCTATGTCTGAAAACAGATTCCGATTTCTTCTCAGAGTAATTCGTTTTGATGACAAAGCTACAAGAAATGAAAGACTTCATCAAGATAAATTAGCAGCTGTGAGATTGATTCTTGATACTTTTGTAAAAAATTGCCAAAAGCATTATTCTCCTTCGGAATATATAACGGTGGATGAAAAGCTTGACGCTTTCAGAGGGAAATGCAATTTCAGGCAGTACGAGGTGTGTTCAAAAAGTATCGCGACTTTTGTGTTTTTTCAAAAATTATTTATTTATTCATGAATACCTATTTTGTCCCCTTCAAAGTAATCCCCATGAGTTATTATACACTTGTGCCAACTGTTTTTCCAATCTTCGAAGCACTTCAAAAAATCATTTTTTAAAATCTTTTTCAGCTCCTCCTTCGTTGCCGTCTTTATCTCGTCAAGCGTAGCGTAACGTCGTCCTTTCATGGGCTTCTTCAGTTTAGGGAACAAGAAAAAGTCACAGGGGGCCAGATCTGGGGAATACGGTGGCTGCGGCATCATTAGTGTGTTGGTTTTGGCCAAAATGTCGCGCACAAGCAACGATGTGTGAGCAGGGGCGTTATCGTGGTGCAAAAGCCAATTTTTGTTCTCTCACAAATCCGGGCGTTTCTGGCGGATTGCTTCGCGCAAATTGCGCATAACTTGCAGGTAATATTCCTTATTGACAGTTCTACCCTGTGGCAAGAACTCATCATGCACCACGCCCCTGCAATCGAAGAAAACTGTCAGCAAAACTTTCACATTTGACCGAACTTGGTGCGCTTTTTTCGGTCTTGGTTCGTGCGGCAGCTTCCATTGAGATGATTGAGCTTTGGTGTCCACGTCATAACCATAAACCCACGCTTCGTCACCAGTTATGACCCTCTGGAGCAAATTTGGGTTGTCGCGGACAGAGTCCAACATCTCATTAGCAATGTTCATGCGATGCTGTTTTTGGTCGCAATTGAGCAATTTTGGTACGAATTTCGCGGCGACCCGTCTCATGCCCAAATCATTGATAAAAATCGAATGGCACGAGCCAATCGATATGTTTAGGCCCTCAGCAACTTCTCTAACGGTGATTCGACGATTGGCCAATATCATTTTCTCCACTTCATTAATTTTTTCGTCTGTTGTTGAAGTGCTCGGGCGTCCGGCACGCTCTTCGTCGTTCACATCTTCTCGGCCTTCTGAGAACATTTTTTACCACCGATAAACGTTGCTTCGGTCCAAGGTAGCTTCTCCGTATGCCACAGTCAGCATTCGGAATGCATCTGCGCACTTAATTTCGTTTTTCACACAAAATTTGATACAGGTTCTTTGATCCATTTTTTTTTAATAGGTAAAAATCGAAGACGATCCAAAACACCTGCAAGCAAAGCAGCTGTCAACAATTGAGTGAACATTCAAAATGGCCGAGCTTGTCGGCATAAGTGAGAGACATGAGTACCAACATAAAGCCACAAAAAAGATCGAAATTCGAATATACGTAACCCGCGAAAATTCAAAATTCGCGATACCTTTTGAACACACCTCGTATATTCCGAGTAAACACAATAAATATGGAATAAAATTATTTGCTCTCGTGGATTCAAAAATGTTTTATACTTGTAACTTGGAGATTTATTCAGGAAAAAACCCTGAAGGTCCTTACAATGTCAGCAACAGTCCAAGTGACGTTGTGGAACGATTGTGTGAGCCAATCAAGGGAACTGGCCGCAATGTAACAATGGATAACTGGTTCACCAGTTATTCTTTAGCTCTAAAACTTTTACAACAATCATGACTAACAATTGTTGATACCTTAAAAAGAAATAAAAAGGAAATCCCTTCAGATTTTTTCATCAGCAGAGGTAGAAATGTACACACTAGTGTTTTTGGCTTTCAAAGTGAAATGACACTTCTTTCATAAAAGCCTAAAGAGAATAAAGTTGTACTTTTGCTTTCAACTCTGCACCACGATGCAAATATAGATGATTCAACGGGAGAATTGAAAAAGCCAGAGATGATAATGTTTTATAATATGACAAAGGGTGGTGTAGATATGATGGACGAAATGACAGCTACATATAACTGTGCTAGAAATTCAAGTAGATGGCCCATGGTTATTTTTTATTCACTTTTAAATATTGGGGCAATAAATTCCCAGATAATTCATTTTGCAAATGGCAACGCATCAAAGGTTAAATCAAGACGTCATTTTTTGAAAACCTTATCCTTAGATCTTATTGAAGAGATGTTCAAAGTTCGCACAGTAAGCGGAAGAATGCCATGTGAAATAAGGGAAAAGGCATCCCATATTTTTAATTTGTTAGAGCCTGGTCCATCTAAAAAGCCAAAAATAGGAGAAAGACATCGATGCAAGAAATGCCAGAAAGAAAAAAAGGACAGAAAAACTATTCAACATTGCCAGTACTGTTTTGCTTTTTTGTGTAAGGAACACTCTGTAATAATTTGTCAAGAATGTCATAAAGGACGAAACAAGTCCTAATTTCTATGAAAGGAAGTGATAACTTTCATACAAATTTATATTTTATAACCTATCTTCAATATATATTTTTATTTTCATAAAATAGTCAAATATATCATAAATATTTGATATTTTGATTTGTTATTAATAAATTAAATAAAATATGATTTTTATATCTCAGGATTTTATGTAAAGTTATTTGATAGACAAATCATTATTCTAACATAGAAAACAATAAAAATATTGAAAAGAATATTTGATTTATTTAGGTTTTTAAAAGTGGGTAAATTTTACCCACCGCGACCTTTCAAGGTATAAAAGAGGGCGCGACCGCTGCCGGGTTAAGACTGGGAGCACTACTCAGTGGCAGGCCGACTTAGCTCCAAAAGAAATGGCCGCCTCTGACATGAGGAACAGACACCATGTGCAGCCGCTCCTAACATGGAGTACAAACGCTGCTCATCCTGTATCCCTGGATCAGGAGCCCTTACAGGGTACTATCAGCCAGGCTATCTGAGCCTAGGTTGTTTAGTGAGCTTGTTACTGCTCCACCTCCTCCTTTTTCATCCGGGCTTGAGACCAGCAAAGGCGGAGTTAATGGTATTTTCAATGGAATGGAATAGTGGTTTACCTTTAGTTCTTTATAAGTGAAGGTTCGCTATATCCCGGGTTTATATTAGCAGGGTTTTTCTGTATGTGATTATAGGGTATAGGATATCTTTATTTCAACCGACTATAATTCAACAGTTACTTCAACCGATAAGGCACAATTTGGATTATAGATTATATAAACACAAGGTAATAAGACCAAATCCAAATAAATAAATGGTGTGTGACGTTTCAGTAACAGCGTTGTTACCATCTTCAAACAAAAGTACTGAATGAGAAATTTTATCACAGCTATCTTAAATAGTCACTGTTATCAAATTTAAAACATGCTGTGGTAAAATTTCTCATTCAGTACTTTTGTCTGAAGATGGTAACAACGCTTTTACCGAAACATATTTATTTGGATTTGGTCTTATTACCTTTTATTCAATTAAACCAACAATAGTTCAACTGAAAATTCTGATCCCATGGCGAGTTAAGAATTTGAAAAAGTTAGAATATATTATAGGATTTGATTAGGAAGAAACTGGCAACACAGAAGCAGGAAGAACGTAAGACGTACTTACAATGACAAAATGAAGACTTTTCACTTTCTCTTTTTTTTTTTCAATTTTGTTCAAAAATTAAATACAAGGTAATAAGACCAAAACCAAATAAATAAATTGTATGCCGTTTCGGTAACATTGGGTTACCATCTTCAGACAAAAGTACTGAATGAGTACTATATACTTATAAAAGTACTGTAATCTCATTCAGTACTTTTGTCTGAAGATGGTAACAACGCTGTTACCGAAATGGCACACACTATTTATTTATTTGGATTTGGTCTTATTACCTTGAGAGATATGAAGAATTTAAACAAAGAGGAACAGAAAAATTCCTCCAAGAAAGAGTCCCACACACGGAGAAGAGAAGTCCCACCTATGGATGAAGTTGCGAGACTCCAGGTAGGCCATGGCGGATGCCACCTGCGTAGCCATATAGAGGAGAGTCCCCGCAGACAGCGTGGAGGTATGAGTGCGCAGGTAATCCAGTAGGTTGCCACCAGGCATGAACTCAGTGACAATGTAGAAGGGAGGTTCCCTAGTGCACACTCCTGCGCGGTACACACTGGTCAGTACCATGGCGCAGTCAGCAATGCTAAAGTACTACTCACCTAGAAGCTGCACCAAGTTGGGATGCCTCATCTCCTTCATGATGGAAGCCTCTTCCAGGAAGTCCTTCAGAGCCATTGTTTCCTCCTGGAACCCACCGTGGGGTCAGCTTTCAGCCATTCATCTAACCATTTAGCAAAAATTTCTAGTATAGTAGAACCTCTCACTAGAGGACACCTCTCTACAAAAGACAGTATTTATCACCAAAATTACCATTTTTACTATTTAGCAATTTTCCAGTAAGAGGACACCTCTCTACAAAAGACAGTATTCATCACCAAAATTCCCATTTTTACTATTTAGCAATTTTCCAGTAAGAGGACACCTCTATAGAAAAGGACTTTTCATCCCCAAAATTATGATTTTTACAATTTAGCAATTCTCCAGTAAGAGGACACCTCTCTACAAAAGACAGTATTCATCACCAAAATTCCCATTTTTACTATTTAGCAATTTTCCAGTAAGAGGACACCTCTCTATAAAAGGCAGTATTTATCCCCAAAATTACCATTTTTACAATTTAGCAATTCTCCAGTAAGAGGACACCTCTCTACAAAAGGACTTTTCATCCCCAAAATTATCATTTTTACAATTTGGCAATTCTCCAGTAAGAGGATACCTCTCTAAAAAAGACTTTTCATCCCCAAAATTATCATTTTTACTATTTAGCAATTCTCCAGTAAGAGGACACCTCTCTACAAAAGGACATTTCAACCCCATAATTACCATTTTTACTATATAGCAATTCTCCAGTAAGAGGACACCTCTCTACAAAAGGACTTTTCATCCCCAAAATTATAATTTTTACTATTTAGCAATTCTCCAGTAATAAGACACTACTCCCTAAAGGACATTTTGATTCTGCAACTAGGTTTTGTCTTTTACAGGGAGGTTGTACTGTAGTTTAAAAAAAAAAAAAAAGGGGGGGGGGGGGGGGCAAATAAACTAACAATGCAAAAAAAAATTATAACAAAAGGGGGAAAATGTATGGAATCAGCTGACAGAATTAATAAATAAGCATAAATCCGCCTTTGCCGGTCCCAAGCTCGGATAAAAAAGGAGGAGGGGGAGCAGTAACAAGCTCACTAAAAAACCTGGGCTCAGCTGGCCCGGCTGATAGTACCTTGTAAGGGTTCCTAATCCAGGGATACAGGATAAGCTGTGTTTGTACTCCATGTTAGGAGCGGCTGCACATGGTGTCTGTTCCTCATGTCAGAGGCGGCCATTTCTTTTGGAGCTAAGTCGACCTGCCACTGAGTAGTGCTCCCAGTTTTAATGACAAAGGCAGATGCATTCTACTTCACCCAGTCATGATGGTTGTCAAACAGACACCATCAAGGGTCATAACTTGATACCCATATTAGATTGAGTGGAGATAAGAAAGAAGAAGATAAATAAGCATCTTTTGTATGACTGAAAAATGGTGATGACTTGCACCACATATATATCAGAATAAAGAGCAAAACTTGGTTGATTTCTATTACAGTTAAACCTGTCTATAGCGCCCCCTCTTGGGACTCACCAAAATACGGTGCTATAGAGAGGGGGTGCTATAGACAGATCACTTTTAATGTAAATCGCATCGTACTATGTATTTAAAATTAGGCGCTATAGAGAGGAAGGTGCTATTTAGAGGGGGCTCTATAGACAGGTTTAACTGTATATCATTATACAGAATATTTCCCTAATAATCTATCTAAGATGACCTTTCTCTTGATAAATCAAGAATAGTCTGAAATAAAAATGATAAAGCACAATTTGGATTATAGATTATAGCTACAAGAAAATAAGACATAAACCAAATAAATTAATAGTGTGTGACGTTTCAGTAATAACGCTTTAACTAAATGTCACAAACTATTAATTCATTTGGATTAGGTCTTATTTTCTTGTAGCTATAATCTATAATCCAAATTGTGCTTTATCATCTGTTTGAATATATACATGTACAGTTAAACCTGTCTATAACACCTCCTCTAAATAGCGGCTTCCTCTCTATAGCGCCTGATTTTAAACATTAAAATGTAAACATTTTATATTAAAAGTGACCTCTCTATAGCATCCTATTTTGGTGAGTCCCAAGAGGGGGGGGCACTATAGACAGGTTTAACTGTATATATATAACACAAGATAATATAATGAGGCTTGTGATTGTAAAACGACATTTGAAAATTATCCCGCATGAGTTTCTTTTCAACGAAACTTCAAAATTTTATTTTAAGGAGAAATAACGACTATTTCTAACCTTAAGGATGAGGTATGATAGGATGAATTGTGAAGAGTAATGATAAATGGAAAAATAAAAGTGTCCAGGGATGGGAATCGAACCCACAGTGTTCCGCTTACCGGGCAGATGCCATGTCCACTAGGCTACCCTGGACATATTTTTCCGTTCGAAAATAATACATAAAGTAATTTATAACACAAGATAATATAATACGGCTTGTGATTGTAAAACGACATTTGAAAATTATCCCGCATGAGTTTCTTTTCAACGATATAAATTGCTGAGCTGTATGTTATGTAATTTACCGCCGATATGTAAAGTTAGAGGTGAGATAGTACCTTGAGAGTTTTCACAGCCACCGTGATGTTGTACTTGGTCCACAAGGCCTGATGGACATCTCCGTACTGGCCGGCACCCAGCCTGTGGCGCATGGCAATATCTGCGCGGTCCAGCTCCCACTGGTCAGGTCGTGGAGGAGCTGCTGCACGAGGGGCCACAGGATGGCGTAGGGGTGTCACCAGTCCATCTCCTCTCACCGCATGGTGGCGTACCAGTTCAGCTAGGGACCCGAACCTGGCCTCCGAGGTCACATACACCTGTCATACCCAGCAATTCCGTTGGTCAACTCTAATTTGGGAACAACAAAGGTTTATGCCAAAATTCTCTCTATAGTTTTGAAAATAGAGCAATCCATAAATAAATATTTAATTACGATGCACTAGCGCGCCATCTGTTATCAAATTATGAAACTATTATAGACGCGTAATATTCTTTTTAAAATAAAACAATTTCTACTGCCCTTACTGCAATGGAAACATTAAAGGGAGGGCCTGGCTCATCAGTGGTGAACCCTCCCAGCGGTTTCGCCAGTTTAATCTACCATATATTTATGATTATATGTAATTCTGCTGTCTTAAAAGTTTATGTCCATAGTTCATCTAAAATACCCATTCGAAGAGTCAAGCATCAGTATCACTATAAAATGAAGTTCGAAAAATGCAATATAACAGCGGTATGGTAGATTAAACTGGCGAAACTGCTGGGAG
The DNA here is from genome assembly GCA_030710605.1 of Cordylochernes scorpioides. NCBI lineage: Eukaryota > Metazoa > Arthropoda > Arachnida > Pseudoscorpiones > Chernetidae > Cordylochernes > Cordylochernes scorpioides. The sequence continues at coordinate 85,471,418 of CP092873.1, read as the reverse complement.
GGTTCACCATTGATGAGCCAGGCCCTCCCATTAATTTTTCCATTGCAGTAAGGGCAGTAGAAATTATTTTATTTTAAAAAGAATATTACGCGTCTAAAATAGTTTCAAAAATCTTCAATTAAAAAGGCATATATTGGATCAAAAAATAATTTATTTTACCAATATTTCAGTTGGCTGAACGGCAACCTTTATCAAGGTATTATAACATTGTATATGGTATATGTTATTGTATATAGCTATAATATTTAAATATATTATAACACCTGGCGTTCAGACAACTGAAATATTGGTAAAATAAATGATATTTTGATCCAATATATGCCTTTTTAATTAAAAAACTCTCTCTATAGTGAGTGGACTAGATAGACCCTTCTGGACAAACCCTCTTAGCAACTCTCTGACAAGAGGACACTTTGGCTATGCAACTACAGTTAAACCTGTCTATAGCGCCCCCTCTTGGGACTCGCCAAAATAGGGTGCTATAGAGAGGGGGTGCTATAGACAGGTCACTTTTAATGTAAATCACATCGTACTGAGTATTTAAAATCGGGCGCTATAGAGAGGGAGGTGCTATTTAGAGAGGGCGCTATAGACAGGTTTAACTGTATATGCATCTTTTACAGAGAGGTCCTACTGTTAATTGGCAATGCAAATAATGCTTCAAATTTTGTAAATGTTACCATATACAGTTAAACCTGTCTATAGCACCCCTTCTAAATAGCACCTCCCTCTTTATAGCGCCAGATTTTAAATACGCATTACGATGCGATTTACATTAAAAGTGACCTGTCTATAGCACCCCCTCTCTATATAGCACCCTATTTTGGTGAGTCCCAAGAGGGGGCGCTATAGACAGGTTTAACTGTATATAGAAGGAATCATTTTTTTTAGCATTATTTACAGCCAATAAAACTTTGTGTTCTCTCTTATTGCAAACCATATCTTCTTTAAGAATGTTGTTTGAAACACACTATTGGAGAATTGAAAGGAAATCACACCATATGCTATATGTTCTGTACACTTTTAGATTGGTGCACTATGATGTTGGTTCGTTTGGATTAAAATGGTCTCAAGCAAAGGTGACAATATATATTTAAAGAGGATCAACGTTGTATACAAAAGCAAACTAAAATCGAATAAAAAACAACTGATTTCTTTTCCCCCGCAGATTACATTAGGCCTAGCGAAGAAGTATGTTTATCTCATCAAGCAAGCTGTGCGCTCTACTCTACAAGCCTCACTACCCTACCACGACAACTGCCGGCACAGGCAACATCGCCTTTTATAAAGGCAAAAGATAAAACAATAGAAAAATGCAAAATAGCTATTTACATAAAATATAAAAATACAAATTATCTATGTTCCTAACACTATAGAAATAGGCAAACCTCCCTATTGTAGAGAAGATGCTATAGACTTTCACATTTACATAATATTCTTGTTTAACTCTAAAAAAAAAACATATTTATCCTCATTCAGTTCTCTCTTATATAATTTATTTCAACCAACAGTTTTAAACCATCCTTTCACCGAACCCCATCAAATAATATATAATATGGGATTATTGGAGCATACATCCTTTACTTCAGTTAGTAACTCCGCCTTTGCCGGTCCCAAGCCTGGATGAAAAAGGAGGAGGGGGAGCAGTAACAAGCTCACTAAAAAACCTGGGTTCAGCTGGCCCGGCTGATAGTACCCTGTAAGGGCTCCAGGATGAGCAGCGTTTGTACTCCATGTTAGGAGCAGCTGCACATGGCGTCTGTTCCTCATGTCAAAGGCAGCCATTTCTTTTGGAGCTAAGTCGGCCTGCCACTGAGTAGTGCTCCCAGTCTTAATGACAAAGGCAGACGCATTTTACTTTACCTAATCATGATGGTTGTCAGACACCATCAAAAGTCTCAAGCTTTACAAGCTTGATACCTTAATATGATTGAGTGGAGATAAGAAAGAAGACTTCAGTTAGTCCACAAGTCAGGAACAGCATTGTTACCAAAACATCACATACATTACTTACATGGATTTGGTCTTATTACCTTGTAGAAATACTTTTTAAAAAATATTTGTATCAAGAGTATTCACAAAAGATGGTCCACTAATGCCTTATACAGGGAAGGGGGGGGGGGGGGGAATGACCTTTTGTATAGAAGCAATAACACACACAGAGCTTTATTAAGACCACCGGTCTTATACAGATTCAGTACCGGAAGAAAGGAAGCATAGATGGAGCTCCACTAGTATAGAGGCAACAACGTTGGACTTACCTTTCCCTCAGAGTCCTGGGAGATCCGGTAATGGAAGACACGGCCCTCATGTCGTAGGGAGATGGAATGCTGCCCCGGACTGCTCTCAGAAGCCCGGACTAGGAAGGACCCTGTGCCCCCGCTGGAGAGTAGGAACTCCGCCTGGTGTCGGGACAGGGGTCCGTGGTACCACTCCAGGGGGGCTAGGAATCCCCGAGGGACCCAGCCGTGGGTGCCACGTGGACCCCGGACTTCACACCAGTCTCCCCCGTCCCCCTCCGACACCACCTGGACTTTGTCTCCTGCGACACACCTCAACACCTGTTAGACAAGCTATTGGGTGAATGGGTGCTGAGTGCAGTAAAATATTGAATCAACACACACACCAATCAAAATATATTAAATCATTATTACAGTAGAACAAACTTGTAAAGGACAACAACACCTAGATCAAAGTGTCCTTTAAAGAGAGGTGTTCTCTTACTGGAGAATAGTCGGTGGAAGGATGATCTAAACCGTTGCTTTTCGGCCGCAACGACCCGGATTTGATTTCCGCATTGGACACTTTTTTTTGTTTTAAAAAAAGAATGCTCCAATGGCCCCCCGATTCTTGCAAAAGTCCAACTTCACCAGCAAGTGCAGGTAACCAAACGGGGCTCTGTCACATTTGTAAGTGCAAAGTCGAACTGCTTTTCAAATGTGTAGACATATGGTGCGCTTACAGTAAAAAGCAGTCGCTAACTACCCACCATGATTATCATGGCCTGTATCACGTGTACTAGGGATAAGCAAAAAAGAAAGAGTAGTTACAGTAGAACAAACCTCTCTATATACAGGAACACAATTGCCTCTCAAAAGTGCCTCTGGATTTATGGGATTCAGCGAGCCTGAGAAAGAGCTAATCCTCAAAAGCTAGCCGAGTTTATAATAAAAGCGCTCCTCTTCCAGGATGGTGTCTTCCTACAATATACCATCTACAGAACCAAAGAAGCCTCACCAGACCACCTCTTGGAATGTATCAAGACAGGACCTATATTCCAACCCTACCAAGATTATAAATTTAATCCATGAATTTAGTCTCCATGACCTTGTATATAATTATACAATAGGATAATAATTGATAAAGCACAATTTGGATTATAGATTATAAACACAAGGTAATAAGACCAAATAAATAAATAGTGTGTGACGTTTCGGTAACAGCGTTGTTACCATCTTCAGACAAAAGTACTGAATGAGAAAATTTTACCACAGCATGTTTTTAAATAGAAATTCAAAAACATGCTGTGGTAAAATTTTCTCATTCAGTACTTTTGTCTGAAGATGGTAACAACGCTGTTACCGAAATGTCACACACTATTTATTTATTTGGATTTGGTCTTATTACCTTGTGTTTAATAGGTTAATAAATAAAAAATATATCATTTTTAAAAGAAGTTCGCATTGTAATTTGTCTATTTATATTTTAACTTTTATTACTCATTTTGTAAGTAACTTTTAGAATAGGAATTTCTAAAAAAAAAATTTTTTTTTTCTCTCTCTAGCATCTCTTGACTCTTTATACTGTATTATATTGACCTGGCAATACTCTAAAAAAGTCGGACCACAAAAACAACAAAAAAGAGTTTCCAATTAAACACAAGATAATAAGACCAAACCCAAATAAATAAATAGCGTGTTACATTTCGTTATCAACACTTGATAACAGTAACTATTTAAAACCATGCTGTGGTAAAATTTCTCATTCAGTACTTTTGTCTGAAGAGGGTAACAATGCTGTTACCGAAACGTCACACACTATTTATTTATTTGGATTTGGTCTTATTACCTTGTGTTTATAAACTATAATCCAAATTGTGCCTTATCAGTTTCTAATTAAATTTGTGAAAGACAATTAACATCAATAAAAAATCAATAACAGTAGAACCTCCCTGTAAAGAACAACACCTATTTGCAGAGCCAAAGTGTCCTTTTAGGGAGAGGTGTCTTCTTACGGGGAGAGTTGCTAAATAGTAAAAATAGACATTTTTTCAAATGAAAACTATATTTTGTAGAGAGGTGTCTGCTAACAAGGTGTCCACTAAAGAGAGGTTCTACTGTACCACAAGCATCACATTAGGGGGGTCGGTGGAAGGCTGGTTAAACCACTTGGTTTTCAACCACTACGACCCGGGTTCGATTCCCGCATTGGACACTCTGTTTAAAAAAAAAATGCTCCAATGGCCCTCCGATTCTTGCAAAAGTCAAACCCCACCAGCCCACCAGCGAGTGCAAGTAACCAAACGGGGCTCTGGCACATTTGTAAGTGCAAAGTCGAACTGCTTTCACATGTGTAGACATGTGGTGCGCTAACAGTAAAAAAGCAGTTGCTAACTACCCACCATGATTATCATGGCCTGTACCACGTATACTAGGGATAAGCAAAAAAAAAAAACAATCATCACAAACTGGAAAAATAAAATAAATAAAAAAAACACCAATTTCAATATCAACAAAAAATTCCCTCCTTAAAAAGGTGTTGGGGTCAATTAAAAAAGAAAGAAGAAAAAAAAAGAGAGAGAGGTAAAAAAAAATCTTCCCATTAGCCATTTCCTTATAAGGTACTTCCTTTACTGTTTAATTAGAATGCTAACGATGACTTCGATCGGAGCCCGGCCACCGGCAGGTTGAGTGGAGAACCTCCCTCTCTGTAGTATATCTACTCTATGACAAATGAAATAATTTTATTGACATCTTGTCAATACATGCAAAAGTGCACAATCTGCACTATTTTAAGAAAAAATATTAAATATATATACAGTTAAACCTGTCTATAGTGCCCCCTTTAAATAGCGCCTTCCTCTCTATAGCACCCGATTTTAAATACGTAGTACGATGCGATTTACATTAAAAATGACCTGTCTATAACACCCCCTCTCTATAGCACCCTATTTTGGTGAGTCCCAAGAGGGGGCGCTATAGACAGGTTTAACTGTATTATGATGCATTAGCGCTCCATCTGTTATAAAAATTTGAAACCATTATAGATGCATATGATTCTTTTAAAAATAAACAATTTCTACTGCCCTTACTGCAATGGAAAAATAAATGGGAGGGTTCACCACTGATAAACCAGGCCCTCCCATTAATTTTTCCATTGCAGTGCGGGCAGTAAAAATTATTTTATTTTTAAAAGAATCATACCTGTCTATAATGGTTTTGAATTTTCATATATACATAGATGAATGATACTATGTACAATGAATATGGCGTCTCTGCCACCGCTGCAGAGTTTGGTGGAGAATCACCAGCGGGTCTACAGCGACACCACACATTTCGCGATCTACGAAGAATACGTAGATTGCGTACTGAGGAGATGGTGATGTCATGGTCCTCGAGATCAACTGGAAAGATTCAGAACTCTATGATAAAGCACAATTTGGACTATAGATTAGAAACACAAGGTAAAAAGACCCAAACCTCCAAATAAATAAGTGTGTGATGTTTCGGTGTAACTGCATTGTTACCATCTTCAAACAAAATTTGCTAAACGAGAAATTATAATTTATTGCTGAGTTTTTTCAACTTCCTGAAATAGAGGAGAGAGAGCTATATAATTTCTCATTCAGCACTTTTTTGTCTGAAGATGGTAACAAAGCTGTTATCAAAACGTCGCGCACTATTAATTTATTATGGCTTAGATCTTATTTTCTTGTAGCTAAAAATAGAAATAATATTAAAAGCTATTTCTACTGACCACTTATACAGTAAAACCACGCTAAAACGAACTGAGGATATATAGCGAACCTTCCTTTATAACAGACCTAAAATAATCCCCATTTTTTATTACAGAGAACTATGGCTATAATGAACCACAGTCACATTGGGGTTCTCTATGGAGAGGTTTATACTGTACTTATATATGATTAATTACGAGGGGGTCAGTGGAAGGCTGGTTAAACCGTTTGGTTTTCGACCACCATGACCCGGGTTCAATTCCCGCATTGGACACTTTTTTCTGATTTAAAAAATATATATATTCCAATGACCCCCCATTCTTACAAAAGTCCAACCCCACCAGCGAGTGTAAGTAACCAAACGGGGCTCTGGCACATTTTTAAGTGCAAAGTCGAACTCTTTTCACAGGTGTAAACATGTGGTGCACTTACAGTAAAAGCAGTCGCTAACTACCCACCATGATTATCATGGCCTGTACCACGTGTACTAGGGATAATTAAAAAAAAAAAATTAATTACACTGTTACACTGAATTTATTTTTCTTCTTTTTATAAAAATATCAGGTATACCAAGACCTGATCCAAATAAATAAATTATGGGTTACGGTGTGTGTTTGGTTACCATCTTCAGACAAAAGTACTGAATGTTTCTTTTTTGTATGAAAATGGTAACAACGCTGTTACAGAAACATCATTTATAATTTATTAGCATTTAGATGTGGTCTTGTTACCTTATGTTTCTAATCTATAATCCAAATTGTACCTTATCATTTGGAAGTGGTCTTGTTACCTTATGTTTCTAATCTATAATCCAAATTGTACCTTATCATTTGGATGTGGTCTTGTTACCTTATGTTTCTAATCTATAATCCAAATTGTACCTTATCATTTGGATGTGGTCTTGTTACCTTATATTTCTATTCTATAATCCAAATTGTACCTTATCATTTGGAAGTGGTCTTGTTACCTTGTGTTTCTAATCTATAATCCAAATTGTACCTTATCATTTGGAAGTGGTCTTGTTACCTTGTGTTTCTAATCTATAATCCAAATTGTACCTTATCATTTGGATGTGGTCTTGTTACCTTATGTTTCTAATCTATAATCCAAATTGTACCTTATCATTTGGATGTGGTCTTGTTACCTTATGTTTCTAATCTATAATCTAAATTGTAACTTATCATTTTATTTATAAAAGATGAAAAAAAGAACTGTGATAAAATTATTTAATTTCTTGTTGTATTGATGCACTGATGTAGGTATTGCAAGAATCTGAAGCCCAAAGACAGAGCCAATTGCCTACAATCTGTGGAAGTTCTGTAGGAAATCTGACTCTGATAAACACAACACCACCACAGCTGGAGGTATATCTTACCTTGTTAGGCATTATGCACTTCTTTAAACAAAGGATAGTTTGTTGGCATTAAAATAATTCACAATACACATTCTCTTTATTTGAACCAATTATAATTCAACATATATATATCTAAATTGGAAACTATTATAGACGCGTATGATTATTTTTAAAAATAAAACAATTTCTACTGTCCTTACTGCAATGGAAAAATTAATGGGAGAGCCTGTCTCATCATTGGTAAACCCTCCATTGCAGTAAGGACAGTAGAAATTGTTTATTTTTAAAAAGAATCATATGCGTCTATAATAGTTTTGAATTTTGATAACAGATGGCGGGCTAATGCATCTTAACATATATATATCTTTTTTTTTTTTCTATTGTTTTTTCATATATATATATATGTTAATTCAATTTTTTTATTTTTCGAATACCAATCACCCTATATACTTTAACCAACTATAATTCAACATCTGCTATCACACAACCAAAAATTCTATAATCAATTAGGGTGTTGAATTAAAGAAGTTGGAATAATAGTAGAATAAGGAATAAGGAACAAGAACCATGATAAGGTACAATTTGGATGATGGATAAGAATCCCAAAGTAACAAAACCAAATAATGAGACATGGGAGAGGGTAATTGAGGTGGAGAAATATTACGCACCGTTAATTTTCAACCACCGCAACCTGGGATCGAATCTTGCATTGAGAACTTTTCTGGTTACTGCTTTCTACATGTTTAGACAGGCTGCAGTGCACTTACAAGTATAAAAGGAAATCGCTATCTACACACTATGATTATTGTAGTATTTTTCACGTGTACTTGGGATAAGTAAAAGATATAAGAGCTCTTTTTTTTTTATTGCTTATCCCTAGTACACGTGGTGAATGGTTGCAAGGTTTTCCCACTATGTACCAAGTGCAATTCTCAGCCTGCAACCCCAAGACATATTATTGACTGTATTGACTCATCCATTGATGAGTTCTACTCTTCCCCGGCAGACACCATCAAAAATCTCAAGCTTTACAGGCTTGATACCTTAGTGTGATTGGGTGGAGATAAGAAAGAAGAAGAAGAAGAAGACACGTGGTACAGGCCATGATAATCATGGTGGGTAGTTAGTGACTGCTTTTTTTACTGTAAGTACACCACATGTCTACACATTGTGAAAAGCAGTTCGACTTTGCACTTACAAATGTGCCAGAGCCCCGTTTGGTTACTTGCACTCGCTGGTGGGGTTGGACTTTTGCAAGAATTGGGGGGGTCATTGGAGCATTTAAAAAAAAAAAATTTTAACAGAAAAAGTGTCTCAATGCGGGAATCGAACCCGGGTCGTAGTGGTCGAAAACCAAACGGTTTAACCAGCCTTCCACCGACCCCCCATAAGAGCTCTGAACCTCAGAATTTCTGAGGATAAGAGCTCTGAACATCAGAAATAGACAGCATCAAACAACACTAACAAGATTTAGAACAGGCCATCTCAAGCCATTGAAGATAGAAACAAAATCTACCCCACTTGCCCAAAATGTAGCTTGGCACCTGCAGCTCCAGAACACATTTTGGCTTGCATTAGATGTACTAAACAGGACCTTTGGGAGAGGCCGCTGCTTATCATAAAACAGCTCGAGGAGCATGAACTCATGGAATTCATGTAAGCTTTATACAAGGGGATAAGAAACAACAACAACAAAAGAATCATTTATAGTAAAACCTCCGCAAGTGAGTATCTTTCTACTAGGTAGAATGGTCATCACCATAATTACCAATTAGTTACTCTCCTGTATGAGGACATCTCTAACTATAGAACACTTTGGCTCTGTAACTAGGTGTTGTCCTTTACAGGGAGGTAGTAATGTAGATACAGTACTAACTCTCTCTAAAGGACAACACCTAGTTGTAGAGCCAAAGTGTACCTTAGAGAATGATGTCCTCTTACAGGAGAGCAGCTACAGTAGAACCTCTCTGTAAAGGACAACACTTAGTTACAGAGCCAAAGTGTCCTTTATGTCAAGGTATCCTCTTACCATAGAGTTACTAAATAGCAAGAATGGTAATTTTGGCAATGAAGACTGTTCTTTGTAGAGAGGTGTTCTTTAGAGAGAGTATCCTCTCATAGAGGTTATTCTACTGTATTGGTGATGATTACTATACTTTGTAGAGAGATTTCCTCTAAAGAGAGAGTGTCCTATCTCATGGAGGTTGTCTTCTTCTTCTTTCTTATCTCAAAGCCATGATAATCATAGTGGGTAGTTAGCGACTGCTTTTACTGTAAGTGCACCACATGTCTACACATGTGTAAAGCAGTTTGACTTTGCACTTACAAATGTGCCAGAGCCCCGTTTAGTTATTTGCACTCGCTGGTGGGGTTGGACTTTTGCAAGAATCGGGGGCCATTGGAGCATTTTTTTTTTTTTTAAACAGAAAAAAGTGTCCAATGCGGGAATCGAACCCGGGTTGCAGTGGTCGAAAACCAAACGGTTTAACCAGCCTTCCACCAACCCCCCTTGGTTGTTCTACACTGAATATAGGATTTCTCGATTATAAAGAAGGATATCTAGATGTCCCCTAACACCCCACCTTTCTGCATGGAGAGCTGGTTGCCCCCCGAAGCGTGGAAGTCGTACAGGGCCACAAAAAGGGAGGCGGACTCTTCGTCCTCCCTGGCCAGCCAGCGACACACTTCCTCCTCCAGAGAGGAGCTGGACTCTCCCGGGATCTCCGGCAAGGGGCGGTTCTGGAGCAGGGCTTCTGCAACCCCATCAGCTGTTGGCGATCTGGCTGAGGACGGAAGATGAAAGAGATCATTTTATTTGATTATTGCCCAAATAGAAATGGAAATTTTGCAGAGAAGATATTGATGTCTCTATAAAAAGAAAGGTAACCACCTCTCCTGTCAAAGACTGTGGATGATAAAAGTGATCATTTTATTTGCATATTGCCAAAATAGAGATGGAAATTTTGGCAGGAAGCTATTGATCTCTCTCTGTAAAAATCCTGTCAAAGACTATGGATGATAAAAGTAATCATTTTATTTGCATATTGCCCAAATAGATATGGAAATTTTGCCGGGCGGCTATTGATATTTCTATAAAAAGAAAGGCCACCACCTGTCAGGATAGATTTAGAAACTATGCAAAATCTAGAATTATCCAATCTACCAGCTCCAGTGTTCTGGTTTTGTCACAGAGCTGATTCTGTTAGTTTGCTGAGTTGGTCCATAGGTAAGTCAATATGTCTTGAACCATAATTATCCTCTATCACAAAATATTTTTTTAAATAAATATATATTTTTCATTATTTTCTATATCACTGCACATTATTTAAACTCATTTGTAATATATTTATAATTGTATGTAATTCTACTGTCCTCAAAGCTTATGTCCATAGTTCTTCTAAAATACCCATTTAAAGAGTCTACCAACAGTATCACTATAAAAGGAAGTTCCAAAAATGCAATATAATAGCGGTATGGTAGATTAAACTGGCGAAACCGCTGGGAGGGTTCACCACTGATGAGCCAGGCCCTCCCTTTAATTTTTTCCATTGCAGTAAGGGCAGTAGAAATTGTTTAATTTCAAAAAGAAACTTACGCCTTTAAAATAGTTCTGAATTTTCATTTGTAAATAGCCTATTTTTTCCTATATCACAAGAAAATAAGACCTAATCCAAAGATTATTAAAATTATTTTCTTGTATTATAATCTATAATCCAAATTGTGCTTTATCATTTTTGCATATATCCTTAATGAAGTCATCATCAAAATTCAAAACTATTATAGACTCATATTTCTACTGCCCTTACTGCAATGGAAAAAAGACAGTAGAAATTGTTTATTTTTAAAAAAAGAATCATACGCATTTATAATAGTTTTGAATTTTGATAACAGATGGCGTTCTAATTCATCATAATATAAATGAAGTCATATCTATTTTAATTTTTTTTTTAGTTACAATTTCAGTTGGTTGATGTGGTCTGTTGTTTTCCTTTACTAATGAGTTGACTTCTTCGTTTTCAAAGAACCCCACATAAGACAGGATCCACTTTAGGCAGGTTGTTTTTTTTTTTGTTGTTCAAATTATAAACACAAGGTAATAAGACCAAATCCAAATAAATAAATAGTGTGTGCCGTTTTGGTAACAGCGTTGTTACCATCTTCAGACAAAAGTACTGAATGAGAAATTTTTACCACAGCATAAACACAAGGTAATAAGACCAAATCCAAATAAATAAATAGTGTGTGACGTTTCGGTAACAGCGTTGTTACCATCTTCAGACAAAAGTACTGAATGAGAAATTTTTACCACAGCATAAACACAAGGTAATAAGACCAAATCCAAATAAATAAATAAATAGTGTGTGACGTTTGGATAACAGCGTTGTTACCCTCTTCAGACAAAAGTACTGAATGAGAAATTTTTACCACAGCATAAACACAAGGTAATAAGACCAAATCCAAATAAATAAATAGTGTGTGACGTTTTGGTAACAGCGTTGTTACCATCTTCAGACAAAAGTACTGAATGAGAAATATAATCTATAATAAATCTATAATCCAAATTGTGCCTTATCAATTTTACCACAGCATGTTTTAAATGGTAAAATTGTGTGGTAAAATTTCTCATTCAGTACTTTGTCTGAAGATGGTAACAACGCTGTTACCAAAACGTCACACACTATTTATTTGGATTTGGTCTTATTACCTTGTATTTATAATCTATAATCCAAATTGTGCCTCATTATTTGTTCAAATTGTTCAACATTTCTTTGGAAAGGAACGAGTTGTAGAAACCATCGGCTTTCCACAGTTACAACCCAGGATCAAACCTCACCTTGGTACTTTTTTTTCAAATAAAAATATAAATTGTGCTCAAATGGCTTCCTTATTCTTACAAAAATTCAACTCCACCAGTGAATACAAGTAACCAAACAGGGCTCTGGCATGTGATAAAGCAAAATTTGGATTATAGATTATAATACAAGAAAATAAGACCTAATCCAAATAATTTATTGGTGTCTGACGTTTCGGCAACAACATTATCATCATCATCAGACACAATATCAAGTTGTCTTAAAAAAAACTATTTTTCCTTATCTGTTATCCTGTTTAATTAATTGATAACAGTACTATTTAAGAACTTGTGTTATATTTTTTCAAATTTATTCTTTTGTCTGATGATGGTGACAATGCTGTTGCCGAAACGTCACACACTATTAAAATATTTGGATTAGGTCTTATTTTCTTGTATTATAATCTATAATCCAGATTTATTCTTTTGTCTGTTGATGGTGACAATGCTGTTGCCGAAACGTCACACACTATTAAATTATTTGGATTAGGTCTTATTTTCTTGTATTATAATCTATAATCCAGATTTATTCTTTTGTCTGATGATGGTGACAATGCTGTTGCCGAAACGTCACACACATCGAATGTTTTTTTTTTAAGTTTCAATAATTTTTTTTAAAACATTGTTGTGCCTGAAGGAATTTAAAATTGAATTTATTGATTTCTTATTATTTGTAAACTATATAAATTGAAAAGTTTATCTGGTGCTATTTTTTTATAAAATAAATACATACATAAATATAATTAGAATATATAAATAGAAATAATTGATAATACATGTATATATATAAAATATTTTTTTAAATATTTATTATTTTATTAGTTTAATTTATATTAATGAAGAGAGTGTTTTTTTTTTTAATTTGGGGGAAATCTGAGACTATAAACTAAAGCCTTTTTTTTTTTTTTTCAAATTTTAAAATTTGTAAATTAATTAATTATTAAGCCTATTATTTTTTAAAATATATGAAAAGTACAAGTACATTATTGTTTAAATGGACCTCAATACGCGGCATTTGTTGATGGGTCGTAAATATAGATTTTTTTTTTTTTTTTGTAAATAAATTAAAATGAAATTTTAAAGGTATATTAAAATTATCTTACCATTATGTTCGGTAAATATATTGCTCCCTGAGCTACTTCCATGTTTATTGTCCTTTGCCTTATACTTGGGATTTTGTTTCTTTCCACCATGAACTGAACGATTTTCTTTAGAGTTATTTGTGCCCATATCCCGGGGCTAAATATTAGCCAGGATTTATTTTCGGAAAGAATGCCTCATTGGATAGTTTATCAAACGTCATTTCATTTTCGTGTTAATTTTTCTTTAATGGTAATGTTTGATAGGTCATGATTGAATTAATGACACATTGAACTCAAAAGAAAACAAACAACAACACAATTTGCTCACAATATTTGGAAGATTACGCTTAACAACACTGATTTTTTTTTTATTGGATTTTTTTTTTTTTAACCTTTCCAAAATAAATTACACATTTGTATTTTTTTATAATTAAAATGATTAGGTATAAATGCAAAGTAGAGTATTTAGTATAATATAATAAATAAATATAAAGAGAGATATTTTTCTGGAATATATATATATATTTTTTTTAAAGTTCAAAAGTTTTGAGATTTGAGAAAAGTTAAATACACTTTCGTATATTAAGGAAAAGGCATCCCCTTAATATGCAACTGAAAGTTTCTGATGGCTTGCGCCATCTTTCGGAATAAATATAACTTTTTTTTCTTTTTTTAATTATTCCAGAATTGACCAAATACCTATTCTTAATGAAGAAAAGTGAACCACATACGAATTTCGGGCTGTTGGCCCTCGTCGGCGTGGTGCAACCTGTACCTTAACGAGAGAGAATATGGTTTTACTTGCTACTAACCAAAGTGTATGATTTTCTAGCCCAAAAATGAATGTAGCAAGCAGACAAGCGCTATGCACTTTAGCAAAGTACCAAAGGTGCTGCACGCCAACAAAGTTGTTCAAAAAAGGTTATATTCCCTAAAGGTTTATTTAGCTTGCTCCGAGATATTTGGCCAACCCAATTTCTTGATAAATCAAGAAAAGCCATCCACGAATACCCATTTCTTGATTTTTCGGGAAGCCATTGGGACCAAAAATCTTTTTGGTCGCAGTGGTTACAGCCTTCTCCACGCTGACGAGCGCCAACAGCGCGAAACGCGTTCGTGGATGGCTTTTCTTGATTTATCAAGAAATTGGGTTGGCCAAATATCTCGGAGAAAGCTAAATAAACGTTTAGTTTATTTTTGCTCTAATAGATGGCGCTCTGCCATCTAAAAAGCACATGTGCTCGTGGTCAGGAGAGGCTCTCTTTATTTTTAATATCAACACCTGACCCACTTGTCTTTTATTTTTTTCTCTTGTTTTTCATGTGTTAAGCGTCTTTACGCAAATTTGGCCTTAAAATACCCATTTCTTGATTTTTCGGGAAGCCATTGGGACCAAAAATCTTTTTGGTCGCAGTGGTTACAGCCTTCTCCACGCTGACGAGCGCCAACAGCGCGAAACGCGTTCGTGGATGGCTTTTCTTGATTTATCAAGAAATTGGGTTGGCCAAATATCTCAGAACAAGCTAAATAAACGTTTAGTTTATTTTTGCTCCACTAGATGGCGCTCTGCCATCTAAAAAGCACATGTGCTCGTGGTCAAAAGATGCTCTCTTTATTTTTAATATCAACACCTGACCCACTTATCTTTTATTTTTTTCTATTGTTTTTTTCATATATATATATAGTATAGTTATGAAAATTTTAAGATTAATATTTTTTTTATTTAATATAAATGTGTGAGGTTTGTTTGTTTTTAATTTTTTTGTAATAAATAATTAGTTAGATTATATTTAAAAAAAAGAAAAAAAAGTAACACCAGCAAAGCATCGGCAGTTACGCGTCATAGGCTGGGTGAAAAAAAGGAATAAGCGAAGAGAAAGTTTTAAAGAGAAGAGCAAAGACAGAACCATGATAATAATTCTCCAAATATAAAATAAAGCTAATTAGAGAGAGAGAAGTATTTTTTTCTCTATTTTCTATCTAGATGAAAAAAGATAGATTTTTGTGAATTTTTTTTTTGGGAATTTTTTTTTAATAAGCTTTTTTAAAGACAATCTAGTGTAAATGTGGAGGACACGATATAAGATAATATATTAAATTAGGAATGATGAAACCTTAAGGGTTAGACCAGATGGAAAGAGGATGGTACTCAGGTGGGCCTCTTCAGATGAAGACCTGAGCAGCAGTTTCGGGCCCTTACTCCATTACTGCCAAACCATGCCTCTTCGACCAAATAGAAAGAAAATTTAGATTGGAATGGAGATAGGGTAATAGCTGAGCCTTAGATACTACATAAATCAACTAATGAACTGAGCAAGTATCATCTTCTGCACTTTCAAACCTAACTCAAAAAATGTTTTTTTTTTTTTATCAGTTCAGAAGTTAAATTTATTCGGTTCCCTAGACTTAATAAGATTGATACATACTTATCCCTTAGTGTTAAACTTTAAATCAAATTGTGTTTATTCTTTTTGGGTATAAGGACTGTAAGAGACTGATAATAAATTAGTTGTCGCGAAAATAGGTACTTTTGGACCAACCAACCGACGCTGGCAACACTGCCCGCTACCCCCCACCCCCCCCCCCCCCCCCCCCCCCCCCGCGCATGAGCGAGCAGAAAAGGATTAACCCTCGAAAATTCCGGTAAACAAACTGTCTCGACGCTAACGTTTTGGTTTTGACAGGCCTGAAAAAGAACTATCTCTCATAAATTTTAATAATTGTTTTGAATAATATTTGTATTAATATTAATTTGTGTGATTTTTAAATAAATATTTCTTTCAATAAGTATTAAATTATTCATCACTGTTTTCTAACTTAGGCCTCGCCATCCAACGTTGTGACTCAATTTCTACTGATCCCTGCAACAAAGATATTGATTTATCAATTTATAATTTTCAAGTCAGTTTCCAGCATTACTGTAAAGCTAGGAGCTTTTAGTTCAGGTTAAGCCATCGGGACCTTGTATTGTCTTTTTTTTTTCAAATTTAAGACAAAGACAACATTTTGGCGCAGTCGACAGGATACAGATTGAAGAATTACTGATTACACAAAGGTGCAACTGTGAACCAGTGATTACTTCTCAGGATGGCTGACCAACCAGTTAGTAGTGCTGAACTGAAAAAGCTTAGGACGCAAGTGCGTGCAATGTTCACCAAGGCGTTCAATGAGCTCGAAACAGAGATCAAGAAGAATGAAGTCAAGAAAGCAGATGTAGAGAAAATCCTCCGCCGATTCCAGACCCACCATGAAAAGCTTTCAATATTGAACATGAGGATGGAAGAAGCTCTGCTACGAGAATCAGCGTCTGAAGACATTTTCACTGCCGAGTACGAATCCGTTTGTGAGTACGAAGATAATTTCAGTAACATTATGACTGATTACGAGGTTCTTGCGGAAAAGGATGACGTTAGTACAATCAGCGGCACAGCAGCAATGAACTATCAACTACCGAAGCTGGAGTTCAAGAAGTTTGGGGGAGAACCAAGAGAA
>CP092873.1:85409038-85454582 GCA_030710605.1 Cordylochernes scorpioides | reverse complement strand
AGTGCCTTCCTCTATATATCGCCCGATTTTAAACATTAAAATGTAAACATTTTACATTAAAAGTGACCTGTCTATAGCACCCTATTTTGGTGAGTCCCAAGAGGGGGCTGTATATTATACAGTCAAACCTGTCTATAGCGCCTCCTCTAAATAGCGCCTTCCTCTATATATCGCCCGATTTTAAACATTAAAATGTAAACATTTTACATTAAAAGTGACCTGTCTATAGCATCCCATTTTGGTGAGTCCCAAGAGGGAGCGACAGGTTTAACTGTATTATGATGCATTAGCACTCCATCTGTTATGAAAATTTGAAACTATTATAGATGTGTATGAATATCTTTTAAAAATAAAATAATTTCTACTGCCTTTACTGCAATGGAAAAATTAATGGGCGGGCTTGGCTCATCAGTGGTGAACCCTCTATACACGTCTATAATAGTTTCAAATTTTCACATATATATACATCACACTATGTACAATGAATATGGCGCCACCGCTGCAGAGTTTGGTGGAGAATCACCAGGGGGTACCCAGCGACACCAGGTATTTCGCGATCTATGAAAAAAAAATGTAGATAGCGTGCTTCGCCACTGAGATGACGTGGTCCTCGAGATCAACTGGAAAGATCCAAGAACTCTATGATAAAGCACAATTTGGATTATTCTATATACAGTTACGAGCGTCTTTCCTAATCCGTCATCTCATCATCGGGCCGGCTGACTCTGTCATGGTTTGCCGGCGCCCTCCTATTGGTCGGCTACGATCACGTGTCATCGTTTGCTGCGCCACCCTGCCGGCGGCGCGCGCCCGTTGGCTGCCAGCGAGCACGTGACTTCCCTGTGCTCGCGCATGGCGGGCGGTAGGCGGTAGAATTGCAACAAATAGTATTTGAATCAAAACATTCAATCGGGTAAAACACGGGCGTTGCCCGGGTCATTCGGCTAGTAGATTAGAAACACAAGGTAAAAAGACCCAAACCTCCAAATAAATAAATAAGTGTGTGATGTTTCAGTGTAACTGCGTTGTTACCATCTTCAGACAAAAGTTGCTAAATAAGAAATTATAAATCAATGCTGAGTTTTCTCAACTTCTTGAAATAGAGGAGAGAGCTATATAATTTCTCATTCAGCACTTTTTGTCTGAAGATGGTAACAAAGAGCTGTTATCAAAATGTCACACACTATTAATTTATTATGGATTAGGTCTTATTTTCTTGCAGCTAAAAATAGAAATAATATTAAAAGCTATTACTATGGACCTTATACAGTAAAATCTTGATAATATGAACCAGGCATATAGCGAATCATCCTTTATAACAAACCTGAAATAATCCCCATTTTATATTACAGTGAATTATGGCTATATAATGAACCATGGCTATAGGTTTAGTCCAATAGGGGTTCTCTATGGAGAGGTTTTACTGTATTTATGTAATTGATTAACTATCTCCAATGATAAGCCACAATTTGAATTATAGATTATAAACACAAGGTAATAAGACCAAATCCAAATAAATAAATAAATTGTGTGTGAAGTTTCGGTAACAGCGTTGTAACCATCTTCAGACAAAAGTACTAAATGTAGGCACAATTTGGATTATAGATTATAAGCACAAGGTGATAAAATGAAATAAATAAATAGTGTGTGACATTTTAGTGACAATGCTGTTACCGAAACATCACACACTATTTATTTATTTGGATTTGGTCTTATTACCTTGTGTTTAACTATCTCCAATCTTAGATGCACTAAACAGGAACTTTGGGTTTGGGAGAGGCTGCTGCTTATAATAAAACAGCTTGAAGAGCATGAACTCATGGAATTCCTGTAATCTTTACACAAGGGGATACAACAACAATATCTCCAATCTTTGATAAGGCACAATTTGGATTATAGATTATGAACATAAGATAATAAGATCAAATCCAAATAAATAAATAGTGTGTGACGTTTCGGTAACAGCGTTGTTACCAACTTCAGATAAAAGTATTGAATGTGTCTGCTATCTTGTTTACACACTTGATAACAGTAACTATTTAAAACATGCTGTGATAAAATTTCTCATTCAGTACTTTTGTCTGAAGATGGTAACAACGTTGTTACCGAAACGTCACACACTATTTATTTATTTGGATTTGGTTTTATTACCTTATGTTCATAATCTATAATCCAAATTGTACCTTATCATTTGGATGTGGTCTTGTTACCTTATGTTTCTAATCTATAATCCAAATTGTACCTTATCATTTGGATGTGGTCTTGTTACCTTATGTTTCTAATCTATGATCCAAATTGTACCTTATCATTTGGATGTGGTCTTGTTACCTTATGTTTCTAATCTATGATCCAAATTGTACCTTATCATTTGGATGTGGTCTTGTTACCTTATGTTTCTAATCTATAATCCAAATTGTACCTTATCATTTGGATGTGTTACCTTATGTTTCTAATCTATAATCCAAATTGTGCCGTATCATTTCTTTGTGGTCTTGTTACCTTATGTTTCTAATCTATAATTCAAATTGTATCTTATCATTTGGATGTGGTCTTGTTACCTTGTTTCTAATCCATAATCCAAATTGTAACTTATCATTTGGATGTGGTCTTGTTACCTTATATCTCTAATCTATAATCCAAATTGTACCTTATCATTTGGATATGGTGTCTTGTTACCTTATGTTTCTAATCTATAATCCAAATTGTACCTTATTATTTGGATGTGGTCTTGTTACCTTATGTTTCTAATCTATAATCCAAATTGTACCTTATCATTTGGATGTGGTCTTGTTACCTTATGTTTCTAATCTATAATCCAAATTGTACCTTATCATTTGGATGTGGTCTTGTTAAATTATGTTTCTAATCTATAATCCAAATTGTACTTTATCATTTGTATATGTGGTCTTGTTACCTTATGTTTCTAATCTATAATCCAAATTGTAACTTATCATTTTATTTATAAAAAATGAAAAAAGAACTGTGATAAAATTATTTAATTTCTTGTTGTATTGATGCACTGATGTAGGTATTACAAGAATCTGAAGCCCAAAGACAGAGCCAATTGCCTACAATCTGTGGAAGTTCTGTAGGAAATCTGACTCTGATAAACACAACACCTTCACAGCAGGAGGTATATCTTACCTTGTTAGGCATTATGCACTTCTTTAAACAAAGGATAGATTGTTGGCATTAAAATAATTCACAATACACATTCTCTTTATTTGAACCAATTATAATTCAACATATATATATCTAAATTGGAAACTATTATAGACGCGTATGATTCTTTTTAAAAATAAACAATTTCTACTGCCCTTACTGCAATGGAAAAATTAATGGGAGAGCCTGTCTCATCATTGGTAAACCCTCCATTGCAGTAAGAACAGTAGAAATTGTTTATTTTTAAAAAGAATCATAAGCGTCTATAATAGTTTTGAATTTTGATAACAGATGGCGGGCTAATGCATCATAACATATATATATATATTTATTAATTCAATGATTTTTTTTTAATACCAATCAGCCTATATACTTTAACCAACTTAATAAAGCACAATTTGGATTATAGATTATAAACACAAGGTAATAAGACCAAATCCAAATAAATAATTAGTGTGTGACATTTTGGTAACAGCATTGTTACCATCTTCAAACAAAAGTACTGAATGAGAAATTTTACCACAGCATGATTTAAATAGTTACTGTTATCAAGTGTGTAATCTTTTTATCTGTTATCTTGTTTACATACTTGATAACAGGAACTATTTAAAACATGCTGTGGTAAAATTTCTCATTCAGTACTTTTGTCTGAAGATGGTAACAATACTGTTACCGAGACATCACACACAATTTAATTATTTGGTCTTATTACCTTGTGACTTTAACCAACTATAATTCAACATCTGCTATCACACAACCAAAAATTCTATAATCAATTAGGGTGTTGAATTAAAGAAGTTGGAAGGCTGCGCTAGGATATGAGACAAAGTAGAATAAAGAATAAGGAACAAGAACCATGATAAGGGACAATTTGGATGATGGATAAGAATCCCAAAGTAACAAAACCAAATTCAAATAATGAGACATGGAAGAGGGTAATTGAGCTGGAGAAATATTACGCACCGTTAATTTTCAACCACCGCAACCTGGGATCGAATCTTGCATTGAGAACTTTTCTGGTTGCTGCTTTGCACATGTGTAAGAGGCAGTCACTATCTACACACTATGAGATTATTGTAGTATTTTTCATGTGTACTTGGGATAAGTAGTCTTATCCCTAGTACACATTGTTCTTTAAAAATCCTTTTAAAATGTTTTTTTTTAAATCCTGAGTTCAACTGACCCTGTTGATAGTCCTCAGCAAGGGTCCCACTCCAGGGATACGGAGGAGCTGTGTCTGTACTCATGTTAGAGTCAGCAGCAAAGGCTTCCATGTTAGGAACGGCCTCAAACTACAGGCAAATTCAGACTTTCACCAAAGTGTGCCTGGATCATGGTGCCATGATCAACGAAAGCTGCAACCCTACACCCCATTCCATGAGATCATGAACTCATGGGATTCGTGTAATCTTTACACAAAGGGATAAGAAACAACAACAACACACGTTGTTCAGGCCATGATAATCATGGTGGGTAGTTAGTGACTGCTTTTTTTACTGCAAGCGCACCACATGTCTACACATGTGAAAAGCAGTTCGACTTTGCACTTACAAATGTGCCAGAGCCCCGTTTGGTTACTTGCACTCGCTGGTGGGGTTGGACTTTTGCAAGAATTGGGGGGGTCATTGGAGCATTTAAAAAAAAAATTTATTAAACAGAAAAAGTGTCCAATGCGGGAATCGAACCCGGGTCGTAGTGGTCGAAAACCAAACGGTTTAACCAGACTTCCACCGACCCCCCAAAAGAGCTCTGAACATCAGAAATAGACAGCATCAAACACTAACAAGATTTAGAACAGGCCATCTCAAGCCATTGAAGATAGAAACAAAATCTACCCCACTTGCCCAAAATGTAGCTTGGTACCTGCAGCTCCAGAAAACATTTTGGCTTGCATTAGATGCACTAAACAGGACCTTTGGGAGAGGCCGCTGCTTATCATAAAACAGCTCGAGGAGCATGAACTCATGGAATTCGTGTAATCTTTACACAAGGGGATAAGAAACAACAACAAAGAAGATACCATTTATAGTAAAACCTCCGCAAGTGAGTATCTTTCTACTAGGGAGAATAAATATCACCATAATTACCAATTAGCTGCTCTCCTGTAAGAGGACATCTCTAACTAAAGAACACTTTGGTTCTGAAACTCTGTGTTGTCCTTTACAGGGAGGTAGTAATATAGATACAGTACTAACTCTCTCTAAAGGACAACACCTAGTTGTAGAGCCAAAGTGTACCTTAGAGAATGATGTCCTCTTACAGGAGAGCAGCTACAGTAGAACTACCTCTCTGTAAAGGACAACACCTAGTTGTAGAACCAAAGTGTTCTTTAGTTAGAGATGTCCTCTCTAACTAAAGAACACTTTGGTTCTGAAACTCTGTGTTGTCCTTTACAGGGAGGTAGTAATATAGATACAGTACTAACTCTCTCTAAAGGACAACACCTAGTTGTAGAGCCAAAGTGTACCTTAGAGAATGATGTCCTCTTACAGGAGAGCAGCTACAGTAGAACTACCTCTCTGTAAAGGACAACACCTAGTTGTAGAGCCAAAGTGCCCCTTAGAGAGAGGTGTTCTCTTACAGGAGAGCAGCTACAGTAGAACTACCTCTCTGTAAAGGACAACACCTAGTTACAGAGCCAAGGTGTCCTTTATGTCAAGGTGTCCTCTTACCATAGAGTTACTAAATAGCAAGAATGGTAATTTTGGCAATGAAGACTGTTCTTTGTAGAGAGGTGTTCTCTAGAGAGAGTATCCTCTCATAGAGGTTATTCTACTGTATTGGTGATGATTACTATACTTTGTAGAGAGATTTCCTCTAAAGAGAGAGTGTCCTATCTCATGGAGGTTGTCTTCTTCTTCTTTCTTATCTCAAAGCCATGATAATCATAGTGGGTAGTTAGCGACTGCTTTTACTGTAAGCGCACCACATGTCTACACATGTGTAAAGCAGTTTGACTTTGCACTTACAAATGTGCCAGAGCCCCGTTTAGTTATTTGCACTCGTTGGTGGGGTTGGACTTTTGCAAGAATCAGGGGCCATTGGAGCATTTTTTTTTTTTAAACAGAAAAAAAGTGTCCAATGCGGGAATCTAACCCGGGTTGCAGTGGTCGAAAACCAAACGGTTAACCAGCCTTCCACCAACCCCCCTTGGTTGTTCTACACTGAATATAGGATTTCTCGATTATAAAGAAGGATATCTAGATGTCCCCCAACACCCCACCTTTCTGCATGGAGAGCTGGTTGCCCCCCGAAGCGTGGAAGTCGTACAGGGCCACAAAAAGGGAGGCGGACTCTTCGTCCTCCCTGGCCAGCCAGCGACACACTTCCTCCTCCAGAGAGGAGCTGGACTCTCCCGGGATCTCCGGCAAGGGGCGGTTCTGGAGCAGGGCTTCTGCAACCCCATCAGCTTTTGGTGATCTGGCTGAATGCGGAAGATGAAAGTGATCAATTTAATTGCATATTGCCCAAATAGAGATGGAAATTTTGCCGGGAAGCTATTGATCTCTCTCTGTCAAAATCCTGTCAAAGACTATGGATGATAAAAGTGATCATTTTATTTGCATATTGCCCAAATAGAGATGGAAATTTTGCCGGGAAGCTATTGATCTCTCTCTGTAAAAATCCTGTCAAAACCTATGGATGATAAAAATGATCATTTTATTTGCATATTGCCAAAATAGAGATGGAAATTTTTCCGGGAAGCTATTGATCTCTCTCTGTAAAAATCCTGTCAAAGACTATGGATGATAAAAGTGATCATTTTATTTGCATATTGCCCAAATAAATAGATATGGAAATTTTGCCGGGAAGCTATTGATCTCTCCCTGTAAAAATCCTGTCAAAGACTATGGATGATAAAAGTGATCATTTTATTTGCATATTGCCCAAATAGAGATGGAAATTTTGGCAGGAAGCTATTGATCTCTCTCTGTCAAAATCCTGTCAAAGACTATGGATGATAAAAGTGATCATTTTATTTGCATATTGCCCAAATAGAGATGGAAATTTTGCTGGGAAGATATTGATATTTCTATAAAAAGAAAGGCCACCAACTGTCAGGATAGATTTAAAACAATACAAAATCTAGAAATGTCCAATCTACCAGCTCCGGTGTTCTGGCTTTGTCACAGAGCTGATTCTGTTAGTTTGCTGAGTTGGTCCATAGGTAAGTCAAATATGTCTTGAACCATAATTGTCCTCTATCACAAAATAATGTTTAAATAAATATATTTTTTTCATTATTTTCTATATATCACTGCACATTATTTAAACTCATTTGTAATATATTTATAAATGAATGTAATTCTACTGTCCTCAAAGCTTATGTCCATAGTTCTTCTAAAATACCCATTCCAAGAGTCTACCAACAGTATCACTATAAAAGGAAGTTCCAAAAATGAAATATAACAGCGGTATGGTAGATTAAACTGGCAAAACTGCTGGGAGGGTTCACCACTGATGAGCCAGGCCCTCCCTTTAATTTTTTCCATTGCAGTAAGGGCAGTAGAAATTGTTTAATTTCAAAAAGAAACTTACGCCTTTAAAATAGTTCCGAATTTTCATTTGTAAATAGCCTATTTTTTCATATATCACAAGAAAATAAGACCTAATCCAAAGATTATTAAAATTATTTTCTTGTATTATAATATACACCTATCCCCCGATTTACACGGTAGATACGTTCCTGAGAAAAACGTGTAAATCGGGGGTAGGTGTACACAGAAATAAAAATAAAATGCATTGACAGGTTAAAATATGTAGTCAGCACATAAGCTCGGGATTCCTCGTGAGATGTGTACACAGCACATGTGTTCAATCACAGTAGAATTTAGTATAGTGCGATAAAAACAAAAAAAAACCTAATTGGAAAACCGTGTAAAAGCGAAAACGTGTAAAACAAGTACCGTGTAAATCGGGGGATAGGTGTATAATCTAAATTGTGCTTTATCATTTTTGCCTATATCCTTAATGAAGTCATCATCAAAATTCAAAACTATTATAGACGCGTATTTCTACTGGCCTTACTGCAATGGAAAAAGGACAGTAGAAATTGTTTATTTTAAAAAAAAAGAATCCTACGCATTTATAATAGTTTCGAATTTTGATAACAGATGGCATTCTAATGCATCATCTCTTCTTCTTCTTTCTAATCTCCACTCAATCACACTAAGGTATCAAGCTTGTAGAGCTTGTTGATGGTGTCTTCTTCTTCTTTCTAATCTCCACTCAATCACACTAAGGTATCAAGCTTGTAGAGCTTGTTGATGGTGTCTTCTTCTTCTTTCTAATCTCCACTCAATCACACTAAGGTATCAAGCTTGTAGAGCTTGTTGATGGTGTCTTCTTCTTCTTTCTTCTCTCCACTCAATCACACTAAGGTATCAAGCTTGTAGAGCTTGTTGATGGTGTCTTCTTCTTCTTTCTAATCTCCACTCAATCACACTAAGGTATCAAGCTTGTAGAGCTTGTTGATGGTGTCTTCTTCTTCTTTCTTCTCTCCACTCAATCACACTAAGGTATCAAGCTTGTAGAGCTTGTTGATGGTGTCTTCTTCTTCTTTCTAATCTCCACTCAATCACACTAAGGTATCAAGCTTGTAGAGCTTGTTGATGGTGTCTTCTTCTTCTTTCTTCTCTCCACTCAATCACACTAAGGTATCAAGCTTGTAGAGCTTGTTGATGGTGTCTTCTTCTTCTTTCTTCTCTCCACTCAATCACACTAAGGTATCAAGCTTGTAGAGCTTGTTGATGGTGTCTTCTTCTTTCTAATCTCCACTCAATCACACTAAGGTATCAAGCTTGTAGAGCTTGTTGATGGTGTCTTCTTCTTCTTTCTTATCTCCACTCAATCACACTAAGGCATCAAGCTTGTAGAGCTTGTTGATGGTGTCTTCTTCTTCTTTCTTCTCTCCACTCAATCACACTAAGGTATCAAGCTTGTAAAGCTTGTTGATGGTGTCTGCCGGGGAAGAGTAGAGCTCATCAATGGATGAGTCAATACAGTCAATAGTATAATCACTAATGCATTATAATATAAATGAAGTCATATCTATTTTTTTAGTTACAATTTCAGTTGGTTAATGTAGTCTGTTGTTTTTCTTTACTAATAAGTTGACTTCTTTGTTTCCAAAGAACCCCACATAAGACAGGATCCACTTTAGGCAGGTTGTTTTTTTTTTTTGTTGTTCAAATTATAAACACAAGGTAATAAGATCAAATCCAAATAAATAAATAGTGTGTGACGTTTCAGTAACAGCTTTGTTACCCTCTTCAGACAAAAGTACTGAATGAGAAATTTTTACCACAGCATAAACACAAGGTAATAAGACCAAATCCAAATAAATAAATAGTGTGTGACGTTTCGGTAACAGCGTTGTTACCATCTTCAGACAAAAGTACTGAATGAGAAATATAATCTATAATAAATCTATAATCCAAATTGTGCCTTATCAATTTTACCACAGCATGTTTTAAATGGTAAAATTGTGTGGTAAAATTTCTCATTCAGTACTTTTGTCTGAAGATGGTAACAACGCTGTTACCGAAACGTCACACACTATTTATTTATTTGGATTTGGTCTTATTACTTTGTATTTATAATCCAAATTGTGCCTTATCATTTGTTCAATTTGTTCAACATTTCTTTGGAAAAGAACGAGTTGTAGAAACCATCGGCTTTCGACAGTTACAACCAAGGATCAAACCTCACCTTGGGTACTTTTTTTTTTTTCAAATAAAAATATAAATTGTGCTCAAATGGCTTCCTTATTCTTACAAAAATTCAACTCCACCAGTGAATACAAGTAACCAAACAGGGCTCTGGCATGTGATAAAGCCCAATTTGGATTATAGATTATAATACAAGAAAATAAGACCTAATCCAAATAATTTATTGGTGTCTGACGTTTCGGCAACAACATTATCATCATCATCAGACACAATATCAAGTTGTCTTAAAAAAAACTATTTTTCCTTATCTGTTATCCTGTTTAATTAATTGATAACAGTACTATTTAAGAACTTGTGTTATATTTTTTCAAATTTATTCTTTTGTCTGATGATGGTGACAATGCTGTTGCCGAAACGTCACACACTATTAAATTAATTGGATTAGGTCTTATTTTCTTATATTATAATCTATAATCCAGATTTATTCTTTTGTCTGATGATGGTGACAATGCTGTTGCCGAAACGTCACACACTATTAAATTATTTGGATTAGGTCTTATTTTCTTGTATTATAATCTATAATCCAGATTTATTCTTTTGTCTGATGATGGTGACAATGCTGTTGCCGAAACGTCACACACATCGAATGTTTTTTTAAAAAGTTTCAATAATTATTTTTAAAACATTGTTGTGCCTGTAGGAATTTAAAATTGAATTTATTGATTTCTTATTATTTTTAAACTATATAAATTGAAAAGTTTATCTGGTTCTATTTTTTATAAAATAAATACATACATAAATATATTTAGAATATATAAATAGAAATAATTAATGATACATGTATATATATAAAATATTTTTTTTAATATTTATTTTATTTTATTAGTTTAATTTATATTAATGAAGAGTGTTTTTTTTTTTTAATTTGGGGGAAATCTGAGACTATAAACTAAAGCCTTAATTTTTTTTTTTTTTTAATTTTAAAATTTGTAAATTAATTAATTATTAAGCCTATTATTTTTTAAAATATATGAAAGTACTAGTACATTATTGTTTAAATGGACCTCAATACGCGGCATTTGTTGATGGGTCGTAAATATAGATTTTTTTTTTTTTGTAAATAAATTAAAATAAAATTTTAAAAGGTATATTAAAATATTCTTACCATTATGTTCGGTAAATATATTGCTCCCTGAGCTACTTCCATGTTTATTGTCCTTTGCCTTATACTTGGGATTTTGTTTCTTTCCACCATGAACTGAACGATTTTCTTTAGAGTTATTTGTGCCCATATCCCGGGGCTAAATATTAGCCAGGATTTATTTTCGGAAAGAATGCCTCATTGGATAGTTTATCAAACGTCATTTCATTTTCGTGTTAATTTTTCTTTAATGGTAATGTTTGATAGGTCATGATTGAATTAATGACACATTGAACTCAAAAGAAAACAAACAACAACACAATTTGCTCACAATATTTGGAAGATTACGCTTAACAACACTGATTTTTTTTTTTATTGGATTTTTTTTTTTTTAACCTTTCCAAAATAAATTACACATTTGTATTTTTTTTATAATTAAAATGATTAGGTATAAATGCAAAGTTGAGTATTTAGTATAATATAATAAATAAATATAAAGAGAGATATTTTTCTGGAGTATTGTATTTTTTAAAGTTCAAAAGTTTTGAGATTTGAGAAAAGTTAAATACACTTTCGTATATTAAGGAAAAGGCATCCCCTTAATATGCAACTGAAAGTTGCTGATGGCTTGCGCCATCTTTCGGAATAAATATTAACTTTTTTTCTTTTTTTAATTATTCCAGAATTGACCAAATACCTATTCTTAATGAAGAAAAGTGAACCACATACGAATTTCGGGCTGTTGGCCCTCGTCGGCGTGGTGCAAGCTGTACCTTAACGAGAAAGAATATGGTTTTACATGCTACTAACCAAAGTGTATGGTTTTCTAGCCCAAAAATGAATGTAGCAAGCAGACAAGCGCTATGCACTATAGCAAAGCACCAAGGTGCTGCACGCCAACAAAGTTGTTCAAAAAAGGTTATATTCCCTGAACGTTTATTTAGCTTGCTCCGAGATATTTGGCCAACCCAATTTCTTGTGATAAATCAAGAAAAGCCATCCACGAATACCCATTTCTTGATTTTTCGGGAAGCCATTGGGACCAAAAATCTTTTTGGTCGCAGTGGTTACAGCCTTCTCCACGCTGACGAGCGCCAACAGCGCGAAACGCGTTCGTGGACGGCTTTTCTTGATTTATCAAGAAATTGGGTTGGCCAAATATCTCGGAGAAAGCTATATAAACGTTTAGTTTATTTTTGCTCTAATAGATGGCGCTCTGCCATCTAAAAAGCACATGTGCTCGTGGTCAGGAGATGCTCTCTTTATTTTTAATATCAACACCTGACCCACTTATCTTTTATTTTTTCTCTTGTTTTTCATGTGTTAAGCGTCTTTACGCAAATTTGGCCTTAAATACCCATTTCTTGATTTTTCGGGAAGCCATTGGGACCAAAAATCTTTTTGGTCGCAGTGGTTACAGCCTTCTCCACGCTGACGAGCGCCAACAGCGCGAAACGCGTTCGTGGATGGCTTTTCTTGATTTATCAAGAAACTGGGTTGGCCAAATATCTCAGAGCAAGCTAAATAAAAGTTTAGTTTATTTTTGCTCTAATAGATGGCGCTCTGCCATCAAAAAAGCACATGTGCTCGTGGTCAGGAGATGCTCTCTTTATTTTTAATATCAACACCTGACCCACTTATCTTTTATTTTTTTCTCTTGTTTTTCATGTGTTAAGCGTCTTTACGCAAATTTGGCCTTAAATACCCATTTCTTGATTTTTCGGGAAGCCATTGGGACCAAAAATCTTTTTGGTCGCAGTGGTTACAGCCTTCTCCACGCTGACGAGCGCCAACAGCGCGAAACGCGTTCTTGGATGGCTTTTCTTGATTTATCAAGAAATTGGGTTGGCCAAATATCTCAGAGCAAGCTAAATAAACGTTTAGTTTATTTTTGCTCCACTAGATGGCGCTCTGCCATCTAAAAAGCACATGTGCTCGTGGTCAGGAGATGCTCTCTTTATTTTTAATATCAACACCTGACCCACTTATCTTTTATTTTTTCTATTGTTTTTTTCATATATATATATAGTATAGTTATGAAAATTTTAAGATTAATATTTTTTTTATTTAATATAAATGTGTGAGGCTTGTTTGTTTTTAATTTTTTGTAATAAATAATTAGTTAGATTATATTTTAAAAAGGAAAAAAAGTAACACCAGCAAAGAATCGGCAGTTACGCGTCATAGGCTGGGTGAAAAAAAGGAATAAGCGAAGAGAAAGTTTTAAAGGGAAGAGCAAAGACAGAACCATGATAATAATTTTCCAAATATAAAATAAAGCTAATTAGAGAGAGAGAAGTATTTTTTCTCTATTTTCTATCTAGATGAAAGAAGATAGATTTTTGTGAATTTTTTTTTAGGGAATTTTTTTTAATAAGCTTATTTTAAAGACAATCTAGTGTAAATGTGGAGGACACGATATAAGATAATATATTAAATTAGGAATGATGAAAACCTTAAGGGTTAGACCAGATGGAAAGAGGATGGTACTCAGGTGGGCCTCTTCAGATGAAGACCTGATCAGCAGTTTCGGCCCTTACTCCATTACTGCCAAACCATGCCTCTTCGACCAAATAGAAAGTAAATTTAGATTGGAATGGAGATAGGGTAATAGCTGAGCCTTAGATACTACATAAATCAATTAATGAACTGAGCAAGTATCATCTTCTGCACTTTCAAACCTAACTCTAAAAATGTTTTTTTTTTTTTCAGTTCAGAAGTTAAATTTATTCGGTTCCCTAGACTTAATCAGATTGATACATACTTATCCCTTAGTGTTAAACTTTAAATCAAATTGTGTTTATTCTTTTTGGGTATAAGGACTGTAAGAGACTGATAATAAATTAGTTGTCGCGAAAATAGGTACTTTTGGACCAACCAACGCTGGCAACACTGCCCCGCTACCCCCCCCCCCGCGCATGCGCGAGCAGAAAAGGATTAACCCTCGAAAATTCCGGTAAACAAACTGTCTCGACGCTAACGTTTGGTTTTGACAGGCCTGAAAAAGAACTATCTCTCATAAATTTTAATAATTGTTTTGAATAATATTTGTATTAATATTAATTTGTGTGATTTTTAAATAAATATTTCTTTCAATAAGTGTGCTGAGAACATGTACGAAAAGATCTACGTATGTTTTCCCACGTGACGCAGCGGAGCGTGACCTTGGCTGCACGGGTGAGTCATTTGTTGTTTTGCTCTCTGTATGGATGGACATTAAAACATGGTGGCAGCGATAACTGGGTAAAATACGAACCCGTATATTGCAAAATATCGATTTTTGTGTACCTTGGAAGATAATTCAACATGGCTCGGATTCAACCTCCAGAAACTTTCGACTTCTCGACTCCCAAAGAATGGCCCAAATGGAGGAAGAGATTCGAACGATACCTCGTGGTCAGTGGAATGAAGAAGAAAGAGGAGGCGGACAAGATCGATTTGTTCATGTACTTGATGGGTGACCGCGCGGATGATATATTCAGGACCTTCAAGTTCGAAAAGGAGGAAGAGGCAACGAAAATTGATTCCGTCCTCAAGGCGTTTGACAGCCACTTCTGTGTCAGGAAGAATATTATCTACGAACGTGCGAAATTTAATTCAAGAATCCAAGAGGATCGGGAGCCAGTGGACGAATTCATCACTTCATTGTACAAATTGGCTGATAGTTGCGAATTTGAGGGTCTTCATGAGCAGTTGATCCGTGACCGAATAGTGGTTGGAGTGAGGGACAAAGCTTTATCTGAAAGAATGCAGTTGGACAGCGAACTGACTTTGGAAAAGGCGGTGAAGATGGTTCGACAGCAGGAAGCCGTTCGACAGCAGCAAGTCGACCTGCAGCGTCCCTCAACAAGCCAAAAGGTCAGTCAGGTGAAGTTCAACTCGAAGAAGCAATCACCGAAACAACAACAGCAGCCTTCGAGGAAGAAGGAGAAGTCAGCCAAAACAAGATCACGATGTCCCAGGTGCGGAGGTTTCACCCACAGGGAAGGACAGGCTTGCCGTGCTGAAGGACAGAAATGTAACCTGTGTTCAAAAACAGGCCATTTTGCAAATTGCTGCCCAGATAAGCAGGCGAAGACTGCGGAAGTCAAAGCTGTTTCTGAACTTGATGAAGAAATTGGTTTTCTCCTGGAGGTCTCAGCTGTGGAGGATTCATCTAATCTCGATAATGATGAAGACGAGTGCAGGAGGCGATGGACAGCAGAAATCCAAGTGAACGGGAAAAAGGTGAAGTTCAAGCTCGACTCCCAGCCGGATGTTACATGTGTTCCTCTGTGTCTATTCAAGAAGATAATGGGACAGCAACGACTAGTGAAAAGTGATATCAACATTAGAGCTGCTGAATTCTCCGAACTTCAGACTGTGGGTATGTTTATATCAACGCTGCGAAATGGCAATTATGAAATCAAGGAGAAGATTTATGTCATTCGTTGTTTGAGTGAACCTCTTCTGAGTCGCCGGGCATGTGAGCTCTTGAACCTGGCGAGGCGAATTGAAGTGGTTGCGACGAGAATTAACCCAATCAAGGAATTCCCTGAAGTATTTGAAGGACTGGGACAGATCGGAAACCCTTACGAAATCAAATTGAAACCTGGAGCAAAACCATATGCTGTGCATACTCCTCGACGGGTACCAATACCTTTGATGGAAAAGCTTAAAACAAGATTGGAAGAGCTCGACAAAGACGAGATCTTGACGAAGATTTTTGAAGCTCAACAAGAAGATACGACCCTGAAAGCAGTAGTCAACTACCTTGAGCAAGGCTGGCCAGATAAGAAGAAGATGTCACAGGCTCTGCTCTCTTATTGGCATGTCAAGGATGAACTCAGCGTTCAAAATGGACTACTGATGCGTAGCTGTCGTCTTGTTATTCCAGCAAGTATGAAACTGGAGATCCTAGATAAGTTGCACGCTGGGCACTTCGGGATTACAAAAACAAGACTTCGCGCACGTGAGACGGTATGGTGGCCTGGAATTTCGGAAGAGATCGCGGAAACGGTCAGGAAGTGCAGTGTCTGTATCCAGGAAGCCGTCTCAAAACATGAACCTTTGATACCAACCAACTTTCCTACACGACCGTGGCAAAAGATTGGAATGGATTTGTTCAAGTTCGAGAATAAGTGGTATCTAGTCGTCATTGACTATTATTCTCGATATCCTGAAATGGTTCAGCTGGATCGGCTCACAGCCAGTGTGGTGGTGCGTAGTTGCAAATCCATATTTGCCCGACATGGAATACCAGAAACTGTTGTAAGCGATAATGGGACGCAATTTGGAGCTGCTCGTGAATTTGCAAATTTCGCAAGGCAGTACGGATTCACACATGTCACTTCAAGTCCTCGATTCCCGCAGAGCAATGGGATGGCAGAAGCAGGTGTGAAAATTGCTAAGTTGATCCTCAAGAAAAATCAAGACCCATCGCTTGGACTCCTGGAGTATCGATCGACCCCTTTGGAGAACGGTTACAGCCCTGCTGAGCTTCTCATGGGACGTAAACTCCAAACGACCTTGCTAATTGCACCAGAGAATCTTAATCCAAAGTTGGTGGACTCTCAGACCCTGAAAAGAAAGGAAGGGAGAAGGAGAAAGGATATGAAATCCAGATATGATCGACGCTGCGGAGCTACGGACATGGAGGAGCTATCCGAAGGTGACACGGTTTGGATTACAGATATGCGAACCTGGGGGATTGTAAAGCAGAAAAATCGACACCAAGGTCATATATGGTTGATACTCCAGTTGGGACTTTACGTCGAAACAGGTTCCATCTACGAAAAGGAGTTACAGTGCAATATCCAGCCGAACCATCGACGCTGACCTTTTCGGGGGAGGAACTGGTTGAAAATGAAAAGACCCCAGTTGTGGATTATCCCTCTAACGACTCAGAAGACGGCCAGATAAGAACCCGGAGTGGACGAATTGTTAAACCTGTGGATCGCCTTCATTATTAATTATATTATGCATTTAAAGTTTGTAATGTATATATATATTTCAAATCTTAAAAAGGGGGATGTGCTGAGAACATGTACGAAAAGATCTACATATGTTTTCCCACGTGACGCAGCGGAGCGTGACCTTGGCTGCACGGGTGAGTCAGTTGTTGTTTTGCTCTCTGTATGGATGGAAGTTAAAACAATAAGTATTAAATTATTCATCACTGTTTTCTAACTTAGGCCTCGCCATCCAACGTTGTGACTCAATTTCTATTGATCCCTGCAACAAAGATATTGATTTATCAATTTATAATTTTCAAGTCAGTTTCCAGCATTACTGTAAAGCTAGGAGCTTTTAGTTCAGGTTAAGCCATCGGGACCTTGTATTGTCTTTTTTCTCAAATTTAAGACAAAGACAACATTTTGGCGCAGTCGACAGGATACAGATTGAAGAATTACTGATTACACAAAGGTGCAACTGTAAACCAGTGATTACTTCTCAGGATGGCTGACCAACCAGTTAGTAGTGCTGAACTGAAAAAGCTTAGGACACCAGTGCGTGCAATGTTCACCAAGGCGTTCAATGGGCTCGAAACAGAGATCAAGAAGAATGAAGTCAAGAAAGCAGATGTAGAGAAAATCCTCCGCCGATTCCAGAACCACCATGAAAAGCTTTCAATATTGAACATGAGGATGGAAGAAGCTCTGCTACGAGAATCAGCGTCTGAAGACATTTTCACTGCCGAGTACGAATCCGTTTGTGAGTACGAAGATAATTTCAGTAACATTATGACTGATTACGAGGCTCTTGCGGAAAAGGATGACGTTAGTACAATCAGTGGCACAGCAGCAATGAACTATCAACTACCGAAGCTGGAGTTCAAGAAGTTTGGGGGAGAACCAAGAGAATGGATTACATTCTGGAGTCAGTTCAGCACGATTGACCGGGATCCACAGATGCCTCCAGAAACTAAGTTTCAGTATCTCTTTCAAGCCACCGCCGAGAACTCCGAGGTAAGAGAAGCAGTCGAAAGTTTTCCACCGAGTGCCGACAACTACCCTAAAGTCATCGAGTATATCAAATCACGTTTTGGAGAGGATGAAATGCTTGTTGAGATTTATGTACATGACCTGCTTCAGAATGTGAGAGCCGAAGGTAAGATGTCTGTAGTGAAGCTTTACGATAGACTGGAGACACAACTGCGAACATTAGAAACATTGGGCGTCGCTCGTGACAAGTTTGCGGCTATGCTGTACCCACTCGTCGAATCAGCGCTACCAGAGGACACCCTGAGAGTATGGGAACGAAGTCAATATACGGTGAGCGGAAGAGGAGTACAGGATAAGTTGACACAACTCATGACGTTTTTGAAGACAGAAGTGAAGGGCGAAAGTCGAGTGAATATGGCCAAAGCAGCGTTCAAGATCGACAACAATCAAGATGCGAAGGATGATCGATCAAACAGGAAATCTCTTTCTAAGAAGAATACTGGAAGTAAAATGCCGACGGCTACTGACCTCGCCAACACCACTCAGATCGCCAACACCACTCAGATGCGAAACAACTGCATCTTTTGTGGGAATGGTCACCCGAGTCAAGAATGCTACAGTGGACAGCGGATGCATCTACCAGAGAAGAAAGATAAGGCTAAAGGGAAGAATGTTTGTTTTTGGTGCCTGCTTCCTGGCCACGGATTCAAGAAATGCCGGATTAAGCCACGTTGTCCTGTCTGCGGAGGGAAGCATTACCCCATTATGTTTCCTACTTTGGAAGCCCAGAAGACTTCTCATCTCCAAAAAGCGGAACTAAAGGTTTCAGGGGAAAGTCATGCAACAAAGCAAGATACCGCCAATCAATTCACGTCAACAACTTTAAACAACGCTACCGTGGGAGGAGTCTATCTACAAACTCTGATAGTCAAGATAAGCGGATCAAAGGGGAAGCATAATGTTCGAGTGTTGCTTGACTGTGGATCCCAGCGGTCCTATATTTCAAAGAGAATGGTGGACGCACTTGGCCTAAAGAGAGTGCAGCAAGTTACACTTACCCACAATCTGTTTGGAGGCGGAGAAATTCGTCAAAAGAAGCACAATGTGTACAAAGTAAACGTTTCCAGCCTCAACAACGAATACATGGATGATCTCAAATTCTTGGATCAGGAAGTAATTTGCGGACACATCAGTCAAGTACAGGATCATACTATACTCAATGAGTTAAAAGCTCGAGGGATCAACTTGACTGACAAATGCCAAGGTGAAGAGATATCAATCCACATGTTGATTGGTTCAGACTTGCTTAGCAGCATTCTGACAGGCAGAATGCAAATATTGCAAAATGGAGTTGTGGCAACAGAAACCAAGTTGGGGTGGACAGTAATGGGACCAGCAATAGGGAAAGACATGGAAGATTCATGCCTGATCGTGACTTCATTTCACGTTAACAGTTTCGACATTCAGGATTTGTGGAAATTGGATGTGCTTGGCATCATGGATGCAGCAGAAACAAAATCTAGGAAAGATTTAATCGAAGCCTCCAACACTCATTTCAAGGAGACTGTGAAACGAGACGAAAGCGGAAGGTACATCGTGTCACTACCATGGATAGCTGGACATCCACCAGTTCTGGTCAATCGCCGAACTACAGAAAATAGATTGCTGACTACAACAAGGAATGTCCAGGGCAAGATGCTGTATGAGAAGTATGATACTATTTTTGAGGAGTCGGAAAAAGAGAAATTCATCGAGGAAGTTGAGGATAAATGGGAGGAGTGCAGATATCTTCCTCATCGCCCAGTGCTCAAGGATAGTCACACCACTCCTATTCGTCCAGTATTCGACGCAAGTTGCAAGAAAAAGGGGCTCCCATCATTAAATCAATGTCTGGAAAAAGGAGAACCTGATTGAGCTCATTCCTGATTTGCTCTTGCGGTTTAGACTTGGAAAGTATGGCATCATTGCAGACATACGAAAAGCTTTTCTCCAGATTCAGGTTCGAGAAGAAGATCGTGAATTCCTTCGGTTCCTTTGGTGGAAAAAGGACTAGAAGGCACTAAAATTTTACAGGCATTGCCGAGTAGTCTTTGGCCTTACCTCAAATCCTTTTCTGCTAGCTGCAACCATTAAGTATCATTTGAGCCTGCCGCAGTTTCAAGATAATAGGTGCGCAGAACTTCTTGCCCGAAGTTTTTACGTCGGCAACTGCATTCTTAGTTTGTCATCTACACCTGATGTCAAAAAATTTATCAAGGAATCCTCCGACATCATGATGCAAGCCAAATTTGAGTTACGAGACTGGATGTGGAATGAACCTGGAATCACAGAACAAGATCCAGCCTCTATTTTGGGTATGAAATGGCACCTTCAGACTGACACTATTGCCATTAATGTGCAGTCATTGAAAAATATGGATGAAGAAAAATCAATCACGAAGAGAAGTATCTTGTCAGCCTGCCATCGCATTTTTGATCCGATTCAATTTACCTGTCCAGCTACAATCAAGATTAAGAAGATGGTTCAAGATGCTTGGAAGGAGAATAAATCATGGGATGAACCGCTGAACGAAGACAGACGGGTCGAGTTCATAAAATGGAGGAAGCAAGCCTTAGAATTGGATCAGATCAAGATACCTCGATGGATCTTACCTATCAAAGGAAGAACAACATTGCACGTGTTTTGT
The DNA here is from genome assembly GCA_030710605.1 of Cordylochernes scorpioides. Taxonomy (NCBI): domain Eukaryota; kingdom Metazoa; phylum Arthropoda; class Arachnida; order Pseudoscorpiones; family Chernetidae; genus Cordylochernes; species Cordylochernes scorpioides. The sequence goes on along the minus strand of CP092873.1, from coordinate 85,433,999 downwards.
GACGCTTCAGCTATAGCGTACGCAACGGTGATCTTCATGCGAATAGAGAATGCGTCAGTCGTAGTAGTGCGATTCGTTGAAGCAAGAAATCGACTGGCAACTATTAAGAGGATCACGATTCCACGACTGGAACTATTAGCCTGCTTGATTGGAGCACGACTGTTGGTGCATGTTCTGGAAAATTTCGAAGAAAGTCCGGAGAAGATTCAATGTTGGACAGACTCCAGTCCTGCCCTATACTGGATACAACAACAAGAGAATTGGGCTCAGTTCGTTTCCAACCATGTCAAGGAGATCACAACACTTACGAAGAGTGAAGATTGGAACCATGTCGCAGGGGAACACAATCCAGCGGATCTCCCATCCCGTGGTGAATCCCCATCGAAATTCACAAAATCCGGATGGTGGGAGGGACCAAAATGGCTTCAGGAAAAGAAAGAAGACTGGCCAGTATCAAAAGTACAGTATGATCTGGAAGCCATTGAAGAAGAGAGGAGGAAGACTGTGGTGGTTGGATTTGTAGCCAAAAAGCCCGAGGAGAATCCATGGTATCTGAATCTATACGAGGGAAAACGTGAAGTGACTCTAACACAAATACTGAGAGTAATCGCGTGGATGCTACGTTTCAAGCCCTCTGAATACAAAGGAGATATCATCTCACAAGAGGAGCTAGACAGTGCTGAAAAGTCCCTAGTTAAGATAATACAGAGTGAATCGATCGGTGAGGAAGATCCCAAGATGAAGCAGCTACACGCGTTCCAAGATAAAGAAGGATTATGGAGAGTGAAAACGAGGATAGTGAATCGAAATGACGATGAACTGTTCCGATTGCCAATTTTGATCCCAACGAATCATCCGGTCACAGAGCTAATTGTGAAATCAGTCCACGAGAAAATGTACCACTGTGGAGCCCAGACGCTGCGATCAGTACTAAGAGAGAAGTTCTGGATTCCAAAAGCTCGACAACTAGTTCGTCATGTAATTCATAAATGTCCTCGCTGTCGACGATTTGAAGCCAAGCGAGTCGACGTACCAGAAGCATCGTTGCCTCAACATCGCGTACAAGATGTTGTGGTTTTTGAGGTGACAGGAATTGACCTCGGAGGACCTTTATATCTGGAAGATGGACAGAAGGTTTGGTTCGTCATCTTCACCTGTGGCGTATACCGTGCGGTCCACCTCGAACTGGTGACTTCCTTATCGACGGAAGCATTGGTGGGAGCAGTAGAGAGGTTCGTAGCAAGACGAGGTTGCCCTGCAGTCATCTACTCAGATAATGGGACGAATCTAGTTGGACTCCGGAACAAGCTTTATCGAGTTAATTTTAGAGTGAAATGGAAGCTCAATCCTCCGGCAGCACCGTGGTGGGGAGGTTGGATCGAGAGAATTGTTGGACTCACCAAAAAGCTGCTTCGAAGATTGCTGGGAAAACGTGTTGGAAACTACGAAGAAATGGTGACGATCCTCGAAAACTGTGAACGAGTTATCAACGCGCGACCACTCACCTACATTGCTGAGGACAATGATGACCTTGTGCCATTAACCCCAGAGATGTTTCTTCGAGAACCAAGAGCTGAAGGAGAGATTGATCTAAATGAATTCAGGTGTAACTTTGGGAAGAGCTATGAGAAACGCAAACGACTCCTGAAGGAATTCCGTAAGAGGTTCAGAAGCGAGTACCTAGGATTGTTGGTGCATCACGACAATCGCAAGAAACAACGACAGTTAAAAGTTGGAGATATCGTCCTTGTGGAGGTTGAAAACAGGAAGCAAATAAACTGGCCTATGGGAAAGATTGCGAAGGTGTTTCCTGGAACTGACAATGTGCGAAGACTTGTGGAAGTTAAGACTAAGTCTGGATTCATGAAGCGTGCAGTCCAACGATTGTTCCCACTTGAAGTACCATCTGAGGACGTAGAGCAAGGCGACGGGGAGCTTAAGCCAGCGGAGGATGAGATCGTCAGGGAGAAAACCTCCGGTGTGGAGTCCGCGTCAGTGCAAGAGAAAACTACTCTAGTAAAAGTAGGGAAAGTTTACACGCGTTCTGGAAGAAAAGTCAAGTTACCGATTAGGTTTAATTGAAGTTTGAGAGAAAATTTAATCATGAAACATTCTGTTAGATTTGAGATAATTCCTTCTTTGTTTTTTAATTAATATTGACCTTATAGCAAAGTTCAAAAGGTCAAGGTGGAAGAGTGTCGCGAAAATAGGTACTTTTGGACCAACCGACGCTGGCAACACTGCCCCGCTACCCCCCGCGCATGCGCGAGCAGAAAAGGATTAACCCTCGAAAATTCCGGTAAACAAACTGTCTCGACGAATGTCTGTCTGTCTGTGTGTGTGTACTCTATAGATTCAAAAACCGTACATCCAATCGCCGTGAAATTTTGGGATATTATTAGGCATATCCCCGGAAAGGTTTTCGAAAAATAATTTCTTGAATATCTTGAATATCCTTAGAGTTATTTGCATATTTGTAGCTTTAACCCGCAAGCAGCGCCACCATTGAGACCGAGATAGGCTTAGGTTTTGGTCCACGCCTGATGACCTTGGGTATTTCAGGGCTAATATATTAAGTAAAACTAATTCAAATATTAGTGCTTTATAATGGCTATCTCCTTGAGGTTACCGATTTAAAAGTTTATTTTCTAATTTTAGATTGTATAAGAAACATATTTTATTTTAAGTATTGTACTTTATTTAAAAAAGTTTAAATAATTGTGCAAGACGATATATATTATATATAAAAATAAAAAAAATAATGAGTATCGTTTAAATATAAAATTTGAATAAATATAAATGCGATACTAAAAATTAAATTTCTATTCAATGAATTAAATAATTTATTCTTATAAAGATTATCGATTAAAGATATATATAATTAAAGGTACTCATAAAGGTTACCGATTTAAAAGTTTATTTCATAATTTTAGATTGTATAAGAAACATATTTTCATTTAAGTAGTGTACTTTATTTTAAAAAGATTAAATAATTGTGGGGTTAAATAAAACGTTATTCCAATTATTTTCTTCAGCTAGAAATCAATAATATTTTTATTTATTCACGTAAGTTAATTTGTTGAAATCTAAAAGGAAACATGGGAGACGGGGAGATATTTGGTCGAATGTGGAACTTGCCTTCTCATTGGTCGTGACGTCACGGTGGCTATTGCATCATCTGGTATTGCAGCAACTCTTTTGGACGGTGGTCGAACAGCACAATCAGCGGTGGTCGAACAGCACATTCAGCGTTGAAATTGCCATTAAATATGCAGGTAATTGAAACTCCAACATGTATTATTAGCAAATATTCTGGGATGGGAAAAGTACTAAGATCATGTCAGCTTATAATATGGGATGAATGCACCATGGCACACAAGAAATCTTTGGAAGCACTCAATCGTACATTAAAAGATTTGAGAGGAAATGAGCAACTCTTTGGTGGTGCACTAATTTTGCTAGCTGGTGATTTTCGACAAACTCTACCAGTTATACCACGTTCAACACCTGCAGATGAATTGAATGCATGTCTAAAATCATCAGTGTTAAGGCGGTATGTGGATAAAATATCTTTAAAGACCAATATGCGTGTTCAATTACAACAGGATGAATCTTCTGAACGATTTGCAAAACAATTGTTTGATATTGGGAATGGTAAAATGGAAATGGACGTTTGAGTTAATGAGCGTGCTATATTGTCAGCCAAAAACATTGATGTGAATTTAATTAACTGCACAATCCAAAATAAAACACCTGAAGAAGGAACAACATATAAATCCATAGATACTGTTGTCAATCCCGATGAATCAGTTAATTATCCAATAGAATTTTTGAATTCATTGGATCTACCAGGAATGCCACCGTATTTTTTATCTTTGAAAATTTGTTCCCCAATCATCCTTCTACGAAATATAAATCCACCGCGACTATGCAATGGGACTAGGCTATCAGTAAAAAAAAATAATGAATAACATAATTGAGGCAACCATTTTAAATGGAAAATATCATGGTGGAACATGTATTGCTACCGCGCATTCCTATGATACCAATGGATACTCCATTTGAATTCAAACGCTTACTCCTGTACGACTAGCCTTTGCAATGGCCATTAACAAAGCACAGGGACAATCATTGCAAGTATGTGGATTAAATTTGATAAATCCATGCTTCTCACATGGACAGCTGTACGTTGGGTGTTCATGAAACTTTGGGAAGTTATTTAGTATAGTACTGGGAAGGTTTCTAGCAAATAAAATTTTTGCAATAACTTTTCGCCTAAAAATAATCAAGATAAATATTCTAATTTATCTGTTATAATTCAACAATCTGCTCTAAATATTATCATGATGATACGATTATATTGTAATGTAGAAAATTAGGAAAGACAAAATGAGACAAGAATAATGATACAATTCCAAGGCAAGATACTATTCCTTTAACTTCCAATTACCGAGGGAACCAATTAATATTGATTTTATATAACTTATCGAATATTTTTCAAGGGACCGGGAAAAAAATGTTCACTTTATCGAGAGATTCGTTAGACAAACCTTTACTCGGGTAAAACCCGGGCGAAGCCGGGTACGTCCGCTAGTTACAAATACAGGAAAATATGATCATATCCCAAGCCTTTAACAATGTGCGTCAACAAGGGAACAGGAAATCTAACATTAAAGAACATAGAAAAATAAACTTTCTCTGATGTTGGTAGGTTCAGATTATGGTCCAAATTGTGTTCATACACTCTAAATAATAGGACTGCAGGAAAATAATAAGATATTAGTAGTACGACGCGTAACTGCTGATGCTTTGCTGGTGTTACTTTTTTTTTCTTTTTTAAAAATATAATCTAACTAATTATTTATTACAAAAAAAAATTAAAAACAAACCTCACACATTTAAATTAAATAAAAAATTTATTAATCTTAAAATTTTCATAACTATACTATTTGATACAGAATTAGCTTGCTGTTCTGACTCAAAATTAATTCAAAATCTGTAGTTCTTAATAGTTTACTTTTCCTCTATTTTCCAAATATAAAAAAATACTATTAATATATATAAATTAAACTGAGGTCTTATATCAAGGATTAGTGGTGAAGGTACCAGTACTAAAACAACCAACCACAAAAGTACACCAGATATTGCATAGTGTGTTCAAATTGGTCTCTGCATAAGTCGATTTCTGATCAGCCCGCGCTGTTGAATCGCCTAACCATTTGCCCTTTGTCGTGGGGTTACAGAGACAGCAACAGGGGGCGATCACATACGCAAGACAGGTCGCGAAACCAATCTTAAACAGCGGCCGTTAATGACCATGTTAACCAGAGTCGAGTCAGGTGATTGGAATCGTCCGCGTGGACGCGTGGCTTAAGTCTATCCAAGGTCTTTAGGAACTCCAGGCAGGCTCGCCAAGTGCTTCTGTTGAAAATAAAGCCTTTGAGTGACCGCGGAGTGTACCCAATTCTACTGCACAGGTGGAAAGAAGGCGGAATCTAAGGTTATCAAGGAAGCGTCACTCTAGCAGAATGTAAGACAGAGTTTCTTCCCTGTCAGCGTCGCAGTAAGGGCAGGAAGGATCGTCAATGACGCCCTTCCTGTGGGCGAAACTGTCCCTCCACGTTCCACATATGTCCGATAGCAGGCCAACCACGATGTGCTCGCTCGGGACGATGTACCATACCTTTTGCCTGAAAGACTTATTGGAGTAAGGCCATAGATTGCCGATTTTGCAAATGACAAAGGAACGAGTTTGTAACAGCTTGGGTTAAGCAGACTCCGCATCCCGCTTTGCGAGTGTGTCTGAAATATCATTACCCACGATCCCTTTGTGGGTCTTAATCCATTGTATGTTGCACCTGTTCCCATTGCGATTCAATCGCGAAATTAGTAGCAGAGCTCTGTTGATAAGGAAATTACCTGTTTTTAAGTTCAAAACTAACTTCAAGACTGAGAGGTTGTCCAGGAAGAACCCTAAAGTTAGATGATTTGGTAAAGTGGTTGCGTTTTCAAGTGTCTTAACCAATCCAAGGGCTTCTGCCTAAAAGACAGAACAATGAGGGGACAGGACATGAGATTCATGCATTTCAGGTGCACAATCGAGACCAGAGAACCTGTAAAAGCTGGCATCAACTCCATCTCTGGTTTGGAACCATCTGTAAAATATGCCACGTGGAAGGAAAGAGCAGAAATATTACTGGGAGCAGAGTAATAGGGGGGGTAAGGAAGAGGAGTGTACCCTTAATGACCAAATAACTGGTCATTCAGGCATCCTGAAAAATCACGAAACTGGTAATTAAGGCCAGAATTGCGTGAAAACGCGAAACATTGTGAAAAAATAGTACAAATGTGATATTGTATTGGGATAAGGTTCATAAATTAAGAAAAAGGCATTTCCTTATCATGCAACTGAAAGTTTCTGATGGCTTGATGACGCCATCTGTCAGAATAAATATAAAATTTTTTGTTGATTTTTAATTATAACAGAATTGGCCAAATATCCATTCTTTATTAATCAAGAATATATCATCAGTAGTATATATAAGAATATATTATTAGTAAGAAATACATATATAATTACATAAAATATTTTTTAAAAATGTAAGGTTAAAATGGCATAACTATATTCTATGACCATTGATGAAAATAAAATTATATGTTTGCACAATAAGGAGATGCCCCTTTTTTTTACTAAATTATGTGTTATGAAAAAGTCATCTTCTTATCGTGCAACTGGAAGTTACTGATGGCTTGCGCCATCTATCGGAATAAATATCAACTATTTTTGTTAATTTCTAATTATTCCAGAATTAGCCAATTATTCATTCTTGATTAATCAATAAAAGCTAACCACCTACGCATTTCAAGCTGTTGGCGCTCATCAGCGTGGTGCAAGCTTTACCTCAACGACCAAAAAACTGGTTCTTCAGGCATCTTGAAAAATCATGAAATGGGTAGTTAAGGCTAGAATTGCGTGAGACCGCGACACAATGTGAAAAAATTGGCAAATTCTGGAATAATTATAAATCAACGAGAATAGTTTATATTTATTCCGATAGATGGCGCAAGCCATCAGCAACTCTCATTTGCACGATAAGGAGATGCCTTTTTCATAATTTATGAACCTTATCCCAGTACAATATCACATTTGTGCTATTTTTTCACAAAATTATATGTGTTATTAGGAATTTTGGAATAGGGTTGGGATATTATTTTTTTTCTATTGAGACCATTTAGTTTTGGCAAAATATATGGCGACATCAACTAATTATTTTTTTGATTCCTGACGTTTAAGTGACTCGCTGTTACATAAATGGATGGTGATGTTAGCTTTTATTCAATGGTAAAGAGTAATGGGTTAAAGTACTTTTCGTAAGAGTTTTTACTACAGTGATTTTTTTTGGCTGATGGCACAAAAAGAGGAGGGGGTTGCAATATATTTGTACATTCTTATTATCAGAAAATCTTTATTGTCTTTATAATGTCTGATACATCTTTGGTTGTTTATTTGCAAACCGCCAAAGTGACAAAAACAAATCAAAAAGGGATTATGATAACCTGCGTCTTGCAGATAAACATTTTCATAGAAACATATATATACATATTTATTGCTAGCTATATATCAGGGGTCATTTTCTTTTTGTAAAATAATGTGGTATGACATATAGCTATATATTTTGTAATTAGAATATCAAGAAAGTGGGTAAGAGAGACCCTATTGTTTTCACTTTTGAGGGCGAAAGAAATCTCAGGGTTATAATTACTGAGTGTACTAAGACTTCTTGTAACCTTATATTTCGAGAAAATGCAATATATACCATCAATTTATCTCCTCTAAAATTTTATGTAGGGCCAATGCTGCAAGGTCAACAAGTGACATGACCAATTCTGAATATGTAGATATTTTAAAACAGTTTATTAAAGGGTAATATCTAAAGAGACAAGGGTCGACTCTCCCGTCTATTTTGACCGTCGCTGGGTAACAAAGCCCCAACACCAACTTTGGCAAACTGAAAAGCGTCCACCTAGAGACCATGGTTTCGGGCTAATGGCCCTCGTCAGTCTAGGGCGGACTTTATTCCATAAGATCCACATGGGATCTAATGGAATCTTCACAATCAGCCAAAGAGGTGTTTAACTGGCAAAGTGGCTGGGCCATATCTATGGCTAAAATATAGATGGAAATTTTGCCAGGAGGAAATTTCCTTCTATATAAAGGATAATAGTAACAAAAAAAAAACCATTCATACACATCAATGCACCTTTACCATCTTTTCTTCCAACTTTGAAAATACTTTGAAAATTTCTCTTTCTGTATGCCTCACAAAAAAGGCCCTGAATGCATTTTGATATTATTAAAAGATGTGCATAAAAATGTGATTTTGCAAAAATTTCTAGAATGTAGTAACTCTTAAAATATATAGATGATCGAATTTTTATAAACAGGTTGAGAGAATGAACATATTATACATTTAAAATGCACCAAATTCTTTTTATAAAATAAAAATGCTTCATTATTGACTAAATCAATTTTGGAATATCCAGGATGGCATAATTTACAAAGCAGAAAAAATATAAATCTTAAAATTTCAATATAAATGTGATAAAATTTGAAAGTATTATTTATTGTTATTTTATGGATCCAAAATAGAAAATTAGTTTATTATTGGGCTTATTTGCATAGCTTTGAAAATGTTCAATTTCGCATATTTTTGAGTAAGAATGATGCTAATGATTATATTTACAAAATTTACTTATGTTATTTTCACTTCTAAATCTATGATTTTTAATATTCTCTCAATTGTAATATTGCCTGCAATATAAACACCTACCCACAATTTTCTTATGCCCAACAATGGTCTCAGCCTCTTAGAAAATTGACATGGCCCCAGAACAAAAGCTTTACACTCCGAAGATAGAGAACATTGCGACTGCTGCGTAGAAATGCATATGGAGATACCTGAGGCTCTTCTTTAGACCAGACAACAACAACATTGTAATATTTTGAATATACCAAAATTGCTTTCTTTCAATCTGAAAAAAAAAATCGATAATAATTCTATTATAAAATATATTTAACTACCGTGTTTTTTTTTATATAAATGATCCCTGGAAATATTTTAAATTCAACTATTTTTTAAATAATATTTCAAAATGTAAATACTTTAATCTTCTGTATAACCATCTGTGTTGTTATCCAAGACGAGGCAAGATTAACTAAGCATTACTTTATTATCTATTCTATTATTTCTATTATATACAAGTCAAAAGAGATCACTAGCAGAGTATTATTCCTTTTGGTTTCCAGAGCTCAACAATCTATGAGCCTAATACTCTGCACACCATCAGCTATAATTTTTATATATGATAGGTTTTTGTCAAAGGTTCTATGTTTGCTTCCTAACAGAAACTTTTTGCCTCAGTCAACAATACCACTACTCCATACTTTTATAAAAATAATTTTCTTGAGATAATTTTTAACCAAATTGAATATCATTAGAAAATATCATAATATTGTAAAATAATTTTAAAATATGTATAATGGCAAATATCTTAAATCTAAAAAATATACCTTATAACAATAAAAATATATTCAAAAATTAATATTTCTCATTTAAAAAAAAAAATCAATTTTAGTGTTTTACCAATAGTTATCGGTCACCCTGCTTGAAAATACGTTTTTAACTTTGGCCAATGGCGCTATTATTTAAAGTAAGGTAGTCTTCAAATGTTTTTATTTTTAAATTTTAAAATTAATATTGCATTTTTATATTAAAAATAAATTATATATATTCAAATATAAATATATAAAACTCAACTCCAGGTTCGTTAATTTTGTATTTTAAAACTAACGTACCTTATTGACATGTAGTTTTGATTTTTTAAAATTACAATATACAAAAATAATTATTTAGTAAAATAATCAGAACATTAAAAACTTTTCGAATGCCATTAATAAATTTATTCGGAAATGCTCTTAAGCATATAAGCTAAATACATTAGAACCTCTTTATAACATTTAACGACCAATATTTTTTTGTTATAAACCTGGTTAAAAATTGTAGATTTAAAAAATGTGTGTTAACTAAGAATTTTTTATAATGTAAACTCTTATAATATCTCAATATAAATCTTATATCTACTATAACCCATAACACTAGTTATTTATTTCACCCAATATCAAAATTTGTGTGGACAAACATGTATGTATTAATAGGCTAAGCCCCTAATAGAGTGTTCAAATCAATAAGCTTGAGGGATAAGTATCTTTTGCAAAAAGATTTATGAAGATTTTGATCAAAAGATACTTATCCCTCAAGCTTATTGATTTGAACAAACATGTATGTATACTATAATTTATATAAAATTGTTAAATTTTTTTTTTATTGTTAAGAAATTATCTACATCCTGAAATACATTAATAATAATAATTTATAAATTGCCATAAATTAGATTGTGTTATAAGAGATGAAAAACATGTTTTCTATGGTGTTATTATAACCAATCAGGATATAAATGTTTTATATTAATAGAAGTGGGGACTGTTAACTTAGGACTTTATCTCATAGTAACTACAGTTGTTTACAAAAAGTGGGGAGGTCTCAAGATTAGGTAACAGATTTACTAACCAGAACCTGGTTAAGATATTTCTGCAGACAGAAATTGAAATGAAAACTCCTTTATAGAGAGGTGTCCTGTAGTGTCAGTGTCCTCTCATGGAGGTTCTACTGTATACACTAAAACCCCTTTATAGTGAACTCCAATGGGACAGAGCTTTTCTTCTTTCTTATCTCCAAACTGGGTGAAGTAGAATATATCTGCCTTTGTCATTAAGACTGGGAGCACTACTCAGTGGCAGGCCGACTTAGCTCCAAAAGAAATGGCCGCCTCTGAAATGAGGAACAGACACCATTTGCAGCTGCTCCTAACATGGAGTACAAATGCTGCTCATCCTGTATCCCTGAATCAGGAGCCCTTACAGGGTATTATCAGCCGGGCCAGCTGAGCCCAGGTTTTTTAGTGAGCTTGTTACTGCTCCCCCTCCTCCTTTTTCATCCGGGCTTGGGACCAGCAAAGGCAGAGTTACTGTTACCATAATGTCGCAGACTATTCATTTATTTGGATGTGGTCTTATTACCTTGTGTTTATAATCTATAATCCAAATTGTGTCTTATCTTCTTTCTTATCTCCAACCATCATGACTGGGTGAAGTAGAATGTGTCTGTCTTTATCATTAAGACTGGGAGCACTACTCAGTGACAGGGCGACTTTGCTCCAAAAGAAATGGCCACCTCTGACATGAGGTACAGATGCCATGTGCAGCTGCTCATCCTGACTGGTGCCTGATCATAACATGTTGTTATTGTCGTGTCAAAAGAAGAGTCTCAGATGTCTCCATGCATCTCCATAACAGCAGCAGCAATATCCACTATCTTGGGTGTGTAAAGCTGCTGCTCTGGGTCTAAGTCAATTTTCTGCAAGGCTGCGGCCATTGCTGGGCATGAGAATATGGAGATAGGTGTTAGTTCCACACCAGGATAGTTGTTGCATGCTCTATAGGTTCTTGTGCCATCTGGATGTATCGTCATTCCTTTATAGTGTTTTGTTCTAAGTCTTGTTAGTTTTGTCAGTTTTCTCTCATATTTCACATATTTGATCTTATTTTTTTGTTTGATTATCTTGTATTTTGCCAAAGCATCAGGATCATAACATAGTGTATTGATATAATCTGTGACACCAGTGATCCGCAGAATCTTTCCCAGAACTAACTTCAGCCAACCTCACATAATGGCACACATCATGCTATAATAGGGTTAGCAAACCAGCAACCAAAATCCCATTGTGCCTCATCAATTTGGATTATAGATTAAAAAATACAAGGTAATAATGACCAAATAAATAAATTGGATTTAGTCTATAATGCATTTTTTAAAGGAGAGATGCCTCTTTTGATAACCTAAAAACAAATTTGTAATACACCTATAAAAGTCGGTGGATGAGAGGGTAACACGCTCGATTTCCGACAGTCATGAACCGGGCCCTGTGTTAAAATTTTGTTTAATATGTGAATAACCTTCACTTATTATTCACTGTTTCAATTATCATGAACTAGGTTGCTCTTGCTGCGCGGTACCTATTAATGTGATTTTGAACTAGGTAATACACCTCACTCTCAAACTTCCTGGTAGCTTCAATGATTGTTTGGTAAACCTACTATTCTCTAGGGGATGGAAATTTTAAAATCAAATTTACCAGTTAACAGACTTCATACTCCACCAGTTTTGCCAATTCATTTCTTCTATGAAGATGCAAAAAAAAAAAAAATGCTGTTTTTGTTGTCCAGAGATCAACAATTAATTTGCAACCTTAAACTCAAAGTAATTGTTCGACATTATCATCAAACATGTTCCGAACATGAACTCCCCAAATGGCAGGGATCTGTCTAGATTCAAGGTGGCTTTAAGCTCCTGATCCAGGATATCCACTCATGGACAAAACTTCAGGAAGTTGTACCTTTTAGCATGTATATCGGGATTCAGACAATAACTACACTCATGGACAAAACTTAAAGAAGTTGTACTTTTCAGCATGTATATCGGGATTGTGACAATAACTATGAAAGATATTACAGTGACCTTTATTGAAGACATACGAGATAACTACACTCATGGACAAAACTTAAGGAAGTTGTACCTTTTAGCATGTATATCGAGATTCAGACAATAACTCTGAAAGATATTACAGTGACCTTTATTGAAGACATACAAAATAACTACACTCTTGGACAAAACTTAAGGAAGTTGTACTTTTCAGCATGTATATTGGGATTGTGACAATAACTATGAAAGTTATTACAGTGACCTTTATTGAAGACACACAAGATAACCAAGTGTGAACAGCCTCTGACTCCTTCATAAAAATGATGACTGCGATATCAAAATTTCACGCACATTCTATAAGAATTTAAATTTGGTTTTATTACCTTAAGAGAAAAAAGGAGCAGCACAGAAAGCCCTGAAAGATGCTTCCAAGAAAGATTCAGCGGAAGGTTCCTCTGGGTGGAATAGAGAAAGATAGCAAGCAATAAATGAGAATGTACCTTCAGCAATGCCCTAGACCAGGAATCGGCAAACTGCGGCTCTCGAGCTACAAGCAGCTCTTTGGATGTGAAGCTCTTTATATAGTTCCACTAGGCGAATGACCCGGCTTCACCCGAGAAATCCCTTGAGTGCAATTTCCTTCATACTAAAAGTATATCAATAATAAATAGTAGAAGTGCCATAGAATAGCAATACAGAAGTAACACATAACCCACAGGAAAAAAGTGCGTGTGATGGCAAAAATTGTATTATATTAGTGTTAGATATTTGATTTAATTATTTTTTTGCAATCCATTTAGTTGGCAGCTTTTCCACCCAACCCCCGAGGTACCGGCCCCAGCGCATTAACCCTTGAAATTGCCCGAGTTGAGTGAGTGACTGCGATGGATCTTGACTGAGATGCCCATCTTCTCAGTAAGAATAAGAAAAAAAATAGGTTTATAAAAATATTAATCCAAAATACTGGCATGTAAATATTTTTCTGTAAAAAATAAAAGAGTACATGGGAATTAGGCAAACATACAGTAAAACCCCTCTATAGTGAACCCCAATGGGACAGAGCTTTGGTTCACTATAGCCACGGTTTGGCCGTTTTTTTTACTTTTCAAAATTTTTAGACCGTATAATTAAAGGACAGCCATACACACTGGAAGAGGCTTCCTCTTAATAGTGGTCTCTTTGTTTTAATTCCCTTAATTGACCAATTTCCTTACATTAATACTGAATAAAAATAGAAATCATTAGATGATAGGTTCTTCTTTTCATTAACATACATGTACCTCTATGTCTAATTTAAAAATCAAGACAAATCCTAGGTAAAGTTTTATTAAATATATATTCAAAGATATAAATGATTTTAAAACATCATTATCACATTATATAATACATTGTTTACTTGGAAAAATGGCTCTAACACCTTGTTGCTTCAAAGCATTCTTCAAGCATTGCACCATTCAAATAAAGTTGGTGTTTTTCTTCCATTTCATTTTCCCACATATTCTTCTAGGTCTAGATTTCGTTTTTTTTTTTAAACCTGTCATGCAAAACATTGCTGACTTTAAAATCACCATAGTTAATGGCATAAAAATAGTTTTTGTTTGATCACGGGACCATTTATTTGGATTTTTTTTTTTTTTTTTTTTAGCCCTAAAACGTACGATCGCGATCGCTGCAAAAGTTGAGGTTGTAACAATTTTTAATAGCTTTATATTTTATAATAGAAAAGTTATATTCTCTTATTTTAATATGTTCTTAACATTTTGCCTGTGTTGTTTCACTTTGAAAAGTTCTGAAAATGGCTTTTTTTTTTTAAGAAATAACGCTTTTGTTTTTAAAATGCCTTTGTTTTCTTCATTTTGGAAGCCATTTGTATTTTTATATTTCAAATTTAATGGATGAAAATATATTCTATTTAATAAAAAGTATAATGTGTTAAAATTTATACAACATACAGCAAAAATAAAGTGCAAAATTCGAAACAAACAATGCCGCTAAATTTATTGTTTTGAAATCGCGATCCGCGAGCTGAAAAATCCTCAAAATTTAGTTGTTTTAATTTTTTTTAAAATTACAATTCCAAGTTCGTTATAAGCATAGTATTTTAAATAGATTTTATTATTTTGGGACCGAAAATAGGTTCGTTATAGGGGTAGTTCGTTATTCTAAAAATCGCAAAGTTCGTTATAACGATGGTATTTTCAATAAAATGGAATTGGGAATCGGCGTGGGTTCGTTATAAGGGAAGGTTCGTTATATCCAGGGTTCGTATTAGCGGGGTTTTACTGTATGTGTTTGATAATGACTGGGACTGCATTTTAAACTATTTTTTTTTAAAGGCATAAAAAAAAAAACAAAGGGCAAAACAAAAATTAATAAAAAATACGAAAGCCATTATTTACATACAGTAACGTTAATTTTGTAAAGTTTATTTTTTAAAAATTGCATTGTGTGCACTTACCTTAACTTAGTAATATAAATTTCTCTCTCAATACTTTTGTAAAAAAAAGTGACACTCGTATAAAAAGATATTTAAAAAAAAAAATTACGCAAACAACTTGAAAAGAAATGCAGAACCTGCTCATTGGTCGCTTAATTGGCCTTGTGTTGTTACTTCGCCTCGTATTTACTCCGCGTAAAAAAAAAAAGTTCTTCAAATGAAAAAAATAAATAGCCAAAAATACTAATCAAAATGTAGCCGAAGATTTTCCTCAGGTTTATAAAAAGCTACATGCAAAATTTGGTACCAATTGGTTCAGTAGTTTTTGAGTTTATCGCGAAACAGACAGACATTGACTTTTATATATATAGATATGCAAATATTATTTATGTGGGTACTATTTATTTTTGACCAGAAAACAATTGTGTGGCTCTTTAAAAACTTTTGTCCCTGACCTAGAGCGATAAAAGAAGTATATTTGGACAAAGAAGACTTTCCTCTGTGGAACAAGACACTATAAGAGAATCATGTTTTGCCATTTCATTGTCATCATTAATTAATCTAAGCTGGTCAAGCAGCACCTTACCTAAAGAATGGAAGCATGCAATCATAATCCCCATCCATAAAGCAGGAAAAACAGAAAACCACCCACAGAGTTATAGACCAATATCACTAACTTCCATACCATGCAAACTCATGGAGCGCATGATACTAAATAGAATGCAATACTTCCTAAACAAAAACAAGTTACTTACAAAACAGCAGGCAGCTTTCAAAAAATATCATAACACAGTAGACCAGATTTTCTACTTCACACAGAAAATTCAAGACAACTTCCAAAGTAAACCAACCAAGTCTACCATAGCCGCTTTTATAGACTTAAGCCAGGCTTTTGATAGAGTGTGGAAAGAAAGGTAAATTAAGAAGCTGGACAAACTATAGGTATAAGGGGGAAGATGATGGGTTGGATTGGATCCTTTCTGACCGGAAGGACCTTCCAGGTTAACTTCAAAGAACAACTATCAAAAACTGGCAGGCTCTTCCAGGGACTCCCTCAGGGATCCATACTAAGCCCCCTACTATTCTCAATCTATCTGAATGACATGGACTCTAGAATCACAAAATACTGCGACTTTGCTCTCTATGCCGACGACATAATCATCTGGTCCTCAAAGAGAGATCTCAAGGAAGCAAACAAAAATGTAAACAAGGCGCTGAAAGAACTCCAACACTTTGCGGAAAAAATGAAATTAATTATAAACCCTAATAAATCCGAAGTAGGAGTATTTACAATAAACAACCACCTTAAAAAATGGACCCCCCAAATATCAAATATGACAACAATCAAATAAAATTTTCTCGGACACCCAAATACCTAGGAGTCACTTTAGACCCCTCACTGACCTATGGACCTCATATCAACCAGACAGTGTTAAGAGCAAAAAAGAGACTTAACATTCTGAAAAGAATATCTGGATATGAATGGGGCGCAGATAGGGATACTCTGCGCCAAACATATCTGGCCCTTATCAGACCAATCTTAGAATATGCCCAACCAGTGTGGCAGACGGTGAGCAAGACCAACCTGAATAAAATCGATCAGGTACAGAGCAGTGCTGCAAGAATCATATGTGGACTCAGAAACACCTGTCCAACCAAAATCGCAGAGATTGAGGCCAACTTGTTGCCTCTTACACACCGGAGAAAAATCGGCTTAGCCGATTATATATACAAGAGAGTAAATGCACCAAAATCACACTGAACCGGAGAATTTATACGAAAATGGAAACCAAAAACCAGACTCAAAAGACTTAGCCCAATGCACCTAGCCTACCGGGAACTACTACCAAACAGCACGAGAAATAGAAATGCCCAGAACCAATATGCACCATATAAAGAAAGACCAGAAATATCCTACAACCTGGATCTAGAGCAAGAATGCTCCAAAAGGGCCGACCACCCTGGACTACTCAGGAGCCTCGCTATGGAGAGGATTGAAAAAGCAGACAAAGAGACCATACAGATATACACCGATGGCTCACTGGTGGAGAATGGCTCCTCTGGCAGTGGAGTTCTCATCCTTAAAGATAGTATGGAAATAAAAAGAAGAATCAAAAACCCAAAGAACTTGTCAGTTTTCAGATCCGAACTAACAGCCATACTACAAGCTCTAAAACTTGTAGAGAAAAACGAGACTAAAAACATAATAATTTATATAGATTCAAAAGCCGCCATCTTTGCAATTAAAAACTGCTACTATTCACAAGACAGACTCCTCAAAAATATTGCTGCAGAAATCAACAAACTGAATAAAAATACCAAAATAAGTCTACAATGGATTCCATCACATGTGGGAGTCCCTGGAAATGAGGAGGCCGACAGATTGGCTAAGGAAGGAGCAGCTGGACATCCTGATGCGGTGAACTCCGAGACCTATCTTTCAGCAAGGGACCATATTAACAAACTGAAACTACAACTAATAAGGAACCATAGAGATAGTTTCCATCATTCTTGGTACCAGGCAGAAAACCCCAAAAAACAGACCCTCCAACTAAACAGAAGGGAATCGACACAGTTGGCCAGATGGAAATCTGGTCACCTGCGCCCTCTAGTCTATAAAGAGGGAGCCAAAAGCTTCCCCATGTGCACTAGGTGCAAAACCGAAGAGGCCACTCCCCAACATTTACTAAATTGCATTGGAAAGGACAAAAGATCCCTGTACAGAGAACCAAGAAGAGTTCTTGAGCTTCTTTACGAGCATGACCTCCAAGATCTTGTCTAATTTAGACTAAAAGGATAAGTAAAAAAAAAATTGTCCTCATTTCAATGTTTAAATTGGCATTAAGATCTTCCCAACCTGTATCATTTGTATGAGGGAGGAGATATCCCCAGAACATCTTCTCTTGTGTTTGGGGGCCAATAGATAAGTCTTTAATCATAATTACTTAACGAAGATTACAGTATA
Source organism: Cordylochernes scorpioides (assembly GCA_030710605.1). Lineage (NCBI taxonomy): Eukaryota > Metazoa > Arthropoda > Arachnida > Pseudoscorpiones > Chernetidae > Cordylochernes > Cordylochernes scorpioides. The sequence goes on along the minus strand of CP092873.1, from coordinate 85,415,998 downwards.
ACCTCGTTAATTTGACATACGACCTTAATTCGACCATATTCTGATGTCCTGACCTCCGGCCTATCAAATAACAAACCGTAATTCGACAGTATCAATAATACGACACTTCCGATAGTTCGACCATTTAAAAATTCGAATTTCGATAGTTGAATGTTTTTTTACATACAACTTTACCGCTAAACAGTATTACGGCAGCGACGATCGGCATCGGCGGGCGCCGATAGGATCGCGCCTTCACACTTTTGGTTTCTGTTAGTTTAAGTTTCACTTTGCAGTGCCTGTGCGCAATGTCGTGAGTGTTATTGTTTTTTTTACGCGGGAATTTAGGCTTTGTGCGCTAATTATTAATATTATTTACTTTTTAATTTTCAGCATTAAAATATTTTAGTTATTTTAAAATTTGCAAATAATTTCTTTTTAAATAAATAAACCTTCATAAAATGTAGCCACAATTATTATGATAACATTTTATTTCAATATTCCATTTCCATGTTATTATAAAAGATTTAAACACAAAATCAATAACACCTGCAGCAGCAGTAGATGCCTTTAATACAATAAAAGCTCTTTGTTATTTAAAACACATTCCAGAGGAAGAAAGACATGCATGTTTTTTTTTTAAATAGGCCATCTGGAATACATTTTGAATAGGATTTCAGTGAAAAAGCAGACATCTATAAAGGAATTTTTAAAAAGATATATATATTCATGATTATTTTAAAATATTATTTTTAAATTTTCTTTTTATTTTCCATATTTATTTCCTTTCAACTGCTATATTCTTCAATTAGAATAAATTTTATTTGTAATTATTTATGCTTCAAAAATATGTATTATTGCCATTTTGTCCCTGATACTAAAAGTTAATCATCAAAATAAAAAATAAATGCAAAAAAGTACATACAATGGTTTCAATTAATATCATTAATTTATATTACAAAGCTATTTTTTAAAAATGTTATTTTCGTGAGTTAGATGATTAGCTAATCATCTAACCTTAATTCAACACTTCCTTTAATTCAATCGAAAGCTCTGATCCCTTGGGGTGTTGAATTAAAGAGGTTCGACTGTGTATATAGTCTCCATGTGTTTTTTTTTTGCTTATCCCTAGTACACGTGGTACAGACCATGATAATCATGGTGGGTAGAAGTAGGCGACTGCTTTTACTGTAAGTGCGCCACATGTCTACACATGGGAAAAACAGTTCAACTTTTCACTTACAAATGTGCCAGAGCCCCGTTTGGTTACTTGCACTCGCTGGTGGTGTTGGACTTTTGCAAGAATCGGGGGCCATTGGAGCATTTATTATTATTATTTTTTAAATCAGAAAAAAGTGCCCAATACGGGTATTGAACCCGGGTCGCAGCGGTTGAAAACCAAAGGTTTAGACCATCCTTACACCGACCCCCTGTATAAGCTTATGATTTTGCTTTGTTTTTAAAAATGATTCGATGTTGGTTCCATATGCTTTAATTGAATATTACACCTTAGTTCTATATATATTTTATTGCTTAAAAAGGAACACAAAAAAGAAACTACAATTGGAAATGATTTGATAACTAAGAAAAAAAACACAATAATATTACAAAAATGATGATGATAAAATTGAATATGTCTGCCAGAAAATACTTCTATGAATTAAAAAATAAGAATAATTACAAAATTAACATATAAACTTAAAACAGGATAATTATAATACAATATAATGCGGCTTACGATTGTAAAATGACATTTGAAAATTATCCTGCATGAGTTTCTTTCCCATCCCTGGACACTTATTTTTCCCTTTATCATTACTCTTCACAATTCATCCTTTCATACCTCATCCCTAAGGTTAGAAATAATCGTTATTTCTCCTTAAAAATAAATTTTGATTTTTTGTTTAAAGGATAATTATAATTAAAAAAAAAAAAAGGTGTAACCAATCATTGTACAGCACACCCTGTTGTTTGGAGATTGTCATCTTTGCTGTGTGCAGGTAAAATGTCGGATACCATTCATGTCGGCGTTAGAGTTCGGCCATTCCTTCCCAGGTAATGATATTCCCTCCACCTACCTACCTATATTGTTGTTGTGTTCAAAGAAGAGCAACCTCAGGTGTCTCCATGCATCTCTATCACAGCAGTTTCAATGTCTTCTATCTCCACCTACGTTTATTCTCCATAAAATAATTTTGACCACAGTGTTATAGATGATGTTTTTTGATCAATGAATATATATATTTTTATTTTTTGAGTGAGAGATGTGCTAAATGAAATGTGTTAACACCCTCGCTCAAATCAACAGGTAAAAAATTCCTAATCTGTAATTTATAAAGGACATTTTTTTTTTTTTGGTAGCTATGTTGTTACTGTCATTATATTAGTATGAAATAAAGTAAAAAGAGGAGCGTCTTTATACACAATTTATTCTCGCTAGCTTTCGAACCTACATGGTTCTTCATCTGGCATGGATAGCTTTTACACTAACATGTCATTATATATATATACAGTTAAACCTGTCTATAGCGCCCCCTCTAAATAGCGCCTACCTCTCTATAGCGCCCGATTTTAAATTCGTATTACAATGCGATTTACATTAAAAGTGACCTGTCAATTGCACCCCTTCTCTATAGCACCCTATTTTGGTGAGTCCCAAGAGGGGGAGCTATAGACAGGTTTAACTGTATATATAAAAAAAATTTTCTATTAACAAAAACACTGTGAAGATAACGGCAACAACCTGAAAGATTTATGTGAATTTTGTTTGTTTGATTGGTCCTTTCCGCCTTTTGATGGATGGTTTTATCCATGAGTGTATTTAAAAAAAAAAAACTTCATTTTTCTTTTATAGACAATAGTTTTTTTGTTTGTTTAGTAGGTCAATTTGGAATACAAGATTGGAATGTTGTTAGATTTTATACGACTATTGTGGCCATGTGTAAGCTCCCAGCTGGGTGTGACAGAGAACGGAGCGAAGGAGCCACAGTACACTGGAAGGTCCTGAACAAGAACATCATCAGCCAGATCTCCCAAACCTACGATGGCTTCCAGGCTAAATACGGTAATTCTTATCTAATGTAATTAAAGAAAAGAAATATATTAGTTTGTCTAGGCTCGATAGGTACAATTTGGACTATATCTATATATATAAAAATCAATTTATAAAACTATTTTAGAGGCGTGACATTCTTTTTAAAATAAAACAATTTCTACTGTCCTTACTGCGATGGAAAAATTAAAATCAATGTTTGTATGTCCGGTATACAAATTCACAGTAGTTCACTAATTCAAACCAAAATTTCCATACATAGGTAAAAAAAATACGGGGAAGACGATAGGCTATTTTAAAAAATATATAAATCAATTATTAAAACTATATATTCAAATTATTCTACTTAGCTCACGAACAGCGCCCTCTATCAAAGATTAGATTAAATTATGCTGATGCAAACAAATAGATAATGCTAATAACAAGCAATTATAAAAAAAAATCTTATCTAAATATATATCACTCGGGTAGATATGCACACAGGTCAATCCCGGGGCGAAGCCCGGGTCACCCGTCTAGTATTATATATAAAATGTCTTCTCGAGGAGGTCTTCTCTGCTCGAGGAGCATGAACTCATGGAATTCGTGTAAACTTTACACAAGAGGTTAAGAAACAACAACAACAAAATGTCTTCTTCTTTCTTATCTTGACCCAATCATGATGATATAAAAGGTAACAAGGAGAAACACAAGTTTAGGAGAAGAGTGTCTTTTATAGCAAATAGGGAGATTATCGTTGTCTTAAAAAAGACCAAATCCAATTTATTGAAATGTTCGTGATGCTTTGATAACACCATAGTTACTATCATCATTTATTATTTTGTCTGATAATGGTAACAACGCCTGTTACCAAAATTTCACAAACATTTTTATAATTTGGATTTGATCTTGTTATCTTTTGAACACAGAAAAAAAAAAAGATGTTAAAAAAAGAATGGTGTCAGGAAAGAAACCAGATGATCAGCATGATTATGACTAACATGGAAACAATACAGCACAGAGTTGATCTGTGAAGTAACAGGACCAATAATAGGCTAAAGTTTCTGTGACAGCTGACTTCTGTGGCTACAGGTGGTTGACTCATTAATAATGACACTTAATGTATGAGGATTAGTCAGCCGTTATTTGTAAATAAAAAGAGAAGATCGTAAGATGAAGCATGTCTGTAATTGGTGGATAAATACCAAACTTGCCATCACACTCCTTTTCTACTGGCTGATGAACAGCTATCAACACTTGAGTTTAGAAGATATAAAAAAAAATCGATTAACATAATGTTGTCCTCTAAACTCATTCTTAATAGCATTTTTTTCCATTTAGCCAGTAGAAGAACAGAGTGTTTGAAAGCTTGTGATTTATCCACCAATAAGACACTTCACCCTACAATCTGGAAGTGTTTATAAAAGAAATTCATTTACCCATCATTGTGACCTTAATACTCATTTTTGAAAACATATCCTCCTTTAGCCAGTAGAATAACAGGGTGTTTGAAAGCTTGTGATTTATCCACCAATAAGACACTTCACCCTACGATCTGGAAGTGTTTATAAAAGAAATTCATTTACCCATCATTGTGACCTTAATACTCAATTTTGATAACATATCCTCCTTTAGCCAGTAGAATAACAGAGTGTTTGAAAGCTTGTGATTTATCCACCAATAAGACACTTCACCCTACAATCTGGAAGTGTTTATAAAAGAAATTGATTTACCCATCATTGTGACCTTAATACTCAATTTTGATAACATATCCTCCTTTAGCCAGTAGAAGAACAGAGTGTTTGAAAGCTTGTGATTTATCCACCAATAAGACACTTCACCCTACGATCTGGAAGTGTTTATAAAAGAAATTCATTTACCCATCATTGTGACCTTAGTACACATTTTTGATAACATATCCTCCTTTAGCCAGTAGAATAACAGGGTGTTTGAAAGCTTGTGATTTATCCACCAATAAGACACTTCACCCTACAATCTGGAAGTGTTTATAAAAGAAATTGATTTACCCATCATTGTGACCTTAGTACTCAATTTTGATAACACATCCTCCTTTAGCCAGTAGAAGAACAGAGTGTTTGAAAGCTTGTGATTTATCCATCAGTAAAAAGACAAACTTCGCCATATGTTCATCTCTCTTTATTTCAGTAACACTTTAGGGTTATGAACCAACAATTTCCTTCTAGAATACCTCCAGGAGACTCCGGGTCTATCAGTGTTTTTAAGATATTTTGGTAATTAATAGATTTAAAGCGTTCGAGGATGCGTTTCTTTATAAGTTTTAATAAAGGTGAGCTTTCGGGTCAATAACCCTTCTACAGGACATCATATCTAAATAACCTTGCATCTTATATACATATATAGATATTTAGATATGATGTCCTGTAGAAGGGTTATTGACCCGAAAGCTCGCCTTTATTAAAACTTATAAAGAAACGCATCCTCGAACGCTTTAAATCTATTAATTACATTCTTTAGAGGATTACAACCTTCTTTACAAAAATATTTTGGTGTAGAGAAATAGTTTATTCAGTCATACAATTTATTTTAATTATTGAATGAAATAATACAACAGAGAATATTTCTCTGCCATAATATATTACCTCTGATATAAGGTAAACTAGACCAAATAAACACAAGGTAATAAGACCAAATAAATAAATAGTCTGTGACATTTCGATATCAGCGTTGTTACCATCTTCAGGCTGTTACCAAAACGTCACATACTATTTATTTGGATTTGGTCTTATTACCTTGTTTTTATAATCTATAATCCAAATTGTGCCTTATCATCCTAGACCAAGTAAGTAATTTATATTTGATGTTTTCAAGTAATAGCATTGATACTGTTTTCATTAAAAAAAAATACTTGTTACTTTAATTCAGGCTGATTATTAAAATCTGTAACATCCAAATATTGTATCTCAGTTCTCTTCTTTCTTATCTTCACTCAATCATATTGTAAAGCTGCGCGACGGCCGATGCAGCATAGTGGGAAGACTTGACAACCATCATGACTGGGTGAAGTAGAATGTGTCTGCCTTTGTCATTAAGACTGGGAGCACTACTCAGTGGCAGGCCGACTTAGCTCTGAAAGAAATGGCCACCTCTGACATGAGGAACAGACGCCATGTGCAGCCGTTCCTAACATGGAGTACAAACACTGCTCATCCTGTATCCCTGAATTAGGAGCCCTTACAGGGTACTATCAGCTAGGCCAGCTGAGCGCAGGTTTTTTAGTGAGCTTGTTACTGCTCCCTCTCCTCCTTTTTCATCCGGGCTTGGGACCGGCAAAGGCGGAGTTGTATCTCATTCCTGACATTGTTGAATTGTGGAAGTCCAATGAAAACACTGTGTGTGTCCAGATCGCGTATTCGAGATGCGAGAAGCCAACGAGGATATCTTCAGGGATATGTGTGCCTCCATTGTGGATTCCGTCATGCAGGGCATCAATGGTAAGTTGGTGGCATCTTGGAACATCTCACCTTATTACGTAACTCTTCTTGCAGGCACCATCTTTGCCTACGGTCACACAGGGACCGGCAAGACCTACACCATGATGGGCTGCCCTAATTCCTTGGGAGTCATTCCTCAGGCTGTCAACGCCATCTTTGACAATATCAATAACGTGAGTTGTATCATCTATTGGAGAGGTGACTTGAGTCACAAACTGCCCAACTATGTGCCGCAGTTTTAAGCATCCTATTGCCAGCCAATATGTAGGTTTTATTAATCCAGTTTTCTTTTTGAAGTATGAAACAATCATTTTGAAGGAAAAAGAGGGTTTTCAGCAAATATTATCAAAGAAACTACAAATAAAGGTTGACAAAATACATCAGACGCTGTGTCTGCTAATACAGCAGAATAACAAAGAGCATATAAAGGGTTAATTGAAGTTTTAAGAAAAAAAAATCATTGAGAAATTATTATTT